>JAOXJJ010000001.1:10893378-10907333 GCA_025769935.1 Phoenix roebelenii
TTTAAATAGAATTAGTTAATCATTAAACATAGTTTTTAATTGGTCGAATTAAGTCATAACCCAATTCACCCCCCCCCCCTCTTGGGTTGTCTTCTTGGGCAACAACCATCCGATTGATAAATGAACAAGGAAGAATCTGATTGTGACTGCTTGAATTGAAGCTGAAGCAAGCATGATTTGAGCTCATTATAAGCTCTTGAGGCTTGTTTAAGACCATAGATGAACTTTTTTGATCTGCAAACATAGCTTGGACAAGAAAGATCAACAATTCCTTGAGGTTGGCGTGCCATGCAAAAATGTATTATTAATATTTAGCTCTCGTATCAGCCAATTATTCATCAGGGCAATTGAAAGAATAATCCTGATTGTAGTTGGTTTCACTATGGGGCTAAAGGTTTTCTTGAAGTCAATGCCAGGATGTTGATGAAAGCCTTTAGCTATAAGGCGAGCCTTGTAACAATCTATGCTGCCGTCAGGTTTCCTCTTCAATCTAAACACACATTTGAACCCAACTAAATTTTGTGAAGAATTGGGAGGCACCAACTACTACATCCGATGTCTAACCAATGCTGTGAATTCTTCGAACATGGCTTGTCGCTAATTGGGGTCTTTCAAAGCTTGTGTTACACATGTAGGCTCAATGGTTTCAGGTGTAGGATGTTTAGTGGCTAGGTGCATCTATTTAGGTTTGTGTATGTTGTTCATTGCACGAGTGATCATGGGGTGTGTGCGATGAGGTAAGTTAGGTGGTGGTAAAGGTGAGGAAGATAATAAGAGTGTAGGTGAAGACATATCGTGTAATGAGAAAGAAAGAGGAGTCATACCTTCTGATGAAGGAGCTGAACCAATGGCTGAGGTATCTTCAGGCAGCAGGAGAGATGATGGGATGTGTTGCACTAGTGAAACTGCTAGAATTGGATCCAAATGGCCAATGGTATGAGTAGGAGAAAGATCATCTCCAGTGGATTCAACAAGAGGCTTGCATCTTCAAAGGTGACTTGGGTGGGTGATGTGGAAGAAAAAGGGAAAACAAACTCATCAAACATGACATGTCGTGAAAAACAAAGTCTTTTTGTGGCAAAGTCAAGGCACTTTGAGTGAGAGAATACCCAAGAAAAAAAGCATGGTGTGGATTTAGGTTCAAGTTTATTTGAGAAGTAGGGTTTTAACCATGGAAAGCATAAACACCCGAAAGTGTGAAGCTTAAGATAGTTTGGTTGACAACCTGTGAGACCTTGAAGAGGACATTTTCCATTGAGAGTAGGGGTCGACATTCTATTGATTAGGTAGGATGCTATTTCGAAGGCAAAAGACCAATATGACAAGGTAATGGGGCATGATATCGGAGAATTAAACCAATTTTCACTATGTGTCTATGTCGTCATTCTGAAAGCCCATTGTGTTGGAGAGTATAAGGTGGAGTGGTAATGCTAACAACGTCATGTTTAGCTAGGAAGGATGCGATTATACTAGCACTAATGCACCAGATCCCATCAGAACTCCACAGTTAAGCGTGCTTGGGCGAGAGTAGTACTAGGAAGGGTTGAAGCTTATGTATTCTCCACCATTGTCTGAATAGAGGTGTTTAATCTTTGCACTAAAGTGGTTTTGTACAAGATTTTTAAGGTGAATTAATATCGATTCAATTTCTGATTTTTGTTTGATGGAAAAAAGCCACGTAAATTTTGTGTAATGGTCTATAAACACAACATAGTAGCAGTATCTAGTAATGGAGGGAATGGATGAAGATCCCCAAACATGCAAAAATAAAAATTATAAGGGTTCAGAACTTGATATAGATAAAGTGAAAAATGGTTGCCGATGAGTTTTATTACACTCATAAGAGACACATAGTTGCTTATTAGAGATCGAGGACTTTGTAAGAGGTAAATAAAAACAGTTAACTACTTAAGAGACAATCTTGGAAGAAGGATGTCTAACTCTAGAATGCCATCCACCAAAAGATGTTCTCTCGCTTACAAATGCCATTGGTTTCTTGTGCCGCGCGCGAACATTGGAAGGCATTGAATAAACACCATCCTCATAGGTGCCTTGAAGAAGCCTCAACCCCGTGCTCCGATCCTTAACCACAAAATAATAAGGATGAAACTTAATGTAAACATTGTTTGATTTTGTGAAATTATGAACAGAAATTAGATATTTTTGAATGAAAAGGACACAAAGAAAAACAGTTAGGGCAAAGGTCTTAGATGGAGAAGCTAAGTGTGTTGAGCCAATATGAGTAATGGTCAAACATGTCTCGTCCCCAATGACGACTTCATCGGGTCCTTCATATTCAGAATGGAGAGACATATTGCCAAGCTCTGAGGTAATATTGTGGGAGGTTGCCGAGTCCATAAGCCACCGCATATTCTTCCCGTGAGAGGTGGAAATGCAATTTGCCGAAGCCTCTAGATGTTTGAGGTAATCCCTACAATGTTTAGCAGTATGTCCTGGACGATCACAGAACTAACAAACTACATTGTTGTTGCTGCGAGGTTGATCATACTTCTTTTCTTTGTTGTCATTGTTATAGATACCACCTTTCTAACTGTTTTGATTGCCTCTATTTTTATTGTAGTATGGCTTCTTATTAGTCTTTTGATTGTTGTTGTACCTACATTGAAGAATATTAGCAGTGACAACATAATTAGAGTTAGAGGCTTCCAAATGCTTCAAATAAGTCTCATGATCAAGAATGAGATCATGTAATTTTTCAAACATAAGAGAGGTCTCTCGGGTGCAAATCAAAACAGCAATATCGTGATACTCTGAGCCAAGTCCATTAAGAATATAAAGAGTAAGATCATTATTAGACACAGGAGTGTCAATGATGGCTAATTCATCCGCTATTTACTTAATGGATTGCAAATATTTTGTGACAGATTTGTTCAGGGTTTAATCTTTCTTAAGTTGCATAACTCTGGTTTGTGAACGGCTTGCATAAAGACAAGTGAGAATTGTCCATGCCTCTTGAGATATCCTGGCAGTGGCAATATGAGGTACCACACTTTCAGAGACAGCAGCAATTATGGCATTGAGTAGGATTTTATCCTGTCGTATCCAGTGAGAACATTTGGCCTTGACAGCAGCCTGATCGGGAGTCAAAGCACCACTCTCGGATGGGAATGAAAAAATATCAACTAAATAGCCCATAAGGTTATACCCTATGAAAAAAGATTCAAACTGAGCCCGCCAACCTAGAAAGTTTTCTGGAGTTAGTTTATAGGGAAGCTGTGAGACAACATTCACAGCAATGAGAGGGGTCGAACTCTGGGGTTCCGTCACAATTGAATTGGTGGTAGAGGATATGGTTGGGGAATGCAGGTTCGGCTCATTGGAGCTAGAAAACTCTGATACCATGTAAAGGAAGTTATGCGAGAATACCACACAAATCTCATTGCATTAGATGTCTTTTAAATAGTTACATGTACACGGTATAGCTGAGCTGTACAAACATAATTATAGGATCTAATTATGGAGGCTAGCTATACAAGCATGATTCTAGAATCTAAATATGTATAATGGAGGCTTGATATGTGGAGCAGAATCTGCATGAATGAATTGCGGGGAAGAATGATCTGCGTGAATAGACGTATGGCTGAAATCTTGGCTTGTCACATGAATGTAAGTTATTGCTTACATGTGTCAATCCCAAGATAGCACACATCCAAGAAAACAGGGATTACATAAATCCCCTTTTACAAATAAAGTAGAATCCTCATATGTTTTGGGGCTAAACAAATAAGAACCCAATTAATCACAGTCGGGTTTTCTAGATCACACAGTGTTGGACCGTTCCAAATGAGTCCTAAAACAAGGACAACAATCGCCATGAAGGAAACACGAATATATGGGAATGAGTAGGTTAAAAGATCACACCATAACAACATGGCGTCTTATGGATCCCTGCTTGAGCAGCCATGCAAGAGCAGCACCACAATCTACTTGGAATACTCAAAATAAGATAAGGTGTTAGTCAAAATCATGTTGAAAAAGAATCAACTAAGATGTTATAACTTCTGGATGTAAACAAGGGCATGCCAAATTCCAATGGAAATGTGTGCTGTTCGAATTAGATTTCATAGAATAAGCTAAAGAAAGTTCTCGTTGTCTGACTGACTAACTATGGCAAATAAACAGAGTAAGAGAAATGTTCGCACAAAGAAACAAAAGGCAGGAATCAAGAAGGCGCATCGTATCGGGCCTCCTCAAGTGGAACCAATGAGAACTTATTCAGATGTCCCAAATTGTACCATTGTTTGTGACTACTAATAAAGATGCTAAATAGCTAACCGAGTGATTACGACCCACCACTAAACAGTACTGCTTTTCTTTTATCCTTCTTATTCCATGATTCATCTGGAACCTGCATATGCTCTCAATTAATTGGAGCCAAATCTAGAGGAGATCATGGTCCCACACTATGGTGACATAGAAGACGGCTACAACGGGGGTGGCTAAGGTTTATAAGTGTATAAACTCAATCTCAAAGAAACAACTCGCAGCTCTTCTAAAGCATTTCCTACAGACCTTGAAAGATACATCTCTCAGCCACGAGGAGATGTTTGGCAGTTTTAGCAAAAAAGCTCAACAACTGCATGCATATTTGAAGTTATTGGCCGTTGTTATTAGGCGTTTTGTAAAGTGCTCCTATCGTTTTATCATCTTCCACAGCAATCCATTCTTGATTCAGTTATTCTACTTCATCTCCATCTCCTTCGCAGGTTTTCTGGCTTTGAAGATTCTTGAGCCAAAAAATGAAGTGAACAGGCTCAAGAACTTAGACTTGTTTTTCACCTCCGTTTCAGCATCGACTGTTTCAAGCATGGGGACTGTTGAAATGGAGGTTTTCTCAGACTCCCAGCTTTGGGTATTAATTCTTCTGATGCTTGTTGGTGGGGAGGTGTTCACGTCAATGCTAGGTCTTCAATTCATGAAGGCCAGGTTCAAGAGTGAGGGGCCAACCAAGAAAAGAGCTGAGTCACTCAGCACAGACCTTGAGGCCCCTATTTGCACCAACCTTGATGATGAAAGCCAGCTCAAGTGCACTACATTGGCTGACACTTTGTCCAAAATGCACTTGACAGAAGGAGAGCATCTAAAGAATGATGCGATCCAATACCTAGGCTATGTTGTGCTGTGTTATCTTATAGTCGTGACTTTGTCTGGCTCTTCATTTATCTTGCTATATCTAAGCTTGGTCTCAAATGCTAGGGATGTTTTGGAGAGCAAAGGTATTCGGATTTCAACTTTCTCCTTTTTCATAGCTGTATCTTCACTTGGGAACTGTGGATTTACTCCAGCAAATGAAAATATGATGATCTTTAAGAAGAATTCCATTCTTTTACTACTGATTGTTCCTCAGGTTCTGGCTGGGAACACACTATTTCCTGTGTTTCTAAGATTCATGATATGGGTTGTAAAGAAGCTTACTAAAAGAGAAGAATTCAACTATATGCTCCAGCATCCAAGGGCCACCAGCTATAAACATCTGTTGCCTCCAGAGCATTCTGGTTACCTGGCTTTCACAGTTTTGGGGTTTATTCTGGTTCAGATGGTATTGTTTTGCTCTTTAGAGTGGAATTCAGAAGCCTTGCAGGGGCTGAACTCTTTTCAGAAACTAGTAGGTGCTTTGTTTCAGTCGGTAAATTCAAGACATGCCGGGGAATCCATCATTGATCTCTCCAAACTATCCCCAGCAATCCTGGTGCTATATTTGGTCATGATGTCAGAGCTCTCTCTCTCTCACACACACACACACACTTACCAACACACACACATACACACAGAATAAATCAATCTTCTACCTTCAGAAATGAATATGCCAAACAATAGTTGTTTGAAGAACCTTAATTACGTGGTTGAATTAAAGACGTCACGCCTGAAAGCAACTCACAATTTAAAAGGCCTTCTACAAGCCTACTAACTATATAAAACATCAGATGAATGCTCCCCACCCACTCTCACAGCATGCCATTTGCCATCCCATTCTTTCTCATGCACACTCATCTTTACCTTTTCTTTGACGTTGGCCTTGGCCTCGGTCAATATATCTAGTGGCCTTCAACACTGTGAATTATAATTCTTGGAGAACGCTCTTTCTTTCGCTCTAAGGTCATCAATATTATTTCAGTAAATTGAATACAGCAGCATCAAACAAGATTTAAGTGCTTGTTAGAGGAATATTAGCTTCCCAACAGGTCTACATAACTATTAGGATAGTGATCTTTATAAGGAAACTTTATTCAATATTATGAAAATATAACATAAGATCAAAGCGGTTATGTTAAATCAATTAGATGACATCAGGAAGTTTTATGTTGCATGAACGTAAAGAACAGGAGTTTTCCACAATTGGATTCCATCACAATGAATTCATCGAAAAAATAAAAAATTTAAGATCCACGTATAAATCCAAATCCATGTTTTGCAACTGAAATTAAGCATTGATTAAACAATAAACAATTTGACATAAACTGAGGTGAAAAGAATTATGTCATAAGTATGCTGAACAGTTATGGTTGCTTAAGCAAACAAAAACAATCAAACAACTGAACTAACAAATTTATCATGTCATTCATTTCTTCAATGATAGTTCTTCCTCTTATTTTCAGGTACCTTCCTCCATATACTTCATTTCTTCCTATGAAAGATGTTGAGTGGCGTTCAGTAGAAGAAAAGGAAGGAAATGAAAGAAGAAAACTTCTGAAGAGTCTGATTTTCTCTCAGCTTTCTTATCTTGTCATCTTCATCACTCTCATCTGCATTACCGAAAGGAAAGCAATGATAGAAGATTCACTGAACTTTAATGTCTTCAATATAGTCTTTGAAGTGATCAGGCAAGTTTTTACACTTCTTTCTGCCTAATGTTCTTGAGCTGTATTATGAATTGCTTTCAAACTTTCATGAAAGAAGATATCTAAACTAGACAACAAATCTACACTGACAAACACCTAAAGTTTACCATTTGTACATGTAAGGCTGGCACCATGCATGTTTGTCATCATTCTCACTAGCATACCATTTTGTTTTTATTAAGCTTCATTGTTGCATCTTTAAGTTACAACTTTGCCATGATATCAACTATAATGTCGCAAATATATCAATTACATAACTTCGATCATGACGGAGTACTTCTCATTTGGACTCGTTAGGTTGTAGGATTGTATCCCAGGGATGAGAAACACTGTTCTTGAAACTCTTATCCCCAAGATAACCACTCTTCTTTGGTAGGATTGAATGGAATTGTTAGGATAGCCACCTGCTCCAGAGGATAACAGAAGCTAAGATAGCAGGGATCACTTGGTACCAGCCCCATGGATAGTAAACACTCCATTTGGGTAGCTAATGGGGATAATGTCTGTTATCATCCCTGAATCCCTGACCAAAATGAACCGATTGGTTTTCTAGGAAGAAATTGTTGGATATTGAAAGAATCTGACACTTATCATCCATGCATTTAGCACTTGATGCACAAACTGGGTCTATGCAGCATAACCCAACATTCTAGTTTGACAAGGAGTCACAATTAATTGACAACTCAAAATTAAACAAGACAAAGATCAACAAAGAAGAAGAAGGAGAAGATAAAGAAGAAGAATTATTTGAAACTTCTCTGATTTCTAATTTGATTCATGCATGATGTTGCAGCGCATATGGAAATGTCGGGTTCTCGATTGGCTACAGCTGCCAGCGGCTGCTGAAACCCGACAGCTCCTGCAAGGATGCATGGTATGGGTTTGTGGGAAGATGGAGCAACCAAGGAAAGCTGATCCTCCTCTTCGTCATGCTTTTTGGAAGGCTTAAAAAGTTCAATATGGAGGGAGGAAAAGCTTGGAAACTTAGCTAACGAAACCATGCTACGTTCAAGCATCCTACTCAAAGTGCCGTTGTATATATCCACTCTGTTGCTAGGAACATGAAGGGGGGAAATGTAGCCATAAAATTAATAGCTTTGAACCCTGAAAGAAAAAAAGAGCAAAGCATTACAAGGAAGTACTAAGTTACGCAGCAAGAAGACCGGTTACCAGCTCCTTCTGGCACAAATTATGCAATCAATAACCAAAGATAAACACTGTTGGTACTGGACTATGATTGCCGATTATGGGAATGATCGGTGAGTAAGACATTCAAAAAAAAAAAAAAAAGGTCTTGTGGTTTAGATTTCAGTTTGGAGTTACTGTTTAGGGTGTAAAGGTTGCAAGTTAATCGGCGCGTGTACCGGCCCACTTTTGTTTGGGCTTTGGATTTGGACAGAAACAAATTCAGCCCCGCCCAACAGGAATCCATAAATACGGGAAGTCCATCAAACCTAACATAATACCATACTTCTAAAATTAGATCTATCAAATTTATCAACTCCCAACCCACCTAGCATAAATCTTCCTTTGGCAAATGTTAGGGCATTTTCTCTTTATCAAAGTTGAGGTTTTTTTTTTTAACCACCGAGGTGGTAGCACGATAGGAACAGAGCTTTAGTTCCACCAGAGTGGCCCAGGTTCAAAACGCGCGGGCGTCGATAAAATGCAGGAACCGAATGTTTTCCGCCTGATTTGCCTGGTGGAGTCGCTACTGTTCTACCGATTGCTTAGATGGTGCTGGTGTGACGTACTCACACGTGAGACTTCCCACGGGTGGGGAGGGTATAAGTAAAACTTGTTTGCCCAATATTCTTCAGTGGGGAGGAGGCCCAATGGGGGTTGCTACGCGAGTGAGATTCTCATCACCCTCCTCTTCCCTTTTTTTTTAGCAAAAAAAAAAAAAAGTTGAAATTTTACATATTTTCTGAAGACCAACGGTAGGGCTGATTGGATAGTCTTATGAAGATACTGGTTCGGTATGGTTGGAGATTTTTTTATGGTTTCAGGACATCTTTAGGATAATTGATGCAATTGGATGTATTTACTCAAATGCTTTATAAGGTAACCGACTCAACCCGAAAGAAAAGTTCGAGATTCTGTGATGACCCCCTGCTAGACTTGGTCATCATTCACCATTTGAAGGCTAATGAGTGCAATGCCTACAAAGCAATTAACTTTTATGAGACCACTTTATCAGGAAAATGAACATGAGTTGACCCAATTGGGGGATCTTTTATCAAATCTCATCAACCCCCATCGATATAAAACACCTTTGCTTGGAGATTGAATGAATTTTCATTCAAATCTTAGACGGTGGGCGGTCGCCAAAGCGACAACTTAGGAAAATTGCATACAGGGACAACCTAGCTAAAAGGGGGGTGGCCTAGACCTGCCCTTTGCGTCTTATGCAATGCTGATGAGGAAGACCATATCCATCCTCGTCAAATGCCACTCCACCAACCAGGTTTGGTCAATAATACAATCAAAAAGTGAAGGGTGCGCTAGAATCACTTTTCTTTGGACCGTATAATGATCATAGTTAACTTGTTATCCGGAGGAACAGAAATTGATGCGTCCTCATCACTAATGGGAGATCAAAAGAGATTAGGGCTCGGCTTGCTGATCCTTTCGCGCCTTATTTTCTACTCTCAGCTCGAAAGAGGTTGATGTTTGGATCTATCACGCCCCCGACCCGAAATTGTGAGCCGGGAATCCACGCCAACCACCGCACACCCATAGAAAACTCTTCCCGCTAGCATGCAAGGCATCTTAACCAAATATCTTAAATATGTAACTAAAATAATTCAGCTAAATAAATGCAATCTTATTCCATTGACTGACACAAATTATAAAGTCTCACAGTTCTAAATACGCAGCGGAACAATAAACTACTAGCATGTAAAACTTGGTTCTTTAAATAACAAAACCTTACAATATCTAACAATAGTTTAAGATAAAACATCAATTTAAATAAACCCTAATCTGAGATAACTTGTGCCACAGTTCTTCTAGTTGCTCTCCCATTTTGAAACCCCGATAGGTTAGTTCTCGAAATCTTAAAAAACAACAAAAAAATTATATAATAAGCTAGACAACCCAGTAAGTAATACATACCTTAACTAGACAATTCATATAATAACATAAAATATAAATACAAATTACGACGAATCAGCATAATGACATAATCAATTTCTTTTTCAAACACAAATCCACTGAAATCTGTATCTTTCAAATATCCATATATATAATCCGATATTCGATTCGAAACGAATCGCATTCAACTCAACAGCCTTTAACTACGACCACACTTATACCCTATGGACGGGCCAGAAATAAAACCGCACTTATATTACGGAGTGGGCCAGAATACCGCACTTATGCTCTGTCGAGTGGGCTAGAATACCGCATTTATATCCTACGGAGTGGGCCAGAATACCGTACTTATACCCTGCATAGTGGGCCAGAATACCACACTTATACCCTGTGGTAGGGCCAGAACTACTAATGCATAACCCCCAATTGATAGGATCCAGAACATAGTCAGGCTGAGAGTTCCAAAACTGACGCACATCAAAATTCTTTTTGTAACGTAATAGATATATCATAATCCGATCTAAATATACATATATGATGTCAGAACAGTAAATATAACAATAGTCCGAAGAATATTATTCCAATTCACATATCTATTTTTTATTCAAATCATCATCTCGTAAAATTCATAAATCACGTATAAATTCATTAACAATTTATTCGATGCAAAAATAATATTATATAAATGAAGAGTCTAGAAAAGACAGTTCATTACTTACATTGAACGCGATCCACAATAAATCCAATTAATCTCACAAATCCCTCTTTGAGCCTAATATCCAAAAATCATATTCTTCTTTTAAAATTCATCACAATATATATATATATATAAACTTAAACTTTAATATTTCTCCATGGCCGGCCCTGCAGAAGTGCCTAGCACCCCAAGTTCGGGTTCGGGTTCGGGTTCATACCCGTAAACCACCCCCTCCCTTTTTCTTTTTCTTTCTTTTCTTTTCTTTTCTTTTTTTCTTTTCTTTTCTTTCCCTCTTCTCCCGACTCGTCTCTTCTTCTTTAGCGAAACAGGGGGCCCGTGACCCCCCCTTCTTCTTCTTCTTCTTCCTTCCTCGGTCGAGCTCAAGGGCGGCCACAGTGGCCGGCCCTGATGGCGGCAGGAGGTGGTGGAGCAAAGCCGACCACCCCCTGCGGCTGGCGGCGGTGAACACAGCTGGCGGCGAGTGTTCTCGGGCTGAACATAGCTCCCATTTTCGACCCAATTTTTGGTGATTGACCGGCTCAAAAACCACAATAAATCATGGCTAAACATCACGGAAGGAAGGGAGGAAAGTTAGAAGCCCTTATCTCAACCCCCGATGAAGACCGGCGGTTCTCTTCCTCTCCAACGGCAATAGAAAAAAAGGGTCACCCGTGCCGTGGATTCTCGGTTCTCTCTCTCCCCCCTCTCGGGCGGCTGCACGAGGAAGAAGATCGCCCAAGGAAGGAGGGGACTTAGGGTTTGCCGGCTCTTCTTCGGATGATCTCACAAGAGGAGGAAGAAGCCCTGGAAAAAACTAGGGAATCTAGCTTCTTCAGGGTGGCTCCTTCATCCTGCGCCCTCACATGCGACAATCTAGCTTCTTCAGGGTGGCTCCTTCATCCTGTGCCCTCACGTGCGATGAAACCTTGGGGCTAGGCCGGTCAAGTGGATCAGGCCCAGTTTCAGGGTCTCACAGGATCTCTACACCCAACCACGTGGCTGCAGCATCGCTTGAGGTTGTTTTGAAGGTGTTAGCCGCTTTTTTCTTTCTTTCTTTCTTTTGTATAGCGACGGCTCACACACAACAGGTGTGAATATGCCCAACAAAATTAGAAAACAAAAGGCTACATAAGGGCTCAGGCAAAGATACATGTGGTATTGCTCCATGAAGCATGCAAGAAAATTCTGTTATTAACTCATAGTCATGGAGATCTTGGTGGAAAGGGAAGGGGAGGGTGCTAATTGCCCCCCAAGCCTTGGCTGCATGGGGGTTGGCAGGCTGATAGCATTGGAACCTATGACTGATTCGATAAATGGAATACAAAAGGAAGAGATGTGAAAGATTAGTGGAGAATTGCATCCAGGCATAAGCTGAGGTTGACACAGAGAGAGGGAGCATCCTAAGCTAGTGTTACAGTCGTTATTCGTTTCATAAACCATCATATCATCCGTCGGTTTAAGATACTAGATAATTACCGACAATGGCTCGAATTTAGTGAATAGGAAGGTTAGAGGCTTCGCTACGAAATTTTTTATTTACCTGTTACCACATTCTCTGCTACTATGCAGATTTTATTGGTCCACGTCACATTATCCATGATACGTGGACCAATGAATGCCACGGGACAGATTAATTGCAGAAGTTTAAGCAAATCCTACTGCTAGCAATATTATTTGAAAAAGATCAACTTTGAATAGAACAATATTATGTAAAATATCTTTTCGAACTACGCTACAATCGGAGTCAAACTAAAGATATTGACTGAAAATAGCAAGCTTGTTTGAGGCAGAACTCAGGGTTAACAACAAAACCAAGAGGATTGAAGCACTCAAGATATTTTGATTAAGCCCGTAAATATGGCAATATAAACATTTTGTCATTTCTGTGAAGCCGTTAAATTATTACATTTTTTTAATCTAATAGTCTAGCACTGCAAGAAATTTTCTCTTCACTGATCTGGGAGCCTAAGCAAAATTTTCAATTTATTTAGTTATCAGGTAAATTTGCTGTAAGCTAACATTCATTAGGTGGCCTTTCGAAAGAATTATCATATGAACAAGGGTAATAGCAAACAAGAAGAGCTCAATAATGGATGGAGCCTATACAAGTTTAAATGCATGCTTGATATCTAACATGATTCAGATTGTACCATTGTCTTTAGATTCCGAATTTCAAGTCCCATATCCATATAATGAATGGATCCTATTTTTTACCGTGATTCGCATATGCATATGTAAATGATACAAAATTTATCCTTCAATTGATTAACCATCAACTGGTAATCCAGAAGGATCATCAAATTCGATGTCGACCACTTTGACTACTACCAAACAAGTCTAAGAGCAAGATACGCTACAACAGGAAGTCGAATCATACGTCAAATTTTGAATGTCATAACTTGGTCGCACGATGCCTAATTAAGGGGGCTTTTTTCGAATTGGGTAACTCTTCAGTATCTACGGTTTGGCATTACCACTAAAAGGTATGGTGCACCAAGCGATCAAGACCAAATTTCATCGTTTGGGCATCAAAACAGTCTGATCAAAGCAAAACTTTTCTTTTTCTGAAAAGATTTTAACCGAACATTACTCCCAATCTAGAAAGAATTAGGTGAAGCAACTGCATGCAAAGTTGATATAAAAGTTGAGGGCTATCTACTGTAGGATTTTAACTCTTCGTGATTATTTTTATTAGTCATATCTATTTTAAAAAAGTTGTATCCTTTTTCAATTACAAGAGAAATTTGATCCACATTATGCAAAGGTGGACCTTACTAGTACAAATAAAAGCTATGTATCTTAGTTTGAAATTCATCAACGAAAGAAAATGAAACCAAGACCCTCTTTTTACCAACTTTTCTATTTTGCTTAACTTTTCTTAGGAGATTCAAATTAGCACCTCAAAGGAATTATTTCATTCTCCCCGGTCAGATCAATTGAGTTGAAATTGAAATTCTCTGTTTTTTTTAAGGCAGTGCACAACATGCCCAAAAACTTGTACGCACATCAATTTTAGTCTATCTTCTTTCTCCATGCAAAGTTTATCTCGGCCACAAAAAAACCATGCAAGTTTTCAGATAGAATGCAGGCAAAAGAGCTACCGCACAATGTAGACAATTCCAGGTATAAACCATACTATTTCATTAGTAGCTCTTCCAACCCATCTAACCTCGTTCAACTTCAGAATTCTTGCAACTCGAGCACATTAGAAACTTATATTGATTGTGTAATGTCCGGGCCCAATACAGACTGGGCCCAATACGGTAGGGCCCAGTAAAAAGGTGTTGGGCCAGGTGAAGGGT
>JAOXJJ010000001.1:10908384-10928473 GCA_025769935.1 Phoenix roebelenii
ATATAGAAAGAGAGTCATATAATTTGGACGATAGAATCCTATATCGATGATCCAAACAGTTGGATATAATCTACTACTTCTAAATTGTTTATATATAAAGAATTATATAATTTGAAGGCTTGTACTCTATATATTAAATAGTCCAAAAATGGACTATCTAAATAACACTAAATTATATATGAATTTTGATCGCTTAATATATAGGCTAAGAATCTTTAAATTATATAATTATTGGTAATATAAGTATTTTAAAAATAGTAAATTACATCGAACTACTTCAACCGTCAATATAGATCTTTATTATTCAATGTAGATCTAATCCAATTTGAATGGAGATCCATATAAATATAGTCAAATATATATATATATGTGTGTGCGCGCGCGCGCGTGTGAGTGAGAGAGAGAGAGAGCGCGAGCGAGCGTACATATATATATATATATATATAACCTTACAAATATAGCAATTCTGTGAAATAACTTATAAATCAACTATTCCTTCTACCTCTTGAATCAAATGCACCTTGTGAAATAACTATCTCAAAAGAATTAACTATTCCTATTCGACTTATTGTTGCTGAACTAAATGCATCCTATAAAATAACAAAGCAAAAAAAATAACCATCCTATCCTACTTTTGAACCAAGTCCAGCATATGAAATAACTATCTTGTTCCTAACCGAAATGCAGTTAATGCAATATTTGGCTCAGCAATAAAACAAGCATGAGACTTGAAATAAGACCCGCGCATGAAAGTTGCCCAAAAAAAAAAAAGAGAAAAAAACAAAAAATTATTTCAATCAAATATGCTCATGCCAAAATGTATATCATTTTGAGAATAGGATGCAATCCAGCATAATTATTTTTTGCATAATTTTTTTTTCCAATTTTTTTAATGGAAAAGGACATTCCCAAACTAGAGTTATCCTAAATATTTTGAAAAGAAAATCAAAAAATTAGTTTTTTTTTGGTACTGCGGTATCTCACGTTAGCCTGACGTGAGTTCTACCATCAGCGTCAAGAAAAATAATAGTAAATAAAGGTAGGAAAGCGGAATCAGTTCCTGTCCATAAAATCTTTTTCGAGTGCTGAATAGCAAAGAAAGCGACCCAGTCTGCTATCGTGTTCGCCTTCTGAAATACATAAACTACCTAAAACAAGTTACAGCCAGCCATCGAGCTCTGGATGTCTCTAAATAGGAGGTGGCCATCGCCCTATCGTCTGACGTCACAAATGTACTTAATTATCATAGTCAAGTCTTTTTCTAGAATGATGTAGTATGCCCCTTGGTTCATAGGATGACAGCTCCAAATGGAACAAGGTGCTCCGATGTTTTTTTTTTATTATTCTTATGTAGGAACAAAGGCGGTCTGAATGTAAGAAATTGGGAAAGTGGCGTTTTGGTGATTAAGGACACAGTGCATGGGCAGCTACCTGAAGACATCCCTTTCGCAGCCAGCCTTTCCCTTTCTCTTTTTTGCCATTCCGACGTTGTATTGGGTCCGACGAGGCGTCCATGGAAAGAACGATATCATCAGCCGGGCGAGAAGAAAGCAAGCACCCTTAAAAGAACCCAGCTCCAGAGCTCCGCACCGGCAGCGAGATGAAGAGATTCGCGTCGGAATTGGATCTGGAGGCGTTACTGCAACCGGTCGGCGGCGAGACCGATGACCATCATCGGCCACAACCGCCCCCGGCCGCGATAGAGGACCTCCTCCTCCCCGCGGGGGCCTCGCAGAAGCCCGGAGGAGACCCCTTCGCCGACGTCTGCGGCGACTTGGGTTTCCCTTTCGGCGATCGGGTGAGCTCCCCAGTCACTCTCTTCTTGACTTCGCTGAGAAAACGCCCCTTCCCTTATCTAAATCCTAGATTTTAGAGCGTGATGTCGTGGATGCTTACTGAAGAGTAGTTGGCTGTGCGCTTGAAAGCAGGAGACGTTAAGCAGTCATTCGACTGGTGTTCTCCAGGCAGGGAGTCAGCAGTTGTGGTCTCAGAATCCCACCCCCAAGCACTCCAGCATTTCTGCAACCATCGAGTCCCAATCTTCCATTTGTGGTATGGCCTTTCTCTTCTTCTTCTTCTTCTGCCTCTCCTTTCATCTGAACTTGGAGCATATCAATATTTCAGCTCCATGGAGCCAGCTTACCATGAACCCAGAACCCAAAGTATCACGGTTTTCTTGGTCTACGATCTGCCTTGGTACAAGGAATCGCAGCTCCTCATGGTTAAAAAAAGGTGGAGAGTGAAGCAAATTTAACGAGTCTACCAAAAATAAATAGATAAATATATAAATTTGATCATTGCTTGTGTCACAAGTCCGCTAGCTAGGCGCCCGCTATTGAGAGGAAATTGGTATAATCATGTGATACCTTTCAATTTTCATATGACCGAGGAACAGGGGTGGTATCTTTCGCGTCAAGGAAGGATTCATCCTTCTCCATGCGAATCCATCATTGGATCAATCGCTTTGATAACCATGCAAGCAGCTGTATAAAAAGATACTTTCAAATCTGTGCAGAATGAGATATAATTATTGATGCCATAAAAAGAGAAAAATCAACCATTTTTTCGTGCGAAAGATACAAACCGAACACATGACTGAGATCAGAGGGAATTCAACTTCACAAGGCCGGCTTCTCTAACCATCTAACATCCATGAAACACTTTGTTTGAGCTACTTGTTACTTTCTATAGCTGCTTCCTTTTCCTGCCCACTGCCCTCTTTGCAGCTCACAGTTTATGCATACTTAAAAATTTTTAAAAAAAATAAAGAAAAACATTATGTAGTTATGGTACGGTACTAATCTTTCGGGTTCTTTTTCTTTACAAATGGCTCTCCTAGGATTGGAACCCGCATCATTGCGCTTGTAGGTCAAAGGCTTTTACCATGATCGATCCCAGTTTTTGCATGCAATAGAATGATCTAATTGTAACATGACACTGATTTTTTGATAGCTGGTAGCCCAACTTCAGCTCATAAGCCTAAAGGTAGAGAGAATCAAGCTCCAGGAGGAACAAGTGGTTCTGAGCAGTCAGATGACGAATCATTCGAATTCGAGCCTGGGTCATGCGAACAAAGCACAAACGTTTCTGATTTGAAGCGCATGAGAAGGTATAACTAAAACTTCACACCATTTTAATTTCATCACATCTGTAATGCCACGAAATAATGATCATCCATTCCATACAAGCAATTTATGGCAAAGATTTTTGATGGAATACTTACCAAATACTTATTCCAAGATGAAATTCCAGAATGTTTGTGATGCAAACACCATGACAATGAATGAGAAAGTTCTCTGCCACAGGTTTTTGTACGATCTGCAGCTCCCTTGTACAATTTTTCGTTTTTCTTCAGATGAGGTGGCTCTGAAACTAGACCATCTGCATAGTTTCGTATCATGTATTTTATACAGGTCTGCCTAACCAAATCAAAGGGCATTGCATGCGTAAGAAACCTAAGAATGAGATAACAACAAATGATTCTTTTAGTAGCTCCTGCATGGGTAAAGCATGTTCCATTTGCCTTTTCCTTCTTCGAATAGTTCTAATTCAGGGATTCTCAATTTTTGAAGGATGGTATCCAACCGCGAATCTGCGAGACGCTCGAGGAAGAGAAAGCAAGCACATTTAGCTGATCTCGAGTTGCAGGTAACAATTAACCATGCTCCTATTATATAAATTTCTACACTTCCAACTGAAAATAATCGTCCCACCAGAACTACTTCTAGGTCCTTCAGCTATGCATAACAAAGAATATGATGATGACAATCTACAACTTGAAAATGATAGTCCAATAAGGAAGAGTAATCTTCAGCATATAATCCCTTGCCCAACACTGCCTACTAGAATTACCTTACAAAGAGGTTTCGTCATCCAAATATTCAATGTGGGAGCCGAAAAATTTATCTGGGCCTCTTTAATCCAAGCACAGAAAATTTGAATACTGGACACATGGGACAAAATCCATATCTAGGATTGATTTGTTTTCACATAGTTTCAATAGGAATGCAGTAGGAGCAGGATTTAACGCACTAAAATATTACCCAAAACTGTATCTATATGTCTGATAAATGAGGAATTGCATCCTTTCTTTGACTACTATAATTCAAAATTCCGTTTTTGTTGTTGAATCATCAGGTTGACCAACTTAGAGGAGAAAATGCATCTTTATTCAAGCAACTAACAGATGCCAATCAACAATTCACTGAAGCTGCTAGAGATAACAGGGTTCTCAAATCAGGTGTGGAAAATTTGAGAGTCAAGGTAAGTCTTAACAAGCCAAAAACTTAATTGCTTCTCAAGCTTGTAAAATGGCCAGGAGGCAGTCCAAGAGAGACTTAACTTTTGTTTCTTTGCTTCAGGTAAAGATGGCAGAAGATTTGGTTACTAGAGGGTCGTTAACTTGTAGTCTAGACCATCTCCTTCAAAGCAACAGTGGATCACCCCAGTATCTAAATACTCGACAGCCATGTCGAGCATTATCAGATGTCCTTTCAACCTTGGATTTCCAAGGTGATGACACTTGCTACACTGGTATGTCGGCGGCCGGACAAGTTCAAAGCATAGCAATGGAGAATAGTCAGAACAAGAATGGGGGTATCAGGTCTAGAATGAATCACAGCTTGCCACTGGAAAGCATCGCAGGCTTGGAAAACCTACAGAACAGACACTCCAGTGAAGTAACAAACTGCGGGGCTGACATTTGGACATGGGATTCCCATACAAATGCAATGCCCAAGCTTTGAATTCCATTCACTAAACAGTGGAAAACTAGTATTGTCAAACTCTGTCTAGTAACTTTAAATATGCTACTTTCTCAACTTTCTTTTCATAATGCAATGAGCTTTATCTTTTCATCAGTGATGATGACTCCCAAGGTTTTGCAACTTCCATGATTTGATATTTTCACTATGTCTGCAAAAATTGCTCACGATCATGGTTAACAAGAGGGTGTGACTACTGAAGATTATCCAAGTGCGTGGGCATCTGAAATCAAATTGAAGCAAAAGCCACAGTCAGGTCACAAAACACAATGTACTTTTTTTTACTGTTGTTGGGAGACAACGTGGAAATGCTGACGCCCAAATACAAGTCTAAGACCTCTCTCACATACAGAAGGGGTGTCAACTGGCCATGCCCCTTTGGAAAAATAGAAACTAATGCATCATTCTGCATGCCAGCAGATGCTAAAGTCTCGTTCTGTTCATGTGCTTCAATTTACAGCTAGAAAATAATGACATGGTTGGATGCATATTATACAAAGATATTATACAGCTAGTAAATAATGATATGGTTCGATGCATATTAAATCACTTGCTATACAAAGAAAGAGGAATGGAATTACAAGCTCAATGTTCCCATTACTCTCATTTGGATCATCACAAGCTCAATGTGATAAATTAGATGGCCAGAGCATTGTTGATAAACTGAAACAAATTCTGATAAGAGTACTGCAAGCTAATAATTATTACCAAGGAGACACAGATCTGCTAGCTGGCGTTGGACTGTTTTCAGGAAATAACAAGAAGAAATACAGACAAACAAACGAACATCCGGAAATGGATATTCAGAAAAAGCAATGTATATAAACTGAAACAAATTCCCATAAGAGTAATGCAAGCTAATAATAATTCCCAACAAGATATAGATCTGCTAGCTGATGTTAGACTGTTTTCAGGAAATAACAGGAAATACAGATAAACAATCAAACACCCACAAATGGATATTCATATGCTTTTGAACAAGTTACACGTCATGCAATCAAACCAATTACCAAAGAAGCTTGGATGCCGTCTTTAATCTATACAAAGGAAAAATTGCCTCTATAACCCATAGACTAGGGGCCAGAATATTGCAAATTTACCCCTTATATGGCATCCTGAGCTCCACCTGTAGAGTCTCTTCGTTTTGAAAACCGAGAAATGCACCTATTGATCAGTTGGGAATTTTGGGCAAAAGCGTACATACAAAGCAAGCACAATCCTGTTCAAAACACCAGATAACCAGCTGAGTTAAACGTACTGCACAATTTGCTTATGTCAAATCACAAAAGCACTTGAAAGAAAGATTTGATAACTAACAGGTATTCAAGGCATTATACATTATATAAGGGTGCATTTTCAGATTATAGTAATAAAATTAATGGTCTTCATAACATTATTGGTACCAGGAATGGCAACAGAATTGTCAATGGGAGGATGTGCAAGGAAGCCAAATGACAGTAAGAGATGGGTGAGCTTTTTGGACATTTGGACAATCTCAAACACAAATGAAAGACAGAGAGAGTAGATAAGTTATGTAGTATATTTACCAGCATAAGCCACTGTAGCACCTGAAGCAACTCGTCCCAAAGCTGCTAGGAGGTATAGAATAAGCACCACCTGGAAAGTTAACAATAATGTGTAAGGAACATAACAAAGATATAGACTGTTTTACACATGGGAGGAAAAAGTAACAAAGTCACATCAGTTGCACCTTCCAATGCCTAGATAAGATTACCTTGAAGGAATTCAACAACAACGTGCATTCCAAACGAACTATGAAAGAACATGAAGTGTATTTTGGAGCCTTTTTGATGCAAAGAAGTTCACTGTCATCTAACTCAGAAGATAGGAATGTCAAAACAATGCACTATTATGAGAGCCCATGTAGGCGTATGTTTAATCCCATATTAGTTGCATTGGCGAGATTTTGAGTACTTCTATAGGGCCAAGAAACCCAAATAATACCTTCTAGCTAGCCTATCTTGGGTTATTACAAATAAAATGGTATCAAAGTAGATTCGGCCTATAGCCCATATGGACTAGGGGATACTATAGCATCTGCCCATTTGAGGTTGACCACAAGCCGATTAAGGTATTTGTGATGTTGATTCAATTTGGATCCTTAGCCTGACCAAGACGCCAGGGCTTGAACAGAAATATATGAGATTCAAACTGATAGAGTCATAGATGATGAATGAGACACTTATCGCCAAGCAAATTGCTATGCCAAATCGATAATCTGAACCTAGTCCTCTTGAGGCAGCACAACAACAGCTTTAGCTATAAAGACAGCTAATAGAAGAGCAAACAAGTTTCTGGATCTAGATGAACAGTAATGTACAATGAAATTTCCTAAATAATGCTGAAAATTAAAGATGTGCAATTGTTACTAAAAGACCTTCAAAAATAGCCTCTTGTCATGTCCTGTTGCAGCAACCCGTAACACAGACTCCGCTGCCCCTATTGTATTAGCCAAGCATGCAGCAATTGTATTGGCTGTGTCCTGAGAAATCTGCCATTCAAGAGGATCTACAGGTACCCTGAATACAAATCACAAAACATTTGAATAGATTAGCCACAATCAATTACCTTATGGTTACCATGAATCTCTAGCTTAGACCTGCTGCAGCTAAATATTTGCAAGGAGAGGGTTGCAACAAGAAGACCGGACTCTAAATCCTAACTCACCTGTTAAATGCTAAACATATAGACAGGCCAGCGGCATAAGCAGCTGGAATAAAACAATTTTACAAATACAGATTACCGTTAAAATGATGATGGCAAAGTTCAGTACTAATGTGCTAATCAACTAGAAAACAATAGGTTTAAACACTTCGTATCAGTGGCATTCATATAATAATGATGTCAGATAACCATATGAAATGAATGTCAGGTTATCAAGAGCACGTAAAGGCTTTGCTAGATATCACATGGCGGATATTGTTAGTACCTAATGAATGGACAAAAATAATACAATTATAATATCAAAGGCTAATGTTACATGAGTATCTAACCAGAAGTGCATCTTCATAAGTTATTTGGAATCTTGCCAGCACAGCTGATTGGTGAAGATTCTTGTATACTGTCTTCTCCAATGAAAATGAGAATCCCAGAAATAACTATCCCAAAGGTTAAAAACACTAATTATTCATCTAGGACCCAGTACAGTAAAGAAGGAAACATCAGATGTTAGATGGCTTTATGTATGAAAGAAGCTGATTCATCCCTGGGTATGTATTCGCTAATCACAATTTTCTTTAAATATCAACAGACATGTGCAGGTATAGGTTTTCCAAAGAAAATAAATAGTATTAAATTTTATGAAGCATGCCGTTATGAGGGATTCGCTTCTCAAGAGGCCTATATGACTCATCAATATAGCCAACAATTGTTAATTTGTTAGCACAGGTAGCTGGTGCTTCACCCCTAAGGGCTTTCTCTCTAGGAGGTCAAGGGTTCAAATCCTAAGCACTGCTCAAAAAAATGACTGATCAATATCAGATTATATTTATGAGCTAAGACTCACTCCTTTTATTTTCTTTTTATTTTTGTTTAATATATAAATACTGATCCAAAGATTATTTGGAAATTGAACGTGTATACACTCCCAAACTCCATGCTCTAGACATGCAAGGACAAACTAATGTTAAAGCAATCAAAGAAGAAATAGATAAGCACCAGCCTTGCAGGATCATATACTAGACTATAGAACGGTCATGAAGAAACAAAAGGAGGTAATATGAAACAACAAAGTTACGTTTGGTTTACATCCCACTCATAAGAGAACAAAAATTGCTGTCAGTTTACATCCCACTCATAAATTGGCATTGTTCAAAAGAAGTATTGTCATACACCTGAGAATCCTCATCATATCTTTAATATGTTATCCGCCATTTTTCTGGTAATGTGATTCACCAAGTGTCCAATTGACCATGTACCATCTTCTATATTACTAGAAAATAAAGCATTTTTCATACTATCAAAAGCCATCATTATCTTCTTCTTTAACTTTTTATCCACCAAAAATGTGAATAATATCCACTTTTAATATGTCAATAAAACACGCATAAATATATCTTTGCCCCACAATAACCAGTGCCACATAAACCCCTTGTGCTTAGTTGGATGAGAGTGGAGAGTGTTTGGATGGTAAGGAAGGAGAAATACGAGATAGAGAGGGATACCAGTGGTAGCTGAAGGTAGATGAGGAGGAAACAAGAGTTGAAGAGATGGAGGAAAAGAAGGATATAAAGAACATCTTAGGAAAGGAGAAGTAGAGCATCTGCGGGCTTAGTCATAACAGAGAGTAAGATCGCTTAATTTTTGTAACAATAACACACAGATAGTGTTGAGACAATTGGCACACAGTAGTCACATATAAATGTTAAATTTTCCTTTCATAGGAGACTGAACAAGTTGGGATCAAAAGCTCATTTCTTCCCTTTTGTTTGTTCTAATTGAAATTTCTGAAGAGGGGTTAGTAGAGAAACCTACAAAACTTAACATCTCATCTTCAATAAACTGAGCCAACTCAGTTTAAGTTCCAACAAAATTTCTTCCAACATTAAGCACTATGAGTTACAAAATCCAGTATTGATCGATTACTCCATGAAGAACCTAGTGACTACCCTAAATCAAAATCAGCCAAAATTGTCTTTCTCCCATCTTGAGCTTAATTAGAAACCAAATACTGACTTGGACATTCCAGGTTACAATCAAAATCCTTTCTTTTTACTGCTAAAAAGAAACACTTTTCCACAATAACGCTAAAAATCACATCTTCGGTATCTTAAAATGTTAAGAATTAGCCTCCAGGAAACTAATTGAGTGCCCAAGAGTAAACAAGGAAAACATTTTTTGCTATCAATATGATCAAAATTTAATGCAAGACAACGAATCCCTGATCTATACACCATATAAAGCTCTAATTAATAACAATTGCACGTATATTGCAGGAGAAATAGCTTATAGTTCTGCCAAGCTTAACATAACACAAAATCCCCCAGATAGATGGTAAAAATTCGGTGCATCAAAACGGAAAGACGCCATTATAAACCAAGAACCGCAGCATCGACCAACAAACAAAGAAAAAAAAATCTAAAATTCGAGAATTGGAAATCTCTGGCGATTAAAAAAAGAAGAGAGGAAGAAGAAAGTAGAGGGGGGGGGAGTACGAGATGTTCATCTGGCGGAAGAGCATGCCGAGGATGGCGAGGGAACAGAGAAGGACGATGAGGACGTCGGAGACGAGGGAGAGGAGGCTTGACTCCCGGTACGCGCAGTGGTAGTAGATCAGGCTCCCGCACACCAGCACCACCGCGGGCCGCCCCACCTCCAACCGTCCCCCCTCCGCCTCCTCCTCCATCTCTCCAATAGAAAGAGAGGCCGCTCAAACCCTAATTTTTCTCGCCGCGTCCTATTCACCGGCCGCCGCCGCCGCCGGCCCCTGCCCCTGTTGGACTCGGCGTGTTGAACCTTTTACCGAAGAATTCTGAAGTCGGGAAGTAAATTTCCGGAGATTTTTCCCCCTTTTTCCTTCCCAGAAGAAGCACCCGGCTTGTTATACCTGCACGGTTCAAGCATGGACAAGATCCGCTCCCCGGATTTTCATCAGGCCTCGGCCACCGCGGGCCGCCCCACCTCCAACCGTCCCCCCTCCGCCTCCTCCTCCATCTCTCCAATAGAAAGAGAGGCCGCTCAAACCCTAATTTTTCTCGCCGCGTCCTATTCACCGGCCGCCGCCGCCGCCGGCCCCTGCCCCTGTTGGACTCGGCGTGTTGAACCTTTTACCGAAGAATTCTGAAGTCGGGAAGTAAATTTCCGGAGATTTTTCCCCCTTTTTCCTTCCCAGAAGAAGCACCCGGCTTGTTATACCTGCACGGTTCAAGCATGGACAAGATCCGCTCCCCGGATTTTCATCAGGCCTCGGCCGGAGATTCCAGGTCGTCAGATCAGGGCCAGGTCAAAATTCTGCAGCGCTCGTCTCCTCTACTTTTCTCTTACCTTACTAGAATAGAGAAAACTCAAGTCCCTTTCTAAATTAAAAAAAAAATACAAAAAAAATAAAAAAAAAATCATGTAAAAGAATTTGCATATATTTGCTTCCACTCGAAAAATCATTTTTTAAATAAATTTATAAAGTTCGTGCACCAAAAAAAAGAAAAAAATATTTTTAAAAAAAATTATTGGGAAGGGAAAAAATTTATTCAAAAAGAAACATATACAAAAGAAAAATATCCATGCACAAAAAATAAACAAATCATTTTTACAGGAACTTTTCAAAAGGAAAAAATTATCCAAAAAGAAATGTACGCATAAAAAATCCAAGCAAAAGAAGAAAAAACTAACCCATTTGAAATATTCTCTAAATTATATTTTTAGTTGACTGTTTGGAAAAAAGATATTGTGTCCAAAAAATTCTTCTTATTTTTTTGGGAACTCCACATGTACAGAAAAAGAAAAAGGAAAAAATAATTCATTTATAATATTTTCTTGACAAGCATAAGAGGTTTGAAATAAATTAAATTTTATGTAGGACTTTTCAAAAAGAAATAAAAATTAATTCAAAAGTAAATGTACACACAAAAGAAATCTAAGCACAAAAAATAATCAGTTTGTAATATTTTCTAAATTAGATTTTTTGTGGGACTTTTTGAAGAAAGAAAAAAAAATCTTTTTGAGGGGAGCTCTATATTAATTCATTCATAGTATTTTCTCTATGAGTATCAAAAATTTGAAATAAACTAGTTTTTTAGTGGGACTCTTTGAAAAACAAAAAAAAAATGTTTCTTATTTCTTTTGAAAACTCCACACAAAAAAAGGAAAGAATAATTTATTTGTAATATTTTCTCCATGAGTAAATCAAATTTATAGTGTGATTCTTCAAAAGGAAAAAAAAATATTCAAAAGGGATGTTCAAAAAGGGAAAAAAAACCATTCTCATAAAAAAAATCATGCACAAAAAAATCACAACAATTATAGGAAGTCATGTTAAAGAAAAAAAAGGCACATGCACAAAAAAAAATTAGAAAAAAATAATATCTTCATGATTAGAATTTTAATGGGTTCAAAAAAAGAAAAAATCTTATTTTTTGGAAACTCTATATGTACAAAAAAAAAAGTAATTTGTTCACAATATTTTCTCCACTACAGAAAAAAATAGTACTAGTGGAAATCTTCAAAAAGAAAACAATTATGCTTCTTATTTTTTTAAGAACTCCACATGCACAAAAAAAATAATTCATTCATATTATTTTCTCCACGAGTGAATTATATTTTTGGTGAGACTCTTCAAAAAGAAAAAAATCGTTGAATAAGAAACATTCAAAAAGGAGAAAACTACTAGTTGCACAAAAAAAATCATGCAAAAAAATAACAATTATAGAAAATTATGTAAAAAGAAAGTCATACATGAAAAAAAAAAGAAAATTTGAAATAAATTTAGGAAAAAAATTCGTTCATAGAAAAGGAAAAAATGTAGCATTCCAAAGTTGTGTGGAAAAAGAAAGACAAAAAAAAAATTGCTTCTTATTTCTTTTAGAAACTTTAAAAAACTTATTTCTTATTTATTTTTCTCCATACATGAAAAATTTTGAGCTTGAGTTAAGTGTCATGACGATCAAAGATAGTAAGAAACCTGAAAAAAAAATCTTGCCTCTATTTCTTCCTACAATTGAAGTGTCAGATTCGTGCTATAGTAAATGAAGAGATTGGAAGAATTAGTATCCCACCTTTATTTGTTTACTCTATTTTTTAGATTTTTATTATTTTTCTTTTACATAGAATTATATTTCTATCTTTATTATTATCTGCACATCGCGCGGATATCATTCCTGTATACTAAATAGCCCTTTTTTTATGGATAATTCTCTCAAGTTCTTTGTTTCTTCTTACACTGGTGATTGAGACCTATGGCCTTGCCACACTCTCCTCCCCCCTCTCATGCTTTCTCCCTTCTCTAAATTCTCTGAAGTCCTATGATGCGCGATCCTACTAGATCTGGGAGGATTTGCTCAAACATGCCCTAAAAGGTGAAAAGCTTTCTAAAGAAGAAAAAAAGCAAGAAATTTAATCTTAACTTTGTTTCATGCCACATTAGCTAATTGTTTATTTTGTAATGGTTTGATAACTTGTTCGTTAAATCTCCAATGCTGTTAACCTTTTTGTGGTCTTTTATTCTGATGGTGTAAACTTGATTTTCATCCATCTGAATGATAATGGTTTGCAACAAATTGCTCTCTTAAAGTCTATCTGCACAAGTATAAGTAGAGCTAGTAATGCTTAACTATTCAACTCATTTCACATGATTCAATCCATTATATATTGGTTAAATTTTTTTAATAAAATAATCGGGTTTTATTTTTGATCTGTTTAATAAATAGGCTGGGTTCGTATTTACAAATTTCTCATCTTTCTTGTGTTCGACCCAACTTGTATCTTGACGGTCTCAGCCCAATTGCCACCCTTACATATAAAGGAATTCGAAGGCCTTGTTTATTTATTTCTTGCAAAAATTGGCTGTTATGGCTTTCACTAATCTCTCACACCTCTACATTTGAATTCATATATTTAGTTTTACTAATGTGCAGCATGCAAATATAATACAGGTCGTCTGCTCACCCCTTAGTTAAGAGATCAGGAGTTCAATCCCAGAGTAATCACCTTGCTTTTGCCCCTTGTTGCCATGGATTTTCATGTAAGGTCTAGCAAAGAAGAATACAATAAAAATATAGGTCGATGCACATTTGAGCTTGAACCTCATTAATTACATGATACATATATATATATATATATATATACACCATTTAATTTCTAAATTATTGCAATTTAATTACATATTAGAATATATTTAGATATTAATATTTGATTTTAAAATAATGTATTTTTTCAATATTTAGTCAATTGTTGGTTAACTATCAAATACTTATTATTAATGAATCATGAACGAGCATTTGATTAGATGTTTAGTGATAAATTTTTCGAAGTATGAATAGTCTTAACTTAGTTGTTCAAGATATATTTTTTGATACCCGATGGAAACTTGGATCCAATCCAAACCAAACTAAATTTAAGGAACATTAAGTAGATTATGGGTTTTAACATAGTTGAACCTGATTCAAAGGCCCGAAATTTTTTTATTAATCTACCCTAATCAAATCCTTAGATGGATCTGCTATGGAACAACATATTTTGTGAAACCTAGACCCAAGCCCGAGTTGACACAATAGCACCTCTATGAACCACTCATCTGTGGTTGATCTCGCTTCATAAAATCAACAAACTGAAGACAAGCTGGAAAAATAAATGCTCAATCATGTATCTATGTAAAGTACTATTACCACTCACCCACTAATGATCAATGGTCAGTTCACTCAAAAATGTTGCAATCAGGGATTAGTGCCATACATGATAGGGTCGGTGGTGTTGGTCAAGCCCTTCTTGTGCTAAGCTAATCACTGGCTTCCGCATCACTCGAGCAATGAACGAGAGCTTTCTTTGCACCATGTCCAAACTGTCCTCGCTCGTACAACCAGCGACTTGGGTTCGGAATGGTTTACTAGATCAAATTGTGTTAAATCAAACATTGCTCTATAGTTGATAGATGTGCACGGAAATAGTAGAACCCCGAGAGTAATCATATATCTGTGGATTTTTATCAGGTGTTTCATACCGTTCGAGTATGAATATACCTAATAAAATTAGAAAATAACAAATCTGAGAGTACTCTGAACTCACAAGATATTTTTGAAAAAATATGCGAGATAAAAAGCTATTCCCATTCCTATCTTGCTTTCATACAAGCTCGAGATTTACGTGTTCCGATGGGTTTGAGTTGTATTGCAGGATGATTGGCACTCCAGATCTTAAAGCGGATATTGCAGGATCCAACGGTCGTCAAAGAAGGGCTTCCATGTGTTCCTTCTATCCTGGCAGGGAAGATAAACCCTGGATTAGAGGTGGCCGGCTGCTTCTCGCTCTCTTCGTCCATCTCTCTCGATCTTTCTTGCCTCTTCCATCCGGACCTCTTTCCTATTTTTGGGAGGACTAAGGTACCGAGGCCGGAGCTCCGGCCTCCGCCGGGGAGCTCCGACGGCGACTCCAATGCTCGTTTCTGATATTTCTCGATTTTCTGCTTGATTTGTCATTTATTTATGGCTTTTGGCGAAGATCTTGGAGAAAGCCTTGGCGCTTCTCCTTCCTTCGAGCGAAGGAGTCCCCGGGCTTTTGCTCGATATCTATGAATATTATTTTTTTTTCTTGCCGGTGTGTTCTTTCTTACATTTTCCCCGAACGGTTGTTATCTAAAAAATGGCAATTAATTGCAAAGTTTTGAACGTTGAAGCAGTTGATTTGAATGCGCAAATTCCGAAACACGGGTTCTAAATATTTCACCTATCTTTAAATCATGTATCCTGAGACGGTGAGATGTATATTTGTTTCGATTTTACCGTCCACATCCTTAAAAAAGATAAGAAAAATTAATACTAGTCTTTTGTCAGAACAAGTAAATGCCAAACAACGGCAGGAACTTTTGCTTATGGAAGATCGTGGCAGAAAAAAGGTTACAGTTTATTTGACAGACAATTCGAGTTCTGTTGCAACTTTGAACGTTTTCATTAACTTATTCATTTGATTCTTCCTTGCTTCGTTAGTCTGTGGTTTGGGACTTAGTGATGAGGCCTTGTTGAGGATGGTCATCATTGGGTTCAATGCGATTCTTCTGTTGCTTGTGGTTTTTCTTTTCCCAATTGTTGTTCATTCTAATGTCCATTTTGTAACAGATGTCGCATTGGAGCGTGAAGGATGGCAACCTTATTCTTGCTGATATTGATTAGGTACATCTTTTAGATGCTGCTCTTGTTTTCTTTGGCTATAATTAGAGATTGTCGTATCATACTCCATTACTCCTTATGATTCTACGACAAAGGGATTATACATACTGAATTTCCTAAATAAGGTGATTTAAGTCCTGTCTCGATATATCATTCACTGTCTACATCATCTATGAATAATGATGATTGCAAGGATTTCTTTGAATCTGATGTCAAATTCATTTTGCTTTCTATGGAGGGGCTGAGTGGCATAGCTTGGGAATGTTGGGAATGCCTGATTTTTATATGATCTACAATCCAATTGACGATAACAGTGGAGGGTATATAGCTTTGCTTTCCAAGGTGCATGTCCGTCATTCTGAGAAGAAAAGGAACTCGTGAACTTATATGCATACATTGTTAATCATATAGGAAGGTTGTGAAAATTTGGAGTTATTTCTGGACATATGGGCATCAATTTTAGATTGGAGTTGGTGTATCACTGATTTGGGGTCACTTTTCAATAAGACTGTGATTACCAACTTGAAAATGTTGCACTGGGAAATGGTCTAATGCTGCTGACATCAGTGAATGGCTAAACATTACAAACATATCTAGAGGATCATCAGTGGTTAGAAGGAGGACAAAGGACCTCAAAAATATACTTATCACTATTCTACTGGAACTCACTGGAAATATACCTTTGGCTGACCTGACGTATGAGACTTATGATTTAACTTTGATTATTATATGCAAACAAAAAATAAACATGTCTATAGGACTGTTAGTCTACTAGTGACAGAACAACTGAAAAAGGAAAGACCCTTGGATATATATAGCCAGTAGCTCTCCTGTTTGCTGTTATTCTGATTAACTTGTAGCTAATGGAGGTCGATGTTGAATGCTATGTATATGAAGATCTCTCTCAAATTTACTATCTTTACTTAAAAATGATTACTTTAAATTACAAGGTTATTTTTTCGGATACATTTCATTATTACAAGTTTTATTACAGGGTTTGGGCCGGTGACCATTAGTCATCCATGGGCTTGCTAATGGTGTCACTTTTTTGAATGTTGGTTCTAGATATTCTTGGCATTGACATCAATGACACAAGGTCTATCGTCCACTATGCATCATGGTTGAGAAAACATTGGGCTTTTTAAAACTATGCTTTGTTAGTTTCTTGGTGAGGAATGTTGAGTTACATTTCCTTATTTCTTTCTTGTGAATGCACAGTGTGATGCATGCCTGCTGAAATCTATGTGGCTGTTAGTTTCAGCCTGTTGATATGATCCAGTGTTCTATAAGTTGGAGTTCTCCTTCCATAATTTTGTTCTTCATTACTATATGAGCATGATTGTGCATATGATATTTCATGAACGACAAGTTGTTTGAAATACTTTGTTTATGTTGCATTTCTTAAGTGTCTAAATTGCTGAACTATATTGCGAGTATAAAATCTTTCTCTGCTCTCAGCAGTAAATTCAATTTATTTTTTGTTTTCAAGAGGTTATTTTAGGGGTTCAATCATGTAGCCTGATTAAATTTGTTCCTGGTTACTACATATTACAGGTCAAGTCCAGGGTGAATTAATAAAATGTACTTGTTGGTACTATTTTTAACAGGAAATCTTGGGTTTAGCTGCACCAACACAAATGCTGATCAATTCACCTTCCCACAGTGTCCCACTTACTTTCATTTGGGTGATTTTATGGGAGTTAAAGCATCGTCAGTCACAAGAGACCAATATGAAAGTATAATATGATGCGTGCAAACAAGTGTGTTTAACATGGCACGACGCTAGTAGTTATTTTGATAATAAAAATTTCCTGTTGTACACTATAAGACAATTCCTAAATCCTAACCAGTACTAAGAACATTATGAGACAGAATTGCATTCCATTCTCAAACAAGCTATATTGAGCAGTGTTTTGCTTCTAATTCTGCTGCTATCCTACATATGATAATGCAGTGGCTGTTTCTATGATGATTGTGGTGATAACAAGAGTTGTTGATTATTGGCTTATTTTGTTTTCGACATACATGTCTTAGCCTATTGTGCGGTTTCTTTAACTATTACAGTGGTTGTGGCACGAAAAGAGAGAGAGAGATTTAATTCAACAAATAATTCTATTTTTTTGCTTCTTTAGATCATATTCAATTCCTTCCCTCGGGCCTTGTATATATGTGTACATGTGCATGTTAGTATGACTGGTAAGATTTATGATTTTTCCGTCTGTGATCTAGTCGACTCTTTTTCCTTGGCAACTCCAGCTCTTAAATGAGATTTTGATGGCTAAGTTGAAATCTGCAAACATGTTGAAATACATTTACTTCTTTATACTTTGAATAGCAACAGATAAATTTTGTTCTACTATAGAAAAAGAGGTAGATGGCAAAGCACAATAGGGACATGTCTTGTCTAAAACGAGAGATGTTTTTGTCGATGCAGCTTGGCATGACATAGAAAGGACGAGAGTGGAAATTGGAGAATGAATAGTTGAGAAGAAAAGGGCATGGCATACCTCATAGCACAAATGCACAGCATTCAAACAGAAGGCCTACTGTTGTCTGCTGCCTTCCAGCAAGGTTAGTTCTTAAGATAAATGCAATTTAAGCTTTGTCCAAGTTAAGTACTGATTTATATTTGTCTTTCTGTTGTAATTTCAAAAATAACGATGCAACTCTGACAGGTTTTGTCATTGTTCGAAATGATAATTTTTTTACGAACAGCATTTTAAGTGCTATTTAGCAATAGAAATACAAACATCTTTGTGAGAAGTGTCAAAATGCATAGGTGCCACATGGTTACAGGTTTCAAACGGCAGCTAGATGCTTATTGGTTCTGGTAGGCACATAACAGCTAGACTCTCAGATGTATTAGAAGTACTACATCTGAGTACACAACTTAATATCCTCTGTGGAATTTCATACAAAATCATCATGGATGATCTTATTTTATTTTTTATTTTTTTTATGCTAATAGGAGTTTTTCCATTACGGGCCTGTTTGTAAGGTTCCTGCTGGATCCAACAGGATTGGCTGAAGAGGGGCAGCGCTGAGGGAGGGATCGAGCAGTAGAAGGTGAACATGTTAGTCATGGCTAATCAAGGCCAGCAACCACTGCATTCACTGTCTCCTGCTCTCCTGCTCTTTCTCTTCCTTCTCTGGGGCTCCCTCTCTCCGGCCGAACCCACCCGGTGCGGCAAAGACATCCTACATAGTGGAATCAACCTGCACTTAACCACTTCAATTTGATACCCAGCTCGATGAGAGATCTGTAGTGTGTTTAGGCTTCAGGCTGATGGTCAACCACACCTTGCTTAATATGGTGTAGCCTTCTGTTGCAGGGTGCTGGCCAACCTAGTTAGAGGTAGCAATCAGGTTGCGACAGACAAGATATGGGTCAGGTCGGATCCAGGATACACAAAAAATCTGTCAACCTGAACCTAACCTGTTTAATAAACAGGTCAAAAATCCAAATCAAGATCTGACCATTTTATTAAATAAGTAATCTAATCTGATCTATAACGGGTTGAAAGGTTAAACTTTGCTATCCCTAAGCCTAGTCCCATTATACAAGTCCAGCCATAATCTTTTTGCACCTTTTCCACTATTTTGGATATAGGTGCCAGGATGCAGTAGTCCAGCAGACACTGTAAGTGAGCCAACTTTGATATAACTTTGTTTGGTAATTATGGAAGAACCTGCCATAATCTTCCCAGTGGTAACTTGTTCTACAGCCAATATTATTATATGACAAAATCATGGAGACTGAGGCTGCAATGAATCCTGTTACATTAGGTAGATATTATTTTTGTCAATTATGGTCGATCAAACACTATAAAACTAAGTCACATGAACCAATTACGTGTGTTGTCAAAGTTCTGTTGTTAATGTTATATGCAATTTTGCTACACGCTGGTGGTTCTTACTTGTAAGTACAAGTATGCGTATCTCGAGCAGTCACCAAGATGAAATTATAGCATTAGACTTGTTTGACATGGACAATGCTTCTCCCAAACACAGCGATTGTCCATGGAAAATGTGGGTGCCATGCCATTATGATGGAGTGGTTTGGCTTTAGAGGGGCAACTTGCACATGCAATAGATGCGAGGCAGCTTCAAATTTTGTGCTATAGCTTCAAATGTTTTGCATGTGTCTGTGTTAATGGAAGTTTAAGGCTCTATTTGGCAAAGCTGTTGGCAGTAGAACTTTCAAAAGTAAAGTTTTTTGAAGCAGAGATTTTATAAAAAACTATTTGCTGTTTGGTAACAAAATTTCTAAAATACTATGAAATTTTAATGTTTTTGGCAAACAAACTGAAAAAGTACTTTTGCTATGACAAAATGATCATAAAGGATATTGTATAGTATTATACAACAACGCATAATAAAATATAACATGTATTAATACATAAATATATGATATGGCATAATATTACTATAATGTAATATAATATTATTATAATATAGTAATATAATATTGTATACTATAGCATAATAATATAA
>JAOXJJ010000001.1:10932346-10943125 GCA_025769935.1 Phoenix roebelenii
CCCCCCCCCCTCTCTCTCTCTCTCTCTCTCTCTCTCTCTCTCTCTCTCTCTCTCTCTCTCCCTCCCTCCCTCCCCCCTCCTCGGCTGTTCACGGAGTCTCTGCTCCCTGGATTCCGGCCCTTCCTTCGTTGAACAATTGTCCTCTTCCCTGGTCCCCGACCCCCCGGCGGCACCCGATCCGAACGAGCCCGTCGGATCCCGGACGATTTGAGGGGAATCGCCGCTGTGCATGGCGTCTGCTCTCCTGGCCAGCCGAAATGAGCCGTACTGGGGAGACAGAAAGGTTTATATGAGGAAAACCCCGAATTCTAACCCTAACTCAAGAGCTGTGACGAACCCTAATCCTAATCCTAACGCCAGAGACCATGTTTCCGACCATACGGGCCAGTTCCACCCACTGGAGCCGGAGGAGGTGCCGGCGTCCGTGGCCGCGGTGTCGGACGACTCGTCGTCCTTTAACCGGAAATGCATCAACCTCAACCACCGGCGTGATTCGGCCAGCTACATCACGTTCAACATCTCGAACTACTCGAAGACGGAGCTGAGGGAGCTCAAGAGGCGCCTGGCTTCGGAGCTGGAGCAGGTCCGGAGCCTTAGCAGCCGGATCGAATCCAGAGAGTTCCAGTCCTCCGCCAGATCCGCTGGCTTCAGTTCATCGGGGATCTACTGCGGTGGCCGGGAGGCCACCTCCTTGGCCGCGGCAGCCTTGCATCAGAACCACGTCCAGCCTCCTGATTCACAGGCAGCCAGATCTTCCGATCTCTTCTCGACCAAGGAGAAGAAGATCTCCGGAAACAAGACCTTGCTGCCGGTGGTCTCTCCTAGGGAGGCAAAGCGGCTGGCGGCAGCGCCAGGTTCAGAGAAGCTCCGCTCTGCCATGATGAAGAAGTGTGGCCAGATCTTGACGAAGCTGATGAAGCACAAGAAGGGCATCTGGTTCAATTCCCCTGTGGATGTGGTGGGCATGGGCCTCCATGACTACTTCCAGATCATCAAGCACCCCATGGACCTTGGTACTGTGAAATCTAAGCTCAACAAAGGTCTGTACCCGTCGCCATTGGAGTTTGCTGCTGACATCAGATTGACCTTTAACAATGCCCTTCTCTACAATCCAGAAGGTCATGAAGTGCATAAGCTTGCTGATCAGTTCCTCCGGCTCTTTGAGGGGCTGTTTCGCCCTTCGTACGAGAAGTATGAGAAGCAGCAGAGCACCATTGCCAGGGAGGAGGAGGAGGGCCATAGGGTCGTTTCCTGGTCTCGTCCTCCTGTTGTCGAGAGTGCAATGAGACCTGAGCCGGTCGTTCCTATGATCCTGCCACCAGCTCTGAATCCAACTCCAATGCCAACTCCATCTGCACTGCCTCCTGTTCAAGCTAAGCAGCCGCAGCTGCTGCCCCAGCCCCAGCAGCATCCGGTTGTTGGTAGAATGATGATGCGGAAGCAACCAAAGCCAAAGGCGACATACCCAAAGAAGCGACCAATGAGCTTGGAGGAGAAGACGAAGCTGAGCCTGGGGCTCCAGAGCCTGCCCCAGGAGAAGATGTCCCAGGTGCTGCAAATCGTGAGGAAGAGGAATGCGGATCCAGCACAGCAGGGTGATGAGATAGAGTTGGACATTGAGACAATGGACATGGTGACCCTTTGGGAACTCGATCGGTTCCTGTACAATTGCAAGAAGATGATGAGCAAGATCAAGCGGCAGGACATGGCCAGCCACCTGATCTCTGCTGGTCCACCTGCGACCATGGTTAACACCGAAGGCGGTGACAGGGTAATGAAGAATGCACTTCCCTCTGTTAGGCTATTAATTTCAAGGAGCTTTCTTTCCATTGCTCTCTGATACTATTATTAACATGCCCTTTCTCCTCTGCATGGATGTTGGCAGTCTCCAGTGGCAGTAGAGACACCAGAGGCAGAAGCGGCGAAGAAGAGCAAGAAGGCGGACACAGTTGAGGAGGATGTTGATATTGGTGATGAGATGCCGTGCACCAATTATCCCTCTGTGGAGATTGAGAAGGATGCTGGTTATGCCAGCAGCTCCAGCAGCTCCAGCAGCGGCTCTTCATCATCAAGTGGTATACAACAACGATGATCTTGTGCTTTTGTGTTTTTTTGATTCATGCACTGTTCCTTGCAGGGTCTTTTTAATTAACTTGTTGTCTATGGCTTTGATCCTGATTCAGATTCAGATTCGGGTAGCTCATCAGAGTGCGGTTCCGATCGAGATGATGCACAGTCTCCTGCTGTAGGCTTGAGATCTCCGAGAAACTAACAACAAGTTTAGTTGATAGTAGACCAGAAGCATGTGAGAGGGCATGGGTAGGGGTACAAAAATTTGAGGGCTTGTGGGTTTTTTCCCCTGTTGTCAGGTGTGATTTAGGTAGGAGTGGATAGATAGGTGGGTAATTTGATGGCACAGGTGTACCATATGTAAAAGGAGAAGAAGGTGGAGAAGGTTGAGTAGGTGAAGCCTTCAGAATGGCTTCTACTTGAATTCCCTCTTGTTTATTTTGATCTTTTAGTTTAGGGCTTATAGTTTTGGTTTCATTGGTTATGGGTTTTTTCAGGTTTAGGTAATTTTTGTGTTATCGTGTCTTCTCCTACTGATATATGTAATGCTGCAACATTATGACCTAGTCCGGGTCTAGGCATGGTGGATATGGATGTTTGTTATGATTGAGTAACAGATATCCTTTTAGCGGCATATCTTTCTCTCATTAACTTCAGATTAAATCTAGTGGGTTTTATTTTATGTACTTCAGATGGATCTCATTGAATTTCTGCCTCTTTAGGCCTGCTGACTTGCCTTTTGGTAGTTTCCATGGGCAACCGGCATTATATATCTTTCAGTGGCCTGATGGGTTGTCTGTTTTATGATAAATCATGCACAAATCTTTGATTGTCCATTTAGGTGTTTTGGGTGGTAAAAGATTTTAGTATTCTGGTATCTTCTTTTGGCTTTTATTTTGTTTGTCATCCTCTAGGTATAAGCTATCTGTTTGGGTTACATTTTTTATCCAACAGACTTGCAACATCTGCTCTGTATAAATTATGGGCAATCTGCTTGATATGATTACTGCAGCACATTGTGCCTGATCTGTTTCGGTGCATAGGTTGGCTTTTATCATTGTTGTTCTTGGATTGTTATGTTGCCGTTGATCAAGGCTCGGTTGTATCGTCTGATTGTTGCTGATATTCTGAGATTTGATGTTGCAGGATCTCTCTTCTTCTTCTTTTTTTTTTTTTTTCCGATGGTGTGTTGTTGAGAAGTAGTTCATATTCTTTAATTTTTCTAGTTTCTGTTATGCAGCGTGTAATGGTGGAGCTGGAAATATTTTTGAAGTGCTCAAGTATTTTTCATTACTCTTGCTGATGAAATTGAAATTTGTCTGCTTTATTATTCTATGGTGATTAATTCAAACGAACTTGTAATGCTACAGGGTCACAGTCAAGTTAAGACTTAAATCAGATCTTGATCTCAGAAGGATTTTGAACTTGCTTTTTTCTTTTTCTTTTTTTTCTCCCAGACAGTCTGGACATTCTTAGGTTATGCTATCATGACTTGTCCTCAGCCGCCAAGAGAAGTACGAGTTTTGGTTTTATTGTAATCAAATTAACTGGTTGTTGATGCAGCACCATGATAATGATGTGGTGTGTGTTAGTCTGGTGGTGATTGTGAAGTTGGTTGATTTATTGCTGTTGCTTGGATCTGCATTCCAGACTACTTCAATCTTGGCATGCGGTGGAATGCGGATGCAACTATTATTAATAATGTGGTGGAATTATTGATAAATTTCGTATAATTATTTCAGGTAACTTATTTTTTACTCCTAATAAAATCCCATTTTGGTTGCTTATGAGCCCATCCTAGTTTGGTGTATTGGTGTGCAGCAGCCTGAGGGTTGCCTTAAAAGAAACGTAGCTCCGACTTCGTGGCAAAGGACTGGCAACTGCTGAATGTGAGGATTCGGTGGGCGGATGGATTCATGGGTCCACGGGAGTAAGGGGGAGATATATGGTTGGTGACAATAGCTGTGTGGAGGGCAAAAATAAAAAAGGTTAAGCGCTCTGAAGATGGCTGTCGCCAAAGGAATAACTGAGTTGCCTAAATATTCTTCTTTTTTAATTATTTTATTCTATCGTGACTCATGGTTGATGCTACTTTTTATTTGCATCAGGTCAGCAAACGGCTTCCATGAGTGAAATCTGATGTCATATTTTGGTAAGCAATTGTGACTATAGCATGTGTATTTTGTTGGAATTCTTCATAAAGATAGGCCTTCATTTATTATAGAATGGTTTTTATCGTTTAACCAAGTCATAGGGGTTGAATAAATAATTAATAAGCTCTAAAATTAATTTATGATCATATGTTGTTCACGAGTTGTGTAGCATTATACTAGTTAAGCTAGGTTTCTATTTTATATGCTTGTAATGAAATTTTGGGGCATTAAGGTTTCTACGATTTTAGGGTATTTATATCATTGAGGAGAGGAAGCTTCACCCCGCTTTTTGTGTTTTTTTAGGATATTGCGGCAACGGTTATCAGTGGTTTCTTAAGAATTTCATGGTATGCTTTAATGTTTTTTTTATTTTTTTAGGGGGTTTTAGGTTTTATGTTCTAATTTTTTGCATGGCGTCTGTGAACAACTCGACATCTAATATGAGAGCCAGATGTAGAATATCAGAATCAAAATTTAAAATAGAGACATAAGAAAGGGAAGAAGCATGATTGTGGCCATGGTTTTCCCCGTTGCGTCGTTTTTCTCCTATCGCGATGGCCAGGCAAACCTCCATCAGCCATCAGGACAAGCTGACGACAAGCCCCATCACGGTGTAGCGCAGGATGATCAATCCCCGATTTTTGTCCTGATTCAAGAAATTAAAAAAAAATAAAAAATGGAAAGAAAAAAAAGATGGGGGACGATGGTGCTCATGGTTGTCTCCGTCGTGCCTTCGTCCTCTTCTCACCAAGGTGGTAGGATCGGTCTTCGGGCGGCACTTGGGATGGGCCGGCGCCCGGCGGTGATCAAGAACAAAAAAAAATTCCAACGCTAGTGATCCTGATGTCAGCAACCGGCGGCACCGACGTTGAGGTTTAAAAGAGTCGCAGGAGGGATGACGACTCTCTTCTTGATTAAAAGGAGAGGAATCATCAGATCCATCAGATCGGTTCATCGGCGGTTCTCCTCTCGGTCATTGGAAAACCGGCAATCAGGGTTCTTGGGAGGAGACCGTGATCGGATGATTAAGGTTTTCGGGGGCTGCGGGTCAAGATTTGGCTACGCGCTGTCTGATTTGGCGCCTAGGAGGAAAATGAGGGTTATCATGTTGCTTGGATAATTACTTTTCCACACTTATAGTGGAATTATGATTTGCAGTCCCTATAGTCCCTATAGCGGAATTTTATTACATAAAGATCCTTGTGTAATTACCTTTTGATTCCTATGGTAAAGGTTTGTTACATAAGATAATAAATAGAAGGAGAAGGGAAAATTATTCTCTATAGTGGAATTTTATTACATAAAGGTCCTTGTATAATTATCATTTGATCCCTAGGGCATTATTACATAAAGGTCCATGGATAATGATTTTTATTACATATAGGTCGTCAGATAATTGTTTTGGTCTCTATAATAGCTTTGTTACATAAAAGCCCTTAAATGTGGTATTGCAAATTATTTGTACTCTTACATTTGGTTTAAATAATAATATGTTTTGAGTAATGCCATATTTGATAATTTACATGTTATTGATGCATTAAGGTTAGTAAATGGCTAGGTTGATCGCTGATTTGGAAGGTTGTGGATTTCACTAGATGGTAATCACCAAAGCGGCCCATTCACTAAGATTTGCTGGATCTTTCTGTTTGATTTTTGAAAGAAACGAGAAGCATTGTGAAATAATTATACACAATTATCTCCTCAAATGGAGTTTATTGTGTGTTATAATTCTAAAGTGGAATATTTTTGACTAATGAGTGTGTAAGGTTTAGGAATTCATTTTACTAAAATAGATGGATCTTCAACAACTAATGATACCTTGCCAGTCGATTCTATTGTATGCTTGTGAGAGTACCTTATGTGGATCACTTTTTTTCCAAACAAAATTTGTGGCATTGCAACTAAGGGCTCTCATTAGTATAATGCTTGTAAGTGTTTTCAAGCATATTGGTTGCCCATATTTGTCCATTAATTCACTACATTGAGGTTGTTTTGCAGTTAGCACTTTTGCTTCGATAAAACTACTGCTCCCATTGAAACTCTGACTAGAACAAACCGCAAAAAATAGAAACATGATATTGAGCTAGCATTGAGTTTGTTAGATTTTGATACTGTACTGCAAGATGGTCCTCCATCTCAACTCACTAGTGAGGATATTCTAAAACAAAAGGTTGCATATCTTAGCATGTTAATCATGAATAGATCCATATCTAAGTTCATTCTAGATGCTACACCTGAAAATAGTAATAATAAACAATTATTTGATGCCATAAGTAAGAGGTATGTAGAATCTGATAAGGCCGGGGCTGTAGAGCTAATGGATAAATTAATCAATATGAGGTATGATGGTATTGCTGATGGTGTTAGGGCTTACATCATTAAACTAGAAAAGAAAAAACCATACAAGTAGATGGCATTGTTCCTAAAAGGCGATCGACTAAAGATAAATTCTCTATGTTGTGGCATAAGTGATCGGTCACATATTTAAAGAGAGGAATCAAAGATTAATTGATAATGAAATTATGCCTTTGCTTGACTTTAGTGACTTTCATATCTGCGTTGATTGTCTTAGAGATAAATTTACCAAAACTACAAGAAAAGAGTCCACACGAAGTAATGAACTTTTAGAATGAATTCATACTAACATTAGTGGACCCCTAAATCTTGCTATTTGTGGTAGTAAGTATTTCATCACCTTTATTGATGACTTTTTTCATCATGGATATATCTATTTTCTTAAGAAAACATTCGAACCACTTGCTAAGTTTAAGATCTTTAAAACTGATGTTGAGAAGCAACATTTAAAGATAATTAAGATGGTAAGATCACATCATGGTGGTGAATATTATAGTCAATATGGTGAATTTGGTTAATATATTATACCTGAAACTCTGAAGCAAAATAATATGGCTGAGAGGCGCAATCATACTCTTAAGGATATGGCTCGAAGCATGATGAGTGGTGCAATTTATCAGGATATTCTTGGGGTGAGGCCTTAAAAATTGCCATCTAAATTTTGAATAGAGTTCCTAGTAAGGCATAACTGAAAAAACCTTTTGAGTTATGGGTTGGTAGGAAATTGGGTATTAATCATTTTTATGTTCTGGCTATCTTGCAGAGGTTAAGGTTTAAATCTATCAGAAAATAAGTCTGGATCTAAAACCATCCGTTGTTATTTCATTGGTTATCTAAATAATTCTAAAGAATATAGATTCCACTGCCCTAACAGAGGCACAACAATTATTGAGTCTATCCATGCTTGGTTTTTTAGAGTATGATATAGATAATTGTAGATGCTCTTATATTGGAGATATGACATTAGAAGAAGCACAAATCATTATTTCTATTCCTTCGTATAAGAAAAAAATCATATTTCATCCTATTGAAAGGACAATGTGAGAGCAGCAGCAAATAGGTGAACCAATTATAGCACCTCTATAGCCAATTAATTAAATGCTTCTAAAGAGATCACATAAAGAGAGGAAAGCTATCATTTCTAATGACTATATAGTATATTTAGGTGAGAATGACTATGACATTGGTCATGTAGTTGATTGAGTCTCATATTATTAGGCTATTGCATGTCCCCAGCCACATAGTTGGCTTGCATCTATGCGTGATGAGATGCAGTCCATGACTTAAAATAAAGTATGAGATTTGGTAGAATTACCTAAGGAGTTTAAGCCTATAAGATGTAAATGAGTATTTAAATCTAAGAAATACTCTAATATTAATAATGAAAGCTACAAGACTAGACTGGTTGCAAAAAGGTTCACAAAGAAAGAGGGCATAAATTACAATGAGATTTTTTTCTCCAATCTTTTGTGAGGATTCTTTCAGAATAATTATAACACTGGTAGCTCATTTTGATCTAAAGCTAATCAAATGGATGTTAAGATAGCTTTTCTGGATGGTAAACTCCATGAAGAACTCTAAATAAATCAAACATAAGATTTTGTTAAGAGTGCGAAGGAACTTATGGTATATAGACTGAAGAAATCCATTTATGGTCTTAAGTAGGCAATGAGGCAATGGTATCGTAAGTTTGTTGAAATTATGAGTTCTCTTGGATTTGTGGAAAATAAAAATGGATCAATGCATATACCTTAAGGTCGGTAAGAGTAAATTTATCTTTCTTATCTTATATATGGATGATGTTTTGCTTGCTAGTAATGTCTCTAGGTTATTGCATTAGATTAAACATATGCCAACTAAGGTCTTTGATATGAAGGATCTTGGAGAAGCTTCATTTGTACTTTGTATTGAGATTCACAGGGAGAGCTTGCTGTGTATTAGGGTTTTCTTAGAGAGCTCACATTAATCGTATACTAAGTAGATTTGGCATACATAATTGCAAACCTAGAGATGTACCTGTGATCAAGAGAGATAAATTTAGAAAAAGCTAGTGTCCTAATAATGATGTAGAAAAAGAATAAATGAAAAATATGTCTTATTCTAGTGATGTGGGTAGTTTAATATACGTGCAAGTTTGCACTAGACCGGATGTAGTGTATGTTGTTACAGTGACAGATGTATATTAAATCCAGGTACAAACTATTGGAAGGCAGCTAAAAAGGTTGTAAGATATTTACAGAATACCAAAAATTTTATGCTGGATTATAGAAAGTCTGATCATTTTGAGGTAACTGGATATTGTGATTCTAATTTTGCTGATTTTGTGGATGATATAAAATCCACTTCTAGTTATATTTTTATAATGGTTAGAGGGGCTATTTCTTGGAAAAGCACAAAACAAACTCTTTTAGCTTTTTCTACCATGCAGCCAGAGTTTGTGGCATATCATGAAGCTGCAACCCATGTTTTTTCAAAGAACAATACAACTTCCAATGCCTCCTGATAAAATATCTGGCAGTCGGATATTTGGCTAAAAGGGAGGTATTATAATTAAGCATATCGAGACTTGTCCAATATTGGAAGATTCATTGACCAAAGCACTTAGATCCAATGTATTTATTAAGCATACTGAAAACATGGATCTATTGGAGTCTTTTTGATGTGCTTGGTAAGTGGAAGCATTATTTTGTTAAACATTATTTGGATACCATAAACTATCTTTTCCATTATTTTTATATTGAAATATTGTATTTACATTTGTGTACTTATGGTTATTTGCAAGTGTTGTTTAAACGAAAGCCTTAAGTATAAAGGTACTGCTTAAGCATAAAGGGATTACTTATATTATAATTGATATCATAATTCATCATGAGACATAAATATGAGATTGTGATATAAGCTTAAAATTGAGATTGGAAAGTATAAAAGAGTTTTATTCGAAACCATAAAGTGGATTAATGATGAATTTTGTATATTTTGTTTTGATTATATAAGGATATAAAGTTCACACTACATGCATTATATTATTGAGACCCATATTAATGAAATTACTAATATTTGTAACCATAGAAGAGTCCTATGCCAATAGGTGAATGAAGACTGCCATGAATCGATGTTAGTGATTTTGTTGGACTGATTTTTGACTTAAGATGTTTATTTAGGATATTTGAAAATATGATCGTATGAGGTGAATTTAGCTTGAGAGTCATTTTCATACTATATATATAATTAATTTATTTTTTTTTAAAAAATGATCGTCTTAATCAATATTGCCCAAGTGAGAGAATGTTAGAGTTTCACATAAAGGCGGGCTTCCCTTGATAGTAGACTAATTTTATTGTTTTATTACATTATATGGGCTAAGTTATTGTGTCAAAAATTAATTCATGATTATATGGTTATTTTGAACCCTGCTATCTTAGTCATGTGGTATAGTGAGTATAGATGTAGGCCCAAATTAGTTAATGAGCTCTGTAATGAATGGACCAATTAGCATTATCCTAATTGGATTAGGTTCCTACTCTACTCATATATATATATCTATCTGTAATGAAACCCGAGGGAATCCGAGTTTGTACATTCCTAGAGGGCGTTTATCCCATTAAGGAGACAGGTCCAGAGTGGATCCAGAGTGGGCGAGCCAGGATAGACCTACATCCTCTAGTTCACAATATTTGCCGCCTTCTAGAAGAGTCCGATTCCTTCAGTGTCGGGCATGTATTCCGGGAGGCGAACAGTGCAGCACACTGGGCCGCCTCCTTTACAGCACATCACACTGGTCCAGCCACATAGGGGGCATCGGAGCATGTGCCACTGGCACTAGAGCGTATTTTGTACTGTGACTATTCTAAGCATACTCACAACCGTATGTGGTGAAATGCCGGTATACTGAAAAAAAAGAAAAAGGAGACAGGTATCAAGGAGTAGGAGATGAAGATCTACCCCATTTTTGTGTTTTCTTCTTCAGGAGTACAATGACTTCTTAAGGATCACAAGGTATGCCTCGATTTTTTTCTTAGTTTATTTTTACGATTTTTTGTGTTCTACAAGGTTTCCATGAAAATCTTATATATTTTACTTCATATTTATTTTGTTTCGCAATGGAGAGAAATTGCCAGGTTCACAATGTAATGTCCGGGCCCAATACAGACTGGGCCCAATACGGTAGGGCCCAGTAAAAAGGTGTTGGGCCAGGTGAAGG
>JAOXJJ010000001.1:10945814-10961384 GCA_025769935.1 Phoenix roebelenii
ATTTGTGTTCTTTTGGGCTATATATTTGACACTCAATCACCTCTTCTCATAGTCGAGGAAACCCAAAATCAACTGCTTTATCAGCAATCAAGAGACAACTTTCCTTTTATAAATGAAAAGTTTCCTGTCATTCTCAAGACAACTAGCTACGGCCTGTACCATATCAATATATCATCAGTCAACCATACTTTCTTTGCTTTAATCATAACAAACATATCGGTTGCTGTATCTTTTGGATGGTGACTATAAATGATAGAACCCATATATAATAAAGCATGGACTCTGATTTATGGCACTGCTGGTTAGACCTGCAGAAGTATGACAGTATATAAACTACTGTGAACAATCAATAAGTTTACCCTGATGTTCAAATTAACATTACGGTAGGAAGCAGTTAGACAGTAGTAAAAAGAGGAAGCTGTGGAGCAGATTAGAGTTTGAAAATTGAGGTTTTGCTAATGAGTGAAACAATTTTTTTTTTCACGGTAAATTTCATAGTCTAAAATATCAAACTGACTTTAGCATGAAGAAAAAAGTCCGCACCTTCACCACATAGCTGTTCAACCCGAGCAACAATATGCTTCCCATAAGTGTATTTCTTCAGGGATTGCAGATGAATTTTTACGCGATTAAGCAAAATTTCACGCTGTTTATCAGAACAGGTTTCAAGGATCTTCTGAACCACATAGTTTGCAAACTGATCCTTCATCATTATCTACAAGATAAATACCACAATATAAGAACTTCTAAACCATAAGCGAAGGTGAAGAATCCATGTAATATGAAGCACAAGACCAGTTCCATAAATGCACTTATTATCCTAGATCAACTTGAATTTCTGAACAACACTGGCAGCACAGCCAGTGTTGTTCCTATGTACAACTACAAAAAATTTTAACAGTGAAAACTGAGAAGTGTGCAGGGATGCTATCTGAACTGAGTACAACTTATGGAAGAATTACAGTTCGATACTAGAAAATGTCAATTCATTTCCTAAACCTCTTGAAGCAAACAAATGATCAAAAACTTTCTTAAGATTGAAAAAGGAGAGAGAGAGAGAGAGAGAGAGTAAACAGCCCAATGAATTCATCCTCCAAATGGAGGAAAGAAAGCTGTGGCTGTTTTGGTGATTCTTTAAATTGCATGGTAAATTATTATTACATTCCTATTTAATTGAACCATGACGTTTTCATTTACAACTTCGACTCAGGATGCAGCGAGTGGAAGCAACATATATTTCACAAATATCAAATGAAGCTGTGTGGGTAATGAAATATTATCTTCACATGAAGCATTGATGCTCATACATTGTGCTGCATCTGTCACAAGGCCCCACAATGCATCCAAGAAGTGTGTCGCATGATGCATCGATTAAATAAATCAGCAATCTGCTGCTGATAACTGGTAGGCCAAAAGGTTGGATCATTTAATCTCTGATCACCATGGTGGATAACATACCACATATACAAAGAATACACTATGTGCACAGTAATTACAGCCCATATCCAAGTACATTAGCAGATGAATACTTAGAATAATTACTACATGAAAAAAAAATTGTGTGAGCATATTCTGACAGAAACTTAATATAGCCTCTTCAATATTGTAGCTTGGACTATTAAGGATGAGAGACATTATTCTTGGGAGCATATATAAGGTTATCCTCAATTTTGGTGATAAGAAGTGACAACTATCATCAGTCTTCATTTTCCCCCGACCATGAAATACAAAGTACCTAATAACATAAATGCTACAAGACTAGCAAAGCAACATATTTTTAAATTTTACAGATGGATCTGTTCTAGCAGGCATTAGATATGTAAGGGGTGTCCCAAAGCATGAGGCACCCACCACTATAAGGTCCAGGAAGGGCCAAATATGTACAACCTTAACTCCGCGTGCGGAGAAGCTGTTTCTATATTTCAAACCCATTACACCCGAGTCATAATGGAGCAACCTTACCTTGCACCAAGGCTCAACCTCTAATATGCATTAAATACATGTAAAAATGCAAATGTTGATGATTGTCAATTATTGATAGTCTAGGAGAGGAAAGCATAAGATAGTTTGCTCGGGTTTCTTATTTAGCATATTTCATAAGCGTAGTAGCATACCAGTAAGCTGTCATTTTCTTCAGTCTGTCCAACTATTTCCTCAAGCAAGTGCTCCCGTTCTGCAGTATTACCATGCTCAAAACACTTCTCAATAACATTAGATGCAAATTTATGCTGGCTCATCTGTACAACTTGTCCAGCTAGTTTGCTGATAATTTGGCTTCTTTCATGTGGCTTTCCTCTCTCTAAAACATGCTGCAAGTAATGTATTTACGTTAGACTTGGCTGCAATGAATAAATAATATTTTTTTATATTTCAACTATCAAATAAAAAATAAATTAAGCAGAAGGTGTAAAATATCAACATCAGATCCTGAGCCAGATCAAAAACACTTGTCCATAAAATAAGATGCATAAAATTTTTGTCATAATACTCAAACGAGACAACCCAAACACTGTTCAAATTCAATAATGAGAGGCTAATATTTGGATTTCCAATCTCCCTATCTTCAACACTTATGGGAGTTAAAAAGTACAGAAGCAAAAGAGATGTGGAACAAATTGGTGGAAGTTGTTGCTCCGTGAATCTCAAGTCTTTCAGGAAACTGGCATCAGCCTAAAAAGATGATAAAGAGCATGCATATAATCTTGGGATTGCGTAACTTTTGTGTTCAAAATCCTTCTGCTTCCTCATTTCTCTTCATGTCTCCGGCTTGTGGGATATATCACATGGATAAGCTGGCTGGCTGTTCAACAGGCTCGTAAAGCATGAGGTCTCCCAACCTACTACTGAAATATAATACTGATAATCAATTTTAATACTCATAATCACTTTTGGGCGAATGTACTTAAGACTAATATAGCACCAATATGATGCACTTTAGCCTTTAAAAGCTAAGACAAACACAGGAAGCGGGGAATAGAGTGGGAAAACTGGAGAAGCAAAGAAATAGAAAGGGAGAGGAGGGGGGCTGCAAAGACAACTTATAAGATAGACGTCAAAACGATCTCTAGCTTCCCATATGAATGTCTCCTTGCCAACTCCATATTCATAGTTTCAAGGGCATCAAATAACAATATGATGCATTGAATTCAAGAAATTTCTCTCCACATGAACATCTGTTTTGAAATCCAAAAAGTGTGATAACTTGTTACAAATGCTTTCCTGACTGTTTTTTTTAAATAAACACACCTTTTTCCAAAATCCACGTCAAGTTTCAGCATATCGGGTTATTAAAAAAGCCATGCATTGCATAAAATCACAGATGAGAATGCATGAAAGCATAGAATATTATATGATACATTAAGGTGCTATTTGGCATCACTTTCATCTTTCTATTTTCAAAAACTAAAAAAAATAAATTACATTTTCATTTTTTTGAAATTATTAAAAATATAAATATAATATAAACTGACAATGATAGCAGACATGATAGCAGTGGTGATGAAAATAGTGCAGGCAGTGTTGGTTGGTGGCCTGGGGGAAGGTGGGACGGCGAAGGTAACGGTAATGGCAGGATCAGCAGCATTGGTAGCAAAGGTACTAGCAATGTGGCGCAGGCAACAGCGTGGTGGGGCGCATCGGTCGACCGCTGCCCACACCAAGCCTTTCCACGCCTTCACCGCTGACCTTGGCGTCCTCCTTGGGTTTAGATGATACCTCGACCGAACTTAGGCAACACCAATGGATTTACTGATCGGAACTTCTTGAACTCCTTGTCCACGGATCGGGATTACTAGCTGCAGCTTACCCCAAGGCTTGCACAAGAAGATCGGTACCCTTGGAATCCTTGTCCAAGGATCGAGATTACTGGCTGCAGCTTACCCCAATGATTGCACAAGTTGAATCAACTCACAAGCTAAGAACAATGAGAGGAAAGATTATTAATTTGATTCCAATAAAACTAAAACAAGAACAATCTAATGGGGGATTGATTTATCCAGACACTAGCCCAATCTAGCGGGGATTGATTTATCCCACACTAGCCCAAGCCTTAAACAAACCTAAGGCCGAAATACATAGGCACAAGGCCTCCCAAGCCCATAGGCCGACACACTCTTAGGTGGAAATACAAATGCCAAAAGATGTCCTCACTAGCCCTATCCTATCTCTTATATAGACCTAATACAAAAGCAATTCGAAATTCAAATTCAAACATTCAACGGAAAGGACATAAATTCAAATAATGTAGCCTTGAATCACGCCCTCATGAAGAGTCCTTGTTGGATGACACTTGGCCCCTCCAAAGTGCTCCATCCGACGCACATCAAGGCTGCAATTTTGGACGCCGATGATTGTCACCCTTGAATGGAGTAGTCCATGCGCGTGGTTGATGACGTAGCTTGCGCACATGGCGGCCATTTGAATTTGAATGGCGGCCACTTGAATTTGAATGGTGGCCGTGATTGTCACCCTTAAATGGAGTGTTCCATGCACGCAGTTGATGACATGGCTTGCACACATGGCGGCCGTTTCAATTTGAATGGCGCCCATGAGTAGCATTAGCATTTAAAGGCCCATGCGAGGCTCGCTGCCCCGCGCGTGGACGCACGGTTCGCCAAACGTGGAACGCGCGCTGGCGCGAGTCAGAAAACCGTTTCCCCACTCGCACCCACGTCCCCGCGTGCGGGCACTATTCTCGGGCCTCTCCTTTTTTTTCTTTTCTTTTTTTCGCCTTCTCTTCTTCCCAACCCTTCTCTCCTTCCCGAACTCTCTCCTCTCCTTTTTTCCCCTCTAACCTCCTCTCTTTCCCCCCTTCTCCTGCGAGCAAAGAAGGGGCCGGAACCACACCGGAGAATGGATGATCCTCGTCGGCCCAAGGAGGTTGGCCCGAGGGAGGAGGTAGGCTTCTTCTCTTCTTCTTCTCCTCTCTCTTCTTCTTCCTCTTCTTCACCGATGTCGGTACCAGGCTTGTACCGGTGCGAACCGCACCGGTTCGCACGGGTACTAGCAAGGAGCCGTTCATTTCCAGCATCGGTACGGTACAAGCTGAACCGGTCGGTTCCGACGGTTCAGTAGACCATGTGTCCCTCCGCCGAAGATGTACTCGTCCAAGCCTTCGTGCATGCGGTGAATCTCGCTTGGCTTGAGGCCGCCATGGTGAAATTGGATGGGGTCCTCATCATAGTGATGTCAGCGGTGGTGTGGTGGAGATGATGTCGATGGTGGCAAGGGTGCTGGCTATCTGGCGGAGACAACATGAAGTAGCAACAATGGCAGTGGTAGCAACATTGATGGCAGGGGCATCAACAACATGGCGGAGGCGGCGACAATTGTAGTGTGGTATAGTGGAGGAGATGGTGTCGATGATGGTGCTGAGGGTGTTGGCTATGTGGTGGAGATGAAAATCATGGCGACGATGGTGTTGCATCAGCAACAACAATGGTGGAAGGGGTACCATAGCGATATTCCAAGGGCAATGATAACACCAACGGTGATATAGTGAAGGCAGCAATAATGGTGGGGTTGGTGGTGGTAACAACTAGAGACGGCAACTATGATGGTGGAGGCGGTGGCGATAGTTGTGAAGGTGATGGTGGTAAAACCATGAGTTTCTTGTTTTTAAAAGTATTGAAAGTAAGGATTTTTTTACTTTTATTTTTCTTGAAACAATGAAAGTGACTTGAAAGTAAGAATTTCTTACTTTTATTTCTCTAGAAATAATAAAAGTGACTTTTGAAAATATAATATAAAAATAATAGCATCAAACATATTTTTTATCATGGTTTCTATGATTTTATTTTGAAAATAGAAAATTGGAACAAAAGCGATTGCAAACAAGCCCCAAGTGTTTTGGTAACAATGACCTCTCAAATTATATCATTTTATGCTCTTACTTTAACCTCAACATTTATGCATGATATTCATGGTTGGCATCAATAGTATTTCCAGAAACAAGATTTTAGGTGGTACTAGACCATGGTAATATCACGGAAAGTAATAAAATACGGTTATCAATAATATAAAATATGGTTATCAACAATATAAAAGAGAAAATTGAGTTATAAGGGGATTGCTCATAAGATGGATATATATGTATTGAAAGACTATTGGTAGTAGATAAATGGCTTGGGGCAGCCAAGTGCTACGACACTAGGCAAGCCGCCTTGACAAGCGCCCATGAGTCGAGGCAACCTAAAAATAATGAATTCAAAAAAAGTAACAAATACAAAGAGTGCCTTGTGACCTAACCTGGAACCATCCTGATTAGACCCAACCCCCTCCATTTTTGGATACTGGTGGGTTGAATCAAGGTCTAAAATTGGACCCAACTTAGAAAAACAAGGTTAGGTCTAGATATTATATATTTTTGACCTGACTCGACCTGACCATATAATATCTAAGTCTACTTTGGGTCAACAAAAAATAGATCCGACGCAACCCAACCAGACCCAACCTGACTTAAAACCTAAGTTATATAAAATCCTTTTCCTTCACCCTAAATGACTTTTCAATTCAAGAATAGACCTTATTTAAACTAATCTCTTTATTCATCTCAACAATCCCATCTCCTCTCAACTACTTCCATTTAATTATAAAACATTCTTATTTATAACATTCTCAAGTATATAAATAGTTATTTTTAAAATTATAGTTTGTAAACCTCCACCTTGAGAATGATTACTTTCTTGGATCAAATTCAACAAATTTTTTGAATGAAAATTCATGTTTAAGTTGACTTTATAATTTTATTTAAAAATTTTTAATGATTATATTTAATTATCAATTATTATTTTCTTATTACAAAATAATAGCTAAATGTTTGACCTAAACTGTAGGCTTGACCAACTCAGTCCCAACATGATTAGATCCAAGTCATACTTGAGCCTGACCTTACTTGATTGACCTGTTGGGTCAAATCTATTCCATAGACCCCACCCCATCCAACCTAACCAAATCAACCAATGCCTTCGATATGGGTCCAAAATCAAAATCCAGATATAAAACCGGATCAGGTTCAAAACCAACCCTTTTGCAGTCCTGAACAAAACATCTCAAATAAAATATGGTACATCAATGAAAAGAATCAAGTTTGGAAATATTCATATTAAATTCATAAATTGATCTCATCACCGATGCTAAAAATGATGCAAAGCGTTAAGGGAGGTGCCTAGGCAGCAATATGAAACTACCAAGCGTTCTTCCTGCAATAGGACTGCTCATTAGTAAATTTTGACACAACCATGAGGTTAATGTGAGGAGAATGTATTTGATGTCTCCTTGAAGGGACAACTAAAGCCGGAACATCATCTTTATTTCAAGAACTCCATATTTAGCAGCTTCATAAAGGTGAATTTGACAGAGACGGTTAAGTTATATGGCTTATGTTAACATTTTTTTTGCTCTGATATATTACATTCTTGTTTCTCTACTTTCTTGAAGAATTCATGCCTTTAGCGATGAAAGAAAAAAGGGAGAAAGCTTTTTTCCCCCTTCAGAAGGTAGCCACCAAATCAAAAGGCTTCAAGTATTAGCAGTTACCATGTCATACCATAACCAAACTGTTATGAAACAAGACATGCCTCGTAATAAATCAAATTGAACTTCTCGGATACTATAAAAAAAGGGTATGATAAATACAGTTCAACATAACTAATCAGTATCCAAAACAAACCCCTATGCACTCATATTGTTTAGGTAGGACTGATACATACTTTATTTGCTTCAACCACAATTCCTCAAAAAAAAACCCAAAGTCAAAGCAAAGCATAAGAAACCTCGAAAGGAAATGGCAAAAGCAGAATTGAGAAAGGTAAAGCCATTTTGGTTTTTTAGTATTATCCAGTCAATCATTTAGCATGAATAAGAAATATTCAGAAACTACTTGTTAGTGTAATAAAACAACAGTAAAACTGAACATGGGACTTTAAATGGAACCTTCAATTGGCTAGACATCACTCTGTTATACTTCTTTACAAGTATTGTTAAATTTACAAAACTAAGCATACACCGCAGGACCATTCTGTAATGCTAAAATTGTGATTGAAAAAAAAACAAGTAAGAAACATTTCAAACTTGAACTTCACAGACATTTAGAAAACATTTTTTTTTCAAAGAATAAGGATCAGAAGGATAAAAGAAAGATTATTTGTCAACTTGACAGCAGAAATAGATCATATGGCAGAGAAAGGTGAAATGAACATCACCTGGGTAACATAATTGCCATACTGGTCTTGGGCAAGTTGGCAGGCTGACTGCAAAATCTCATCCACAATGCACTGATTTTGCAAATCATCTGTACAGTGCTCCAACACTCTCTACATCATATAACATGAAAATATCTGCCTCAGAAAATCAAAGACGGAACAAGATAGAGAACTCAAGACAACAAGGGCAGGTAGGAAGTGGCAAATTCTTTAAGATTTTTCTTACCTGAATTACTCGGCAACCATATGGATGCATAGAAAGTGTTGCAACTTGACCACGAAAAGCAGAAATGACAAAACCAATTCTCTCTGTTGGTACACACTCAATGCACTTTTGTATTACATGGTTACCATTTTGATCACGTACACATCGCATAACATGTCCATCAAGTTCTTCGACAAGCTGTGTTTTCTGATCAAGCTCAATAACCTCAAGAGCCTACAGTGAGCAGAAACTAGAATCAAAGAATGCATTAACCTGGATGACTTGAGATGAATGCTACAGTTCCATGATTTTCTCTATTGCTTCATAGTTTGTTGCATTTGATTGAACCTCCTTAACTCAGAAGGTTAAACTAACAAAAGATCCTTTATGCTTAAAGCACGCAAGAACTAAAGGTCCTTTTCTTTACCACTAAAGCGTTAATTTCCCCTTTGCGGCCAAATGTCCCAAGCAAAGTAACCCCTACAGTCCTTAAAATTATAGATCTCAAATGTTTGAAATGCTAAATGGTAGGAATTTTTAAATCAGAAGTGATAATCTAGTCACCAGCATCATGCTACAACTTTTTCTCATCAGACAGTGTTGGCAACCTCCAAATGCCTCAACCATGGTCATGCTGTACAACATCATTTCAGATTATATTCTGGATGCAATGCCAAAGGTTATAAGGACCAATGAACCGCTAACGTGACCCAAAATATTGGGCCTCGAAAACAGACCTAATCAGCTACAGCATCACATTTACATTCCAGAATGAGACCGCTAAAATGTCATAGATCAGTTCACAAATACGTTATATATATGACATATGTCTCTTTGTATACAGAAGATTTTGCACCATTCCCTCTCCACCAGTACTCACCATTCTGCTTTAAGCCCTCCCCCCCTCCCCCCCTGCCCAACACACGCTTCCCCTCCCTTCCCCCCTCCACCACCTTTTTTTTCTTCCTCTCATTCGTATGACCATCAAGTCCACAATACAATATCGATCCTAGACATAGCTGAGGTTCAATTCAAGCATGTGACTGGAGCTTAGGTATGGACATAGCTGACTCAACCCACTGCCACCCCTACAAATGTGACTCCACTTCAATTTCATATTTGAGTATATACAAAAATTCAGAGCGCGCATCCAAGTTGCATTTGGGTACAGAGAAAAGGCAGTCATTTGCTACTTGTATCAGAACCTACCTTTTCCATACTATTCAGTAAAGTTAGTTAAATAACCAGACATTTGAACTTTCACCACTTTATCTAAACAAAAGCTAAATTACAAAGGTGGAGCTATTATTATAGGAATCAAAAACAGGGGATTTGATTAGTTTGAAAACCTACTTAACTATGAATTGGTAAAACCATTTTCAATCCTAGAAAACCTAATTTTCTAGCAGTGTACATCTCTAAATTAATGCATATTGCAAATCTGTTAACATTCAAAAGAACATTTTAAGCTTCCCCCAATGTCACTTGGTCGTGGCATCTAAAATCACTCCAAATTCCAGTGAACCAAATAAAAGGATTAGAGTTGCAAAACAGATAGAAGACAGAATGAAGCATACAGTACCTTTTGAATTACACGGCAGCCATACATCTGAAGACTCAATGGCAAGACATGGCCAGCAAGTTTACTTGCAAGTTCTTTCCTCTGTTCAGCACTTCCATGCTCAAAAAACTGTAAAGACAAAAAATTGACCCACAGACCTTATCGCATTCAGAGACAAACCTTTAATCATTCCAGAAAAATGAAACTACAGAATAATCTTTTTACAGTAAAATTATCATTTAAAATAAAAAAATATACATCAGAACATTATACCTTTTGGATAACATAATTCCCAAAAACATCAATCATCAATGTCGAAGCATGTGGAAGAACCTCTCTAAAGACTGATGCCTTCTCTTCAATACTACAGGTTTCTAACTTTTGTTGAATAAATCGACTCCCATGCTGGTCAGCACTGATGACAAAGTAGATAACCAATTGTTTTGCTAGTTTATGCCATCTCCTACAATGCAAACAAGATGAGGCAAAAATCAAAAGAATCTGGAAATTATAACTTACCTGTATTCAACAATGTGTCCAGCAATATCAGATAGTTCATATCTACGAGTTTTGCTGGATTTTAACTCTTCCAGGAAAGAATATGATTTTGTATCTTCAGCCTTCTCACGCCCTCTTTGTCCCTGCCATCCAGAACAAGCACCTGCAGCTCTTCCAGAGTTAAATGGCAACCCAATATTATCATTTCTCCTTCCTGAAAAGCTTGTCCCAGCCACAGGTAATCCTTGATATGCTGGACTGGCTACTGGAGAGGTAGGGTACTGCATTAGCACACCAATATTTGGAGGGCTACCATAATAATTAGGACTTACAGTTTCCCCTTTTCTAGCAGTCAAAGCATTGAACCCACCAGTACTAGCAATCTGGAGCCTCTGATCAGGTGAATATGATGAAGGAGATGGTCCTTTCTGCAGATCATAATTAACCGGTGTGCTTCCATTGGCATTTCCCCTGGTTCCCAATGGATCATATGAACCTGCACCAGCATACATGTCTACAGAAGCATGATGAAAGCAAGGCACATATAAAGGATCAGGAAAAGTAGGCTGAACTGCTACACCAAACTGTCCATACATCTTATAGAAATGCTGTAAATCAATTCCAGGAATAATATTTCCCCCAGTAGTGACTCCAGAAGCTCTAGCATTAAAACTTGGACTGACAGGATTGTCATAAGGCATATGAATAGCACCATGAGGAGGATAGCCAGTTATCAATGGTGGCATAAGTGAGGTACTCAAAGCATATCCACTTATGCCAAAATGGGAAGGGTATAGGCTAGAAGGCTGCAAATTAGGGTAATATGAAGCTCCATAAGCAGCTGCAGAAGCATATAAAGGTGGCGTGATACCCGTGGATTGCACTATTGGTTGCACTTCAACCGAGGATGACTTTGACTGTCCTTGAGAAAAATGATCCACAGGAGAACGGTGCACTCCTTGAGGCATTATTTGAGACCGAGAAAGCTGTGCCTGAGATGAGTCTCGTGCATGCAAGCCATTTTGTTGATGATGTTGTCTTGCATGCTGATTTTTGTGGCCATCATTGGATATCTTTAAACTCTTAATGTCATTATCGATACTGCCAACATTTGAACCGGCCAGACTACTACGTAAAATACCAGTGTTCAAACTGGTGTCATCATTGCTCAAGTCTCCTCTTAGGCTTGAGTGGGGCCTTATCATTCTGCTAGAGGATGTTGAACATGGAACTGAGGCTGCAGCAAGATCACCATTGGACATTGAGTTAACTGAATGTACACCTGGGAGAGGTGCTCGAGCAAAGCCCCCCACAGTGGATGTTTTCAACTCTGACTTAGAAGAATCATGCACACGGTTGACATAGCCATCTGAATCAGCTGCTTGTTCTGCCATACTGTGATTTAAGGGACAAGTCTGATTATTATATACAGGAGATGGAGTACGGGGAAAATCCTCCTGAAAGATAAAATGACAAAGCCTCAAATACACATTGCATCAAAAATAAGCCAGAAATAGTGTATGAAAAATGCTCTATCATCAAGTATTAGAATGGCCTATTTGTATAAAGCATTTGACCATGCTTTCCATCACATCACAATTATGGCAATCACCACAATGAATGAGTACATGGTAAGCAGACGAAGATTGGTTCATAATTCTAAAATATGGGTTCAAAAAAGCCAGCTAGAAAAGGAATGTTTTCACAAAATATTTTCAGTTCTGACCTACCAAAACAAGAAGGAATATGCACATTTCAACAAATAGTAAGGGTCATTCCAAACATAAAGTGTGCAATTTCATATAGAATACATGGTTGTGGATAAAAGCAAATTGGAATCAGTAGGATTCCTCAAAGAGATATAAAAATCAACATGTTGTATAACCATATAACAATAATGACTTCATTGGTGCTCCAAGTTCATCACCTGGATAAATAACTTGATAATATATATTAAATTAAAATTCATTCTAATATAATTTTATTAGAATTAATTAATATGTTATTACTAATATTTTATTACATTTATAGAGTAAAATATAATTTTACCATAAAAATTCACATTACCGATTTAGACTAGCTTGATTAGTCACCACATATGCAATTACTATGGCCAGTAATAAAAATGCTAAACATTTTTATTTGCTTAAGTAATGGTCCCGCGATTATTAAATCATTAAAAGAATTCTGATTATTTCTTGTTTCGATATAATGCAACATGTTCCATTATATCTTATCTCAGCTACGATCATCTGAAATGAATGAAGCAATGAATTTTTTAACCTTTGTCTGGAAAAAGCGTGTTTCATTTTAGATCAAAATTCTAAAACAAAAACCAGACATCTGATGCTGAAAAGAACCAAAGTACCATATTTCATTAAAAGCATAAATATAGTGTCTTCATGAACACAAGAAAGAAACATTTACGGAAGAAGTGTACCAGGGAATTTACGAACCATAGAAATACATTACCTGTATCAAATCTAGAAGACTTTTGTGGCGCCCTTGAAAAGGAGATGTAGATTGTCCTGGGATAGTATCAGCATTTTTTTCCTGCCAATTGTTAGTTTCCAGTCTAGGTGACCTATCATCCTCAGGTTCCTCCTTATGGGTAGAGAGGGTAGGTCGAGAGATAAACAAAGATGCATTGATGCTGTCATCAAAAGAAGACATTCTCCAACCATTCCCGGACCCACCAATATGGTGCACAAGATGCCGGTTCTCCCGTGACATAAGAGGCGGAGGAAGCCTTGGGTTTAAATTCACATTGGAGCAATAATATGCTAAATAAGCTGGATGGGCACGGAGCTTCTCTTCCAACACACAACTTCCAGATGTGCCTAAATTTTCCAAGCTAGCATCAAAACCAGAGGCTTGCAGGCCTTTCAGGATATCAAATGCTGCACGAGAACCTTCCATGCTGGGAGGTGCACTTCCACTACGGCTAGGACCAGCAGTACTCCTGTCTCCATGATAGCCGTTCCCTTTTAAAAGTAACCCGAAATCTTCTGCAGCTATACAACTCGTAGATGAAGAAAACGTTGCAGCATCCTTGCTTATGGGCCAGTTTCCAGCTCCACTGCCACCTAATAATCTCAATGGATTCTCTGTTGCCATTTATTTCCAGAAGCTAGTTTTGTTACAACAGCCTCTAAATCTTTGTAACATCAATTTTTTTTTAATCACAGTTTCCTTGAAAAAAGTTAAATCATGTCACTAGTGGCTGCTTTTGATTATAATCCCTGTCAAGTCCAGCTAAATTTTGTAACAGTCTGCAGTTTCAATGATGCACGTAAGGTCAGACCAGCAGACATGCAATTAAAAATTCACAGAAATTTGATTCACATAGGGGATCAAATGCCTGGCAAGACAACTATGGGCCAAGGAGAATTGGGGGGAAAAATCATCTACTTAAACTAGTCAACAATTACATTAACAACTTCAGCAGGTCACTAACATGTTAAAATTTAAAATAGAAAGTTAAACAACTTGCTACAACTCCTTATAATACCAACAGAAAAGTGATTGACTGGTTCCATCAAAGGAGAAACAAGTGTAGGATCTTGGCAACCAGAGAGTGCACTTAGGAAAGAATGCTTACGTTCAGTGCCACAAACAGAGAAGCAACCTCTCAGCATAATAATTGGTCATGATTTATGTGCGCAGACCTGGCATTTTTTTTAGCAGCGCACTTACCAGTTTTGAGCTTACTCAGTAAGGACCAAGTTATACTACTGAGTGAGGGGACCTTAACAAGGCAAAACTATATTTGGTGAAATAGTGAAATTGATAGCGAAAGCCCCCTCATATGTCGAGCAGTAAGGAATCTATACAAGCCATTACAAAAAGAAAAGTATCCATAATATTAGGCTACCGAGATGTTCTCCATTTCTGTTACATAAGAATATAACTTGTAACTATTGCAGGGAAACAGAACCGAAAAGTGGCAAAGAATCAAATTATAGAACCAAAGATGAAAAAAACAAGCATAGCAAGCCGGAAATACGTTCATCAAATCTAATCTACGACATATCCAAGACCCAGAACCAACAAAGAAATCACTGATCTTACAATATGCCTAAGTTTCGTATTCAAAAATCTTTTTGATGCACCAAAACATAGAAAGATATAGAGCTAAAACTTTTACAGCACAAATTCCACAACTTGAAGGAAATTTCCAAATCCTGATCCTTCACCAACCTTCCATGCACCCCAAAATCAGAAACTTACTCCCAACTGACACAAAACAAAACCACAAAAAAACACTTTTTTCCAACACCAAAACGCTCAAAGTAACAACCCAAGAAAGAGAACACAATCTCGAATGCCTCGAGACTCATCAAAACCCTCAAGAATCGAGCAAACGCCACGAGGCCAAAGAAGCAACGAAGAACCTGGGAACAAGAGCGGATTTCCGAACCCTAATACCCTATTCGAGTATCGAGCGGGAAGAAGGAGGGAGGATTCTCACCTGCTTTTCTGGCGAGGAGAAACCCTAGCACTCGGGGATCGTCCACGAATCCAGGAACAGTGATCTCTTTCGGTTTCCTCCCTCAAACCAAAGAGGAAAAACGGCAAAAGAGAGAAGGTCTTCTCGCTCGGTCTCTCACGGCCCCTCTCGCTTTCTCCGCTCTGAACCCAAAATGTCGCTTCTTCTAAACCCTCCGGGCTTTTGGAAATTTCTGCGGCAGAGCGGCCGAATGACGGAATTGCCCTCCAAGCAAACTCGGTTCCACTCCTCGCGTGTTATAGATCACTTTATTTGGCTGCACCACTTTACTCGATTTTACGTCACAGTAATTCTAAATCACGATAGGGGCATCTAGTAACCCAACAGGATCGCCACGGTGATCTAAGATTCGATTGATCTAAATACTAGGATGATTTGATCTCTAATGATTTAGGATCAATGTGTTTGGCATTTCATGGTCCAGTGATTAAAAATTTTTGGGTATCCATAAGTAACTTGTTTAGTATGGTACAGAGATCCAAAATCACCGACCACATAATACCACAAATACCCCTGATATATCTTAGATGGATTTTTTATATATTTTTAATTCTTATAAATCAAAAATGTAAATCAATATGCTAATTCCTATAAT
>JAOXJJ010000001.1:10972122-11013185 GCA_025769935.1 Phoenix roebelenii
ATAGTGCGTTCCCAGACCCCTCGACCTTGCACACGATTCCTCGACTAAGGTCGGGATGCCCCGAGTGTCGATAGTGCGTTCCCAGAACCCTCGACCTCGGGAAGCGTCGCAGGTCGATAGTGCGTTCCCAGACCCCTCGACCTTGTACACGATTCCTCGACTAAGATCGGGATGCCCCGAGTGTCAATAGTACGTTTCCAGACCCCTCGACCTCGAAAAGCATCGCAGGTCGATAGTGCATTCCCAGACCCCTCGACCTTGCGCACAATTCCTCGACTAAGAACGGGATGCCCCGAGTGTCGATAGTGTGTTCCCAGATCCCTCGACCTCGGAAAGCGTCGCAGGTCGATAGTGTGTTCCCAGACCCCTCGACCTTGCGCACGATTTCTCGACTAAGGTTGGGATGCCCCGAGTGTCGATAGTGCGTTCCCAGACCCCTCGACCTCGGGAAGCGTCGCAGGTCGATAATGCATTTCCAGACCCCTCGACCTTGCACACGATTCCTCGACTAAGGTCGGGATGCCCCGAGTGTCGATAGTGCGTTCCCAGACCCCTCGACCTCGGAAAACATTGCAGGTCGATGGTGTGTTCTCAAACTCCTCGACCTTGCGCATGATTCCTCGACTAAGGTTGAGATGCCCCAAAAAGCCGACAGTGAGCCCAGGCTCCCTCAACCTCGGGAAGACGGGATAGCACCTACACAGTCCCCCGTAGCGCCTAACGACGATAGCAAAACGACACCTACACAGATCTCCGACGACAGCAACATCTCCTAATGTGCCGGTGTCCCCGAAGCGGATCCCAAGCCTAAGAGCGCCCCCGAAAGTTGACCAGGGAGCAAAGTTGCTCACCTTGGCATAGGGCGCCCAACTCCAACGATGCGAGAGGTACATTCCACTCAGCGTCTCCTCTATTGCATTTATTTACTTATGTTGCTGGCAAAGTCCTGATCAAGCTCGAGACTTCCCCCGACCGAGGTCGGGATGTTTCCTCGAGTCAATTATAAGCCCAGGTCTCCTCGACCCGAAGCATGCTCTCCCCATCGTTAATCTGAAATGATGACCCCGACCCTTGATACTCTGATCGAGCTCGGAGGTGCCAAGGCACCCACCATAAATTCTTATTCTACCTGTCGGCGCCTCAGCCAAGCCCAAGAATGACCGCCGTGACGGCAACTTGATTTGGAGCTGCGATCTCCTCGGAAAGCTCCTCAAAAACTTTTTGTAAGACTATGTCCGGAAAGCTGAGCTCGAAAACTTAGCCAAACATTCCGAAAAATAAGTCTAAAGGCCCAACGAAACCCCTTTGGGATCTGGGGACCAAGCTCGATGCTCCAGTAATTCGAGAGCCGAGCCCGAGGGCTTAGCAAGACTCGAATCCGAGCTCGAAGACTTAGTGGATTTTTCTAAAATTTGAACTTGGAGCCTTCCCCAGCAAATGCCGTCAAGACCTTAGTCTACGGAATCTAAGTCTACGAACTTGGTCGCATCCGAAGACTTGGAGAAACTCGCTGAGGAGAATCGAACTTGATGAACGAGGTCGGAACTTAAGTCTACGGGACTTAAGTCTGCAAACCTAGCCGAGCTCAAAGACTTAGTAAATTTTTCTAAGGTCTAAGTCTAGCGCCCAAATGCCATCCTTGTTGAACCTAAGCTTGATAGCTTAGTAAATGTGATCTGAGCCTAAGTCTATGGGCTTAGCCGAGCCCGAACACTTAGAAGGATTCGCTGAAAAGAGTTCAACTTGAACGATCAAAGTAAAAGTCTACTCATTACACAACAGGGAAAAAGCGAGTGCAAATTTGTCAAAAGAAATGTTTCATTAATAAAAGTCCAAAGGTTGAAGTACAAAATTGGAAGTCGGCCCTACAACAAGTTTGGAGGCCGACCTTGCCTACAACAAACGGGAAAAACAAAAAGAAGAGATGGCGAGTTTTAGGAGGATGCGGCTTCATCGGCACCGGGATCATCCACGATGATCACTTGAGGGTCCTCGGCAGGAACAGGCTCAGGACCCTCCACGGCGGGTGCAGGTGCAGCTTCACCGGCGGCCTTGGAAATTTTCCTAGTAGGAGTCGCTCGAGCCGCTGGATCGGCCTCAGCGGCCTCGATCCCGACGACCTCGACCTCAGCCTCGGCCTCCTCCTCCGCCTCCCCTCTTCAAGCGGCAAGGGCAGGTCGAACTCGCTTTCCTCGCGGACCCCCGACCTCGGCCGGATCCCGAAAAGGTCAAGCTGGGGGCAGAATCGTGCCATCTGCCTCCGAAAGTTCTCGAAGCCTCGGAGGAACCCGTCCACGGTCTCCTCCTCCAGCATGTCGCGGAACTCTTCCGATTCCTTGAAGATCTCCACGGCATTCTGGGCTTGCTTGAGCGCCTTCTTCTCCCGGGCCTCGAGCTGCTCGATCTTCAGGCGGAAAACTACGCCCTCATACCTATGGTCGGCGGCCTCGACGCGGGCATCGGCAAGTCGCGCAGCTCAAACCTCGCCAGAGAGTGCGCGGCCCTCTCCTCCTCCAGCTCGCTGACAATCGCCAGCCGCCCGACCTCGGTGGCCTCCCTCCGTGCGAGGGCCTTGGCCAACGCGGCCTCCGATTCCGCGAGCCTCTTCTCGGCCGACTCCAGCTATTTCTGGAATCGTCGAGATTCATTTTAGCATCCCTAGGTGATGAATACCAGAGTATCAATTTCATGAAAATGCTGCAAGGAAAACGACGATAAGTAAGTGTAAAGAAAATACTGATGGTTGAAGGTAAAGTGAGAAAGTAATTTACCCGAACAGCGTTACGGTATGTCTGGTCGACGATCTCTTCGAGCTCGAGGGCCCCGAACTTGGCCCGATCAGCCGGGAGCATCGCGCGGCGGAAGACTGCCCGCACGACATCAGCATCTTCGATGGCCGAACTACCTTCACATGGAGGAGACTCCGAGTCGATACGGGCCCTCTGACCCCCGACGAACGTGGCCCGGCCCAACTCGCGGCCGCGGGCCAAGACGCGCTCGGGACCTCGGGACCCCTGCTCGGTTCGGGCCCCGAGCGCCGCAAGCGGACGACAGTCTGGCCTGCCCGTTGAGAGATGGGAGCGGGGCAGGCTGGAGGCGCCGAATCAGACGCACCCCCGGAAGCCGAGCTCGCCCGCTCGGTCGCTGGGGCCCTCTCTCGGGCGGTTGACGATACCCTGGTCCCGGAGCCCCTTGCCTTGGCAGGGCCGGAAGAAGAGGCCGACCTCGCTCTCTTTCAAGGCTTAGGAAGAGCCCCGCCGGCTTCGGCCGACCTCTTCCTCAACCGAAAAAAGAGGGAAGTGTTGCTGGTCGGCATGTGTGGAATGTCTGAAACGAAGAAAAAGAGAAAAATTCTAAGTAAGAGAACAAAAAGACAAGTAAAACAGAAAATAAAGTAATACGACCGCTCTTACCCTCGGGGTGCGTCGAGCTTAGGCCGACGTTCAGCAAGGCCTCCTCACTTAGGAGGTCGGTCAAGTTGATGTTTTTCCCGAAACTCCGTAGGGCGTCGAGAACCCTCTCCTCGTCTGCCGCGAGCTCGGAGAGCTTGTTGAGGGCCTTCAACCGGGGATGTCCCCACCTCGGGTCAAACCCCCACAACACCTCGGACGCAAGAAAGAAAAATTTCCCCTTCCACTCATGAATAGAGGAAGGGGCACCTGGGAAGAGGGACATACCGCCCCAAAAGGCGAAGTATAACCACTCTCCGTCCGCCGGGTTCGTTTTTAGCAAAAAACAACGGCGGAAGACGCTGACCAAAGTCAGGATCCCATGCGCGAGACAAAGGGACAAAAATCCGACTATGGTCCTCCACGAGTTCGGAGCGAGCTGTGCTGGGACGAGTCGATACTCCACCAGCAAGTCGTTCACAAACTCGTGGAGGGGGAACCGCAGACCGGCTCAGAGTGTCTCCACATGCACTCCGATCCGACCTGGGGGTGGTCGCGTCATCCGGTCCTCCGACCCCGCAGGTTCGAGATGAAACCCGGGCCGGAAAAAGAACCGGGAGCGAACCAACTCCAGTTCCTCTTCCGACAAACTGGACCCAATCTCATTCGGACCGGAACCCATTTTTAGAAGAAACAAAGAAAGAAGAAGGCAAGGGACAAACAAAAACGAAGGAGGAAAACCTCTAACTAATGTGGGAGATAACCTACGGAGGAGAGCCGTCGGAAATCGCCCTAAGGCACCGCCGGAAAGGCTCGGTTACGACTGAGAAAGAGAAGGATTAAAGTAAAGGAAGAAAGGGAAGCACCCAAGCGAGACCTTTTTAGGGCCAGGTTGAGGGGTTTATATAGACGCTCCCGACGGTCCAGATCAACAGAGCTGGATCCCGCCTCCCGTCCGGATCGTGCCACATGTCGGCCCCAAAAACCGAAGCGGCACATTTATTCTAAATTGGTACCTCGAATATGGAATCGAGGCAGCATCCCGTCGGATCTCGGAGCCCCATTATGAGCCCGCCTTACGAAGCGGCTCCGGAGGGCGAAAAGGCGTCGTCTCATCTCCTCTCATTTAAAGCACCCCGAAGCGCAGGGCGCCGAAATAATTTGAGTCTATCTGGCCCCCACCACTGCAATAAAAACGGCTACTTCCCGCGTCCGAGCTCGCAAGCGGCTCGAACTCGAAAGTCGGGGGCAGTGTTGGGGGAATATAAGTCACCCCAAAGCACGTGAGCACATCGCTGGCACATGATCGGAAGTGCCCAACCTCGAGGCACCCAATCTTGGAGACGTCCGACCTCGAAACGCCTGACCTGGAACCCGACCGAGCGCCCTACTTCAAGGCCCTTGACCTGGCAACCAACCCCGATGATCCCCGATCTCGGAAACCCAACCTCGCCACCTACCTGCCATAGTCACGTCCTTCCGCAGGCTGACCAGGGACCATGCCCTGTCACCGCCTTTCGCAATTAATGCGCATGGCTCCAGCAGACCTCCAGCTTACTCAACAATTAATGTGCATGGCTCCAGCAGACCTCCGATTTACTCAACCATTAATGCGCATGGCTCCTATTACCTACGGATTTCGAGTCCTCCACGGCAAATCAGCTCGGCTGCGTCCGATCAGCCATGACAACTCCTACGGCAAGGCATTAATTCACGCCCCCGTGCACTAATTTATTCGACATGCTCAATCATACGGCGACTTCACCCTATCACATCACAGGTAACCCAGTCCCCCTCTATAAAAGGGGAACCCCACTATTTTAGGAGGGGACTCTGAAACTTTGGAGATTGATTCCTCTACATTTTCTCCGCCTATACACTTGCGCCCTCTGACTTGGCATCGGAAAGCCGGCGCCGGAAACCCCGGCCACCGGCTTTTTGCAGGCCCCCCATGAAGAACGCCGCCCGCCGACAAACCGCCACCCGCCAAGTCTCGCCGGAGCTCCCCCTTTTCAGCAGACCGGTCACCCCCGAGCCCAATTTCCAGCAACAGTTATATTTACGGATAACTAATTTAATTATGCCAACTATTTATTGCTCTCTCTCATTAATGTCTGCATAAAAAAAATCTAAACTACCACTTCAAATTGTGGTATTTCTTTTATTTTTTTTTTAAAAAAAAGTTTGAGTATTTCAACTCAAAAATAAATTTCCTTTCAAATATTGGATCCTCCATTTGACGGAGCCCGTCCTCTAATTTTTATCTACAACAGACTTTGACGCAACAAAAACCAACGGTTAATACAAGATGTAGCAATGACACGATATTTCGAAGCATAATCGGGCGCAAGCCCCTCAAAGCATTATCAGACTAGGACACGATAACAAAGGGATACATGAGCAGAACCTTGCATGATCTGCCTTCCCACTTGATGTAACAGTTGGGAGTCCCAGAAATCAACTTAAACGGCATGGAATGTTGGATTTCTGTTTCTCCAAACATTAACGGTGTCATCCAGTCCAACCACAGCCATCCAAACAACTAGATCATATTTAGCACAAAAGAAGTCAAATGTGTTGATTTGCAAACAGTGCTGCTCACCTGAAATAACCCTACTTGCATTTTGCTAGCATATACCAAAAGCTTAAGCAGATATCTGAAGCAATGAAGATAATAGAAAATATATTGACCTTTGCTATATCGACCGGTATGGTGCAAACAAAATAGTGATCGCAACGCACATATATATACACACATTTTACATCAAGCAGTATCAGACTCTAGTCCATGAAGATATCATAGATGACAAATGACCATTAACCATATATAAGTACAAAGAATCACTACAAGTCGTGTCATTCATTAAGAAAAAGCTACTGTCGTGAGCTTCAGCACAAGCATGAACAGACATCATAATTCTTAGCTGCTGCAAGTAATGATCTATATAAAATGACCATCACAAAACACTTGGATATCAACAAGAACACAATGAAGCTAATAGATAAGGCAGCTGATAAAAGTCGATAAGCTAGCCATACATTAAGCCGGTCCAAAGAAGCTGTTAAGAAGGAAAAGGCAGCCAAACCAATGAACAAAAATGAAAACTCAAGGTAAAATTTATAGAATCTCTATCTAATTGAACTTGGGAGAATATATACTGTGACAAGGAGACTGTAATGGCAGAGATGTAGTCAAAAGCATATGTGGGATGTAAGTGAATGCAAGTCAGTAGAACAAAGAGCAACTTGACAGACAAAAAAAAAAAAAACACATTTAAAGGCTTAAGAAGGGATAAAAAAAAATCCACAATTTAGTAACACAGCATGCTAGAAGTGCTGGTGTGATTAACTGAAGCATAGGTATACCAATCATGAACATCAAACCAAGATCTCATGGCCATTACTAAATGTCCGGAACCCCAGATTGATGTTCGCAAAAGTAAAAAAAATGATTGTTACATAATAACTGACAAAAGTTGGCAAAATTCTAGCGCATGATACAAGTGATTGGAATTTATTAAATTTGATTAGAAAATCAATGTGCAAAAACAGAACCCCGTAAAGAAACCTCTGAAAAGTTACAACTTGTGATGTACAGAAGGACAAATTATCAGTACAACACTGGGAAGCTTTTAGTCTTCTTCATATGCTCCCCCATCTTCAGCACCATCTTCAGAACCATCAGCCCCTCCAAACAGCGACAAGAATACAATAACCGCAACAAGCTGTGTTGCAAGGAAGTACTTGGCTCTTCTCCTGAAAATTTTCTCTTCTTCTGTCCTCTCCCTTTTAGCTTTTGGCTTGGGCTCGGATCCTGAAAAAGCATGGTATCAAAGAAGCAGGATGTAGTTTACCATGGCGAATAGCCGAACACTTCATTATGTTAACATGACAAGAACTAAATTTATGAAATATTCAAGATGTCCAATAAAGGTGCTCGTGGAAAGGATAAATTATCTATAACATTAAAGAATAATTATAATCTATCAAGCAACTTTAAGGTGACAGCAATGATTTGTTCAGATTATGTTCAAGTATGCATCACGGCCAGCAAAAATCAAAAGATGGCGTGTGTCATCTTAATACCAAGTTTTGCATGCTTAATAGAGTATTTTGATGGTTCACCTAAGTAATTCATGCTAAATTAAGTTTCTAACATATTATCCATGGGATCATGGATGCTACAGATTGTTGCCAATATTTTTATCAAATGCTGAAGTCAGTTGGCTGCATTGTGCTTCATGTAATTTGGGAGGAAACTGTACCATAAATGAATGTGTAAATAGTGTTGTAGTTTCAACTTAACCTGCCAAGCTAGAAGTAGACCAATACATCCGTAATGACGAGGATAAAGCAATATAATAAAAAAAGGGAAAATTTAGTTTCCTTAGATACCCAGAATTCTTAATAGTGGAGTCAAGGTCTCATAACATCTGAGATGTCCCATTAAGAAAAGTCTGGAACAAATTGAGCTTATATTAATCATGGACTGAATTTCTAACCTGGCTCCAAATATCCGTCACAATTTTTTACGAACTTAATCAACCAGTCTTATCCTGTGTATTTGGAAACAGCTTTATGAATTCTTCCTTTTTTTCGTTATAATCAAGGGCTAAAATACACTTAACCATCAGGACTGAATAGCAGGAGTTAGATATGCTTTTAAAACAAAGAAAAAAAAAGCCTAGTTCTGCAAAGACATGGATCATGCAGAGAATAATAATAATAACAATAACAATAATAATGATAATGACAATGATAATAATATCCTATAATTAGTGTCAATTTCTACAAATCATGTTTAAAAAAATCAAAAAATAAACCAAGCTCATTGGTTCTCTTTTATCATACTCCATCGCGAGGAGGCACTTTTTCTAGGCATTGATGATGTTGATGCATCAAATGGAGATCTTGGTATCGATGAAGATGATGATGAGCTGGCTTCCAGAAAGTCAGTCTTAAGATATTCAGCATATTTTACTAGATTGGCATGCTTTAGGAGGCTGTTCCGCAGCACTGAAGTATCCTGTGTAGCAGCAAATAAAAACATGATAACATCAAGAGTTGGAATGAATCAAATGCATCCAAGATGCAACCAGTTCAACTGCTTGGAACTAGATTACTTTTACAGTAAATGCAGACTAACACAAATGACAATTGCAACAAATAAATTATAGCAGAGAAGTGATTCTTCAAGAAGAATAAAATTGAAATACAAGTAAAAGATAGTGGCTTGATCTTGCATAGCAATCTAACATAAACAAACTGACACTACCTTACATTTAAACTATGAAAATAGCAGTTTTTATGGTTAAAGACCCAATAGCATCTGCTATCAAACTTGACAACTTCACAAATCTTCCTGGCAGTCATTTGGTGGCACTTCCAAATCTTGGTTGGTTCCATGATCCACATATAGTGATTGCAAGAGATACAAATGAATTCGGCCCTAGAAAGTCCTTATCATTTAGAATACACATTACAAAACAATCAAAATCTCTCTTCACCACCCTAAAAAAGATTCATTAATATATATGTTTCACTGCTTTAATCAATGTTCAACATCAGCCCAGCCAAAAATCACAACCTTCTTATACAATCTTCTGTTGTGAGAGATACATGACTTTTACTTCCGATCAGGAAGAAGGATGATTTCTTTCAACCCGCTCAACTGGAATCCTTCAAAAAAAAGCTAGAAGATTGAGGAATCTAGAAAGTAGGGCTTCAAGTACCCTTTTTTTTCATTGATGATCCACACCTTTTAAACTGAGATATATAACCCTTGTTTATAATACTAATGTAGTTCAGCCTTTCACAATTTGGGTTGGATTCCTCTTCTAATCCTAATAGGACTCTTTTTTCTTAAATAGACATCTCTTGTAGAAAAAAGTTAAAAATCTCGAAGAGGTAAATCTCAACTTCTATATCAACTCTGTCTTCTGTCGCTCTGTCAAATTCTTCTCAGATAGAAAGCTGCGCCCGGTCAAAATCTTATCCGAAAAAAAAAATTTAGTTTGACCAGCCTGTTTCAGAGACTAAACGATAGAATTTCGGCTCGATTCAACCTCCTAGGAGATTGGCTCAAAGTTGTGGATCTTACTCAATACCAAGAAAAAAAAGATCATCTCAATCAGGCATCATATGACAAAGTTATAACCTTCGAAAGTTTGGCTGCGATTTAGCTTCCCGATGTGGCGAATCTTACTCCTGAACCCTGTACAGCTCTGCTCATAATGGCCAAAGTGATCCACATCAAATCTAGTGATCCTTCTGAATACTCGTAGTGGTCAAAGTGTTCCATATCGAGTTTGGTGATCCTCCTGAATACTCATAGTGGTCAAAGTGGTCCACATCAAGTCCGGTGATCATTCTGAATCAGAGCTTCTCTTGTTTAGAGGACTTAGCTGCTAAATTAGAAATGAAGAGGAAAAAATGCTTACTTCTCTGCCCGTGGCTGAACCACGTGGTTTTGCTCGAAGATAGAATTGTTGGTGCTTGTGTTGAAGGAGTCACCAATCAAGACACAATCTTGGTGACTTGGGCTATCTTCTCCTCTAGTTGTGTAAGACGTTCCATCACCTCATCATCTGTCAAGGTAGAAGTAGCAACCATACTCACCTTTGTCCTTCAATGTACTTCAAGCACGGATAGCTCTTCTTCTGACTGCTTGTACCGCTCGCACATCTAGACCATGCACTAAAGCTCCCATAGATGTAGAGGACCGAAGCTCTGATACCAACTTGATCTGATCAGATCAAGTTCCAATTCCACCAGATAAGAGTATAACTTTGATACCAACTTGACCCGATTGGAAAGAAGATTTTCTTCAACCCGCTCAACTCGAATCTCCCAAAAAAAACTAGAAGAAGATGGAGGCATCCCGAAAGTAGGACTTTTAAGTCCTCTTTTCTTTTATTGATGATCCACATCTTAAACTAAGGTACATAACTTCTATTTATAATACTAATAGTGAGGTTCCCCCTTTCACAATTTGAATTAGATTCCTCTCCTAATCCTAGTGGAACTCTTTTTTCTTAATTAGACATCTCTAGCATAAAAAAGTTAAAAATCTCAAGAAAGTAGATCTCGACTTCTACATCAACTCTGCCTTCTGTCGCTCCACCGAATTCTTCTTAGATAGAGAGCTACACTCGGTCAAAATCTAATCCGAAAAGAAAACTTTCGCTTTGACCAGCCCATTTTGGAGCCTAAACAATAAAATTTTGGCCCAATTCAACCTCCTAGGAGATTAGCCCAAAGTTGTAGATCTCAAAAAAATACCTAATTTCAAAAAAAAAAAATCATCTCAACTGGGCACCGTATAACCAAGTTATGGCTTTCGAAAGTTTGGCAACGTCTCGACTTTCCGATGTGGCAGATCTTGCTCCTGAACACTGCTCAGCCCTGCTCATAGTAGCCAAAGTGATCCACATCGAACCTGGTCATTCTCCTAAATACTCGTAGTGGTTAAAGTATTCCACATCGAGTTTGATAATCCTCTTGGATACTTGTAGTGGCCATAGTGATCCATATCAAGTTTGGTGATCCTTCTTAATACTCGTAGCGATCAAAGTATTCTACATCGAGTTTGGTGATCCTCTTGGATCACCTTTAGCTTTTCTTTTTCTTTTTATTTTTCTATTATTTTGCAACAAGAAGGGCATTTAGCTCGTTAGTCCACCGAATAGAATTAGATTTATTCTTTCAGTTTCACGGGTCCTCTTATTACTCTAGCAACTAATAGATTATGAGGCATTAACGGGAACATAAAGAGGCAGTAGTCACCTAACATTTGTAGAACCAAAACAAATATTTCTACAAGTATGAAAAAATAAAACCTAATTTACAATTGCTACAGCTAAAGAACATATGTGATGCAATCACAAATCCCGCTAATCACATTAAAGACACAACCAAGTTCATATCCACAAGTCCATGAATCAAACTGAAGAATTGGATAAGCTAGAGTGATTGAATAATCAATTTTGGCCACTATATGGATAAAGAATAACTTACTTTTGTGAAATCTTTATGTGATGTATCAACCATTTGATCAAGAAAAGATCATCTTACAAGCTCAGCCTCAAAAAAAGATCATCATGCAAGCAACTGATAAAGTGGAAATGTGTTTCAGTCCGCTGAAGTAGAAATGAATTATTTCCTATTGGTAAAACATGAGAAAAAGGGGAGCACATTGTTGTGTTTGAGCCCAAAACATTGTTTTTATTTCTTACTATAAGCTGGATTTAACCCTCAAACCCAAAGTGACTAGTTTTCTTGGAAACCAACTCTGCCATGGGCCAAAAACCAGAACTTATTAAACCTACAAACTACATACTGTGACATTTCCAATATTACACTCTTTAATTGTGGTGTAAGAAAATATATATTAACATTATAAGATACATTATTCTAGAGTTGGATGCCCATCAATTATTAGCACTCCAAAAATGTGTCAATAGGTAAATTAAACACCAATGACCAAAGCCTCAACTTCATCACACCTTACGTGATCCTGCTACAAAATTAAACCAAGTTAGTTTTCAAGAGTTACTTCCATTATAATGAATCTTACTTAATTACTCATTCCTATTGCTGTTATCAGTCTTGCTTAGGGCTAAGCCTATGCCTTAAAATTTAGGCCCATGTATATTATAGGATTGAGCCCAGCCCACCCTCAGCCCAGCTCATGGCCTATTTGCCCTAAATAAACCCCATCTCTTGATCATGAACAGGAGGTGGAGGGGAGCATGTTGCGGTGGCAAGCGGCAAACGGGAGGAAACGACAATGATGAGAGAGGAAAGGGAGGTAGTAGTGGCAACAAACAATGAAGAAGAGGCCACAGCAGGGGCAAGGAGGGAGGGAAGCCATAATAGAGGGAGGCAACATGGAGGATAGGCAATGGTGGCAAGGAGGCAGCTAGTCGTGGAGAGGAGGCCATGATAGCAGCGAGCGACAGAGGGAGCACAGCTGGCAAGTGGCAGATGGAAAGCTAGCACATCTATGAGCTATGGGAGGGAGGCTGCCGCATTGACGAGCAGTGGAGGGATGTCTTAGCGGTGGCAAGCAACCAAGGGGAGCATGCAGTGGCTGAGAGGAAGATGCAGAGATGGTGTGTGATAGAGGGGATCATGCAGTGGCAACAAGCAGCAGAGAGGAGGAGATTAGGGATTTATTTATTTTTTAAAATACAATGAGAACTAAGAAATCTCGTTTTGTATTGGACCAAGGCCTAGTGACCTTGTGCTGCGACAAGCCTAGGCATGATCTTTTATAATTGGGTGGGCTCGGGTTGATAGCTAATATGACAGAACGAGCCTAGGCCTGAGGTGGGCCTGCCTGAGCCCGATCCATTAGCAGCGATGCTCATTCCATCAGTCAAATGAAGCCAAAAGGCTATTGTAAAGCCTCACTAAAATCTTCCCAGCCCAAAAATCAGATTATACAAACCATGGTTACTTCTTTGCTCTATACCAACAACCCCAATAGCTACGAATTCCAAACTAGCATCGTAGGCAAGCATACAAATATCCTCTTTGAATTGAATATATGAATTATCAGGTACTCAGTAAATAAAAGCTATGAATTTTAACCTAGTTAGACTATTAGGCGTAAAAGAGGAAGAAAAATGGATAGATTTAGTTTGAGGAGGCTTGAAAAGGTTATCTCCTAATGTTTATAATGAAACATTTTACTAAATATCTTATCTTGCTTTGCAAAATCCCAAAATGCGTCAAAAGAAGGGTCTAAATACTCCTTATTGCATATTGCACCTCATCAATTGCCTTCTCTCCTTGATAGTAAATGTTGCAGCAGAACTAAATACTCAATCTTCTCAATGGTGCTCCTAGCAAGTTACAGAACTCATATATTTACAATGAGCTCCGATCTGTAACCTTTTTTTGGTGAAGCATCTCTCTTTAAGATCTGAGCTGGTAAAACCAACTTGCCAAAGGCCTGATCTTTCTATTTCATACTGTAATGTAGGCAAGCTATAGATATTATGAGGCAAGTGTTGAATGATTCACTATGTATTCATAGGTACCCTTGTATCATCATTTTTGCCATATCTAGTGCCATCATCTTCTTGTTTTGCAAACCTTCATCATTTTGTGATGATGACCAACCAAACTAAACAATGTTCCACTAACACCTTATGCATCTTTTTTAGAAAGTTCACATACAATACAATAAGAAAAAGATATTTAAAATTAACACCCAAGATCAAGCAATTCAAGATTTTGTTACACATATACCTCCTTTCTCACAAGGGCAACAGATTTTCTAATGCAACTCATCTGTTGTCACAACTGGTCCAAATTGTCAGAGTTCAGGTTTTCTTTTCATGAAATGGATAAGATCATAGAGATGAAATAACAGCCCACCACCATCACCTTGCCAGCTCTCTCCTATTTGCTACGGATGGAATAAATTATTGTTTTATGAATAAGAACTCGCACATGATACCATGTCTCCACTTCTTCTTAAACAAAAATCTAGATCTACAACTCAAATGGCAGGTCAGGTCATTTTTCTATCTATATAGATTTGGCCTATTGGGAAATGATTTATTTAATGTAAACTCAAGGGAAAAAGTAATCATGCATGGCATTATGCAGACAATAGCCCAATAAATATAATTACCACAGGTAAGCAACCTCAAATATGAGAAAGACACAGACGTACGTATTTAAAGATTTAAACTACACATATACCACATCTAAATAACTTATAAATTGCAAGCAGACCCTACTTTAAGCTGCATCATCAAAAAATATGTCCGATAGTTATGTTATTCATCAATGCTACCATCCACAAGTGAGCAGCAGCGATGAAATGACAAAAAGTGAATAGCAGATGACATGAGTATGCATCCACCACTTTCCATTAATAGCAATGTCCAAAATCTGTAGTTTGTCTTTAAATTGAAAAAGAAAGAAAAAGGACTGTTTTTGCTTCATAATGCAAGAAAAAATATTTTAAAATCCAAATCCTTTTAGCAGGCTTCCAGAAGAGTTACAAATATGCTGCAGGGCAACTGATAATGAGAATAATGAGACCCTCTTTGTAATAAGCCATTGATATGTTCAGTTAAAATTTAAAATAACAATCAACAATCAGGTTCCATCAAATATGCAACAATCTAGAAGCAACTGAATTTACCGGTAATGCATGAAGGACAAAAAGAGCATGTCCAAGGAAAATTGCATCCACACTTGTAGGCCTGTATGCAAGGAAAATAAACATCCAAATTAATTACTAGTTCCTAGTAAACTATCGGAGATATGGTTCTAAAAAGGATGCTAAGCACATAATAGTACATATTATAGGAACAAAAAATAGGATGAAGTTTGTAGATCAAAGAACTAGTTAGTACCTATTGTCAAATAGAAACTCCTGTGCTCCTAACCTCGTAGAGAGAGCGTCATATGCCATATTTGCTTTTTTGTATATCTGTTCATGCAGAAATCTCAGTCAAATGACTACCAAGATAAAATATATCTCTTTATTCTTCAAGACTCTTTATAAGAACAAAGTGCCAAAAAAAAGAAAAAATAAATAAAATGCAAAAGAAAAGAAAAGGCATGCACAAGTGGCAGCATCTGCAGGAACGAAGCAAAAATAAATACATACATCAATAAACTAAGTGAAATTGCATTTTAATTATAAAAAATATAAGAGAATACTAATGGATCCATCCAATTTACAATAAAGAACTGTGTAGCAAAACTTATTGAGTCCTCTGCCCTCCTTCAAGTGTCCTTGATATGTTTTTCAAATGTTCAACTAAGTCCACCTATTCAAGAATGCAAATATAATTAAAGATAGAGCGAGAGAGAGAGAAAGAGACCTCTGCCTCTTTCTCTGCAGCATTAAGACTGGTTATTCCGCATAGTTGCTTCACAGCTCGAGTTTGCTTCCAATGAAGGATTTTTCCAATTGGCCTTGGAAGATCAGAGAAATATATCTTATTGGCAATACTTCCATCAGAAGCCACCCAAAGTTCATATTGCACCGCTTGCGCAAGCCAAGTGCTGATCATTGCTTTTGTAGATACCCATTCAGGGACTGAAAGGCTTGGAAGTTTTGAGTCCAAATCAACAATACTATCTTCTGTCAAACAATCAATAACCCCTCCTTTCTCATTGTTGAATGCAACATAATCACCAAACTCAACATATGGTACATGATCTGTAAAAAATAGCAGAAAAAGATATGACAGTTGCAGCATTTAATGGTAACAAATGATGCAGTAAAAATATGAGGGATAGAAGTTGTACACATAGAAGATAAGACAAAAAAGGTGATGCTTCAGCCTACGATTATAGACTAACATATTTGTTTTCCCAAGCTTAAGGATTCACCCTTACAATTGTAGCTTTTTTTCTCAAGATTTGGTGTAAGTCCCAGATCAATGCTATCCTCCAATCATAAATAACTTGCATCACCACCTAGTTTCATGCATCTCTTGGCTATTGCATATAACAAGTCATAATAGTGGAAACTATTGCTGTTGAGTATCTTATGGCCATTACAGTGAACGTGATTACATAACTGCATTCCAAATACTCCATTTTCTTGGACAAATGTTTGAACCGCCATTACTGCGTTCCAAATACTCCACTTTCTTGAACAAATGTTTGAACCCTTAAACTCCAAGGCTTTCCACCAATGATCTTCTAAAGAATATATAATAAGGGAATGCACTATCAAAATAAGCATCAGTTGCATCCTAAACAACTTTAAAGAGATAACAGCTTATGTCCAACCTTGGTATAGACAAATCAGATACAAAAACATGCTTATATCAACTTACTTCACATACTCACTGAAGCCTTGCATAACCCTAAAGAACCTTGACATAACCCCTTTCATGCCTTTGCTCCTTGATAACAGTTAGCAAATCCATCAGTATTTCAGTATCTCAGCTTCTCAGTCTCTTCTGAAATTTTTTTATTGACTAACATAAGAGTAAAAAGATAACTGAAAAATAAACATATGTGAGTTTAAACATTTTACTTTTTTTCTATAACATGAATACAAGGAATGCTTTGGATATTTCCCATACGATAGTCCTTAAATATTATAGTGCTATCTTAGTCTAATGCTCAATATCGTATGCAGTACATCTGCATTTATCTACAATGTAATATATGATTAAAAATTGATAAACAGGCATAAGTACATAGACAGGAACATTCTCCAATTGATCTCACATATAAATTCAAACCCCAAAATAGACCTCTGAACATCCTATATAAAGCATCAGACATATATACAAGAAGCACTACATTTTTCCCCTTAATGAATGGTTGCTGCTACACTCGTTTCCAGTAAGATTATTGGATTTGAGAGGAAAACACAATAACTGATGCCAGAAGTGATCATAAGAAGCTACCACTCATATTTTGAGAGCTTAATCAACTTGACCCATCTCTAGCTTATTGGAACTCAGATACTGCTGCAATTCTGCAATGCCTAAAGAAGTATGGCCACAAGGTAATTGATTAGTTAAAACAAAAGATTAACAGATGGAGAGGGACAAAGAGAAGGAAGACATGAGCAGGAGATAGTTTCAAGAAAACTAGGATTTAGTGATTATTCATAAAATTGCTCCATATCTTTAATATGATGATAACACTGAAAAATTGCCAATTTAGTTCACCCTGCAGAATCAACGGCGTATCTAGGCTCTCAATGCGAATCACCACGACCCAAAGCTTCTTCGATGCAAAGAGATTTAGTACTATTTTACTATGACCAAATATTGCTTAACCCAGTACACAAAGTCATGGAGATAATCTCGAGAGGCATACCGATGTTTGTAGATTTTCAAGAAAATTGGTTTTTCTTGCATCTCTAAAATAATGAAACCTTTCCCACAGATTACCTGCCTTCTTGATCATTTCGTGCAAACCAGGTTTTTTCCCTTTTTTTTCTTTTCCTAAATAAACAGGTTCCGAATTTTTCTAACGGAAGAACGTAAACGGGAGGAAAAATCAAAGTTAACAGTTTCCCATTGGAACTCGAACCCCTCTGGATTCTTGAAGAGTGATCGGAGTAGCGAGAGCGATGGGTTCCTGTGCCTTGGTATGATAAAAGAACAGATTGCTTTTCTCAAAAAAATAATAAAAAAAAGAATAAAAAAGCACAAGAAGAGATTGAGAACGGACCAGAGTCAGGATTGGAGACATCGAAGTTGAGGTCGAAGGAGGCATTGGCGAGTCGGAGGTAGACGTAGACGGGCAGGCACGAAGGGCAGGCGGTGGGGAGGCCGAAGCAGCCCTTTCTGGCCACCAGAACGAGGCTCCCTTTCTCTTCTCCCCTCTCGTCCCCCATCTCGACCGCCCTCTCTCTCTCTCTCTCCCTCCTCCTTCCTCTCCTGGACTCTCGAACCGGCGCCGAAGGAGGGACTCTTGAAGGGTTTTGGCGTCTGGGGTTTCTTGGACAAGAGAATAGAGAGATGATTGCAGGGAGAGGCGCTCCCTATAAAGTGAGAGGGTTTTGATTGGAATAAAGAGGCTTTGCCTCCCAAGGCTTTCAGTCGACGCACCAGCGGAAGCAGGGTTCGACCCTCCTCGACCGACGGATTCGGTTTGTACCTTTCGCCACTGTTAGATTTGTGCAGACGAACGAATAAGTAAGTTTAGAATGCTTTGAGAGTTGTGTGAGCATGATCCAACCGTTGATGTTGCGAACTTTCGCCTGAAAGATACAACCCAAATCTTAGACCGACTTGGGCCCCTGCTCGGGTCAACCGGCACAACCCAACTTGGGTTATTGGCAAGAAGAGCCTCTTCTATACCCGATCGACTCTTTTTCTCAACCCAATTAGGGTTATCCTAGTCTAGCAAATCTCCAGCCTTGCCATGTTTGCAACATTTCTACCATAGCAAGCGGTGACAAAAGAAATTTACACATGGGATGCCAATTGGGATGATTACATGATTTGATAGTGGAATAAGCATGTAGAGAAATAAAAATCTGACTGAGTTTAAGATTAGGCTCTTTAGGTTGCTTCTTTTTGTGATGATTTAGGACTTTCACCATTCGTATCTCTATTAATCTCACTGTAAATATGCTCGATCTGGAAAGCAACGTGGCCACTGATTAATCTTATAGTTAATAGCTATATTGGAAAAGGAGGAAACAATAGATAGAATGTGCGGCTGAGAGAGGTGGAGGAAATACACAGAATGGAACAAGCATAGTAGAAAAATACGAACATGCCTTTATACACATTAGAAGAGTTTTGAAATTATATAATAGAATAGATAGATGTAGAAACTAGAAAGATGGAAATAACAAAAAATAATTAATACTCAAAAAAATATGTTATCACACCTAAATAATAAAAATAATTTATCTAATTCATCAATTAAAACTTTTTGTATGGAAGTACAAATAGAATATATGGTACCATATATCCAATATGTTACACCATATAATATTTTCAAGCTTGATTGAGCTGACTTAGTTTCAAACTTATTTCAATTGAATTCAGTTTCGTTTGATTCAGGTTTAATTTGAGCCAAGCTTGAGATTGTCACATAATTGAACTGGTAGCCATGCTTGAGATTGTCACATATATTGCGATTAAGAACTTAATATTAATCACGTATAAGTTATCAGCCCAAACTGTTCCCATATTACGAATCCACCCCACCTTCCCTTCCACCCTCCTCCCAGGTCTTCAGCAACGCCTCGTAACCCTCCGCCGACGCACCGGCGAATTCCGCAAGCGCTCCGGCGGCGACCGACATCCCCGCACACAGCACCCTCGCGCAGGCCTCCGCCGTCATCATCTCCAGCGCCTCCGCCGCCGCCGCCGCCCCCTCCCTCGGCTGCCCGGTCACCGACCCTACCCCCGCCGCGAAGAAATCCACGCCCTCGATCGCCTTCTTCTCGTCGACCGCATCGAGCACCCGGGACCACCGCACGCAGACCCCGTAGAGCGGGGGCGCTCCGCTGCCGCCGGAAAGCGGCGACACCTGCGCCGACTGGTCGCCGGTGTCCCTCGTGGGCGGCGCGCAACGGAGGATCCAGCCGGCGAGGGCGCGGGCGTAGGACCGCTGGGCCTCGATCCAGGCCGCGAGGCAGGAGCGCCAGTTCCGGATCTCTGCCTCGAGGCGGGCGGCGGAGCGGGAGGCCCTTGGCGGCGGAGCTCCGGCGGGGATTGCGGCGGGAGAAGAGAAGAGGGGGAGCTTGGCCTCGTCTATCGTGCGCTTCTGGATCCGGTGGCACTCCGCCACGGCCGTCCACATCCTCGCTAACCTGCGCCGAAAGCAACAGCGATGATGTAATACTCGCAAACCTAAATCAGTGTACAACCTAACCAAGTGTGCCTTTTTATTTGAAAACATTAAACAAAGTTAAAGTGCAAATGAGTTCAGTGGGCATCTTATGAGAAACAAACGAGGAATCACTTTATTTTTATTTTTTTTAAAAAAATCTTTCAATATAAAAAAAGTATTAAAGATCTAATTTTTATTAAAAGCATAATAGAAAGTATTCATAACTTTCCTAAGAAAGTGGATGGCCAACCAAACATAAGCACTTTGGAAATTTGTCACTTTCCCATGGTCAACCAAAAATGCTAAAAGTACTTTTCTGAGCATCCTCTTTATAAGAATTTGTTTTTCAGAAATCATATTCCTAGAAGAAAAAATGTTTCCCGCGAACCAAACGAGCCCATAAAGAGAGAAGAAATAAAGTGAGAATTTTATTGCACTAACTGAGATTGGTGCCTGAAAAGCAAGCATCCTGCCGTGTTTTAAATACAAAAACTCTCCTTCGCTAATCCAAAAAAACATCTCCTATGTCTGAGACTAAGAAAATCCTCTCTATCAACGTAACGATACTGCCTTTCTCATGCGTTTATGGCTTTCATAATGCTAGACACATATATATGATGTTTGTATGTATAAAACGGTAACTTCCCATAATATTTTTGTTGGAAAGAAGGTATGTATGATGTTAAAAAATTTAATTTCTCAAGAAAATAGTATGTCCAAAATATTTTGCATGGCACATAGCATACATATAACAATGGTGAACCTTTTCTTTCTTCTAACAATCTAGAACCTCACTAAAAAAGACTAATTGAAAGGCGTTATTTGGATTTTTTAGCATGTATAAGGATCCAAGATCTACTAAGTATATAACCAATACGGGACTAAACCCACGTTTGCACGGGTCCGTACACATTTTCACTATTTAAGCTCTGACATTTTCATTAGGCTAAAAATTTAAACCTAATTAAATTCAATTACAAATACCACAATCAGCTTGCAGTCAACTCAAAAATTCTGTGCTTCAGTGTCTCATAGTCTACATGGATTATAAGCCTAAATCACTCTGATACCATTTGCAATAGCTAGGGCTCCATTCAAGAAAACTAGCTGGAATGTACTATTTGAGTTTTCTGACCGGGTAAAAATACCTAAGATTAATCCAGTGCACAGTTGAAGTGGGACTAACACACATTCGTACATGTTTTTAGCCAATCTACAATCTATCAATGCCTTGTTCATTGAGTTCAGTGGGCATCTTATGCACATTTCCAAATGTATATAGTCATTTGCTAAATGCTAACAGGATATACTCTAAGTTCTAACATAAAATAAACACTTGTTACTGGAGTAACTAAAGTGCAAGTATTGTCATAAGTTCTATCTTTTTTTCTCTCTCCATTTTCTCGAACTGATCAAACACTTTCGAGTTTACCTAAAAAACTTAAAAAGGAAGAAAAAGACTTTTTGAGTATCTAGAATGATTAAATGTTGCATAAACCTTAAAAATCTATCATCTGTAGAGGAATATCTTCTGGTTGCATACTTTAAGTAACATAATTAACTAGCAGGTAGTTAATCAAACATACCCTCGTATCAAATCCACAAGCTGTGGATATAATTCCAGATCACGTAACGTTTCAATCCTTTTTGAAACATACTCCATTGAATGTATAGAAACTTTTAACCGAGTTTGGAGATCTCTTATCGCAGCTCTTGTTTTATCAACAACAGAAGGCTCTGCCCCTTTCAGATCATGACTCCTAAGCTGCATGCATTTCTTCTCATATGCTATACGCAAAAGTTCTTCAGCCTGCCAACAAGAACTTTTAGTTATAAACTGAAAATTTTCATATTTCCTACGCCAATATCATTAACCAACGAACCTAGCCAAGACATTGCAATAAAGAAATACCTTGACTTCTTCATATAGCTTCTTTTCCCATACATATAATCTGTCCAGGGTTGACTTGTGGCTTCCAGATATCATAAGAGATTCTTCTGAGTGATTACCACCATTTTCATTGCCATCATCCCTCGAAGTGGAAGAAGCTTTGAAGAGCCTAGAAGATGATGAAAGGGATGATGTTGAATGGAACAAAGAAGCTGGGTTCAACATCCAAACTGTCATGTAACAATACAAAAACATCATTGGATTTTCCTGAAAATATCAATGCAAACACGGCAAGTAAAACTGGTTGGCATGTACATTGGCTGTCATCTTTACTACAAAATAATAATAATAAGAATAAGAATATCTATCGAGCTATATATTTAAGTGATGAAAAGCACCCTTCTTTAGTTTACCAAAAGGAAAGACTTCACAGCAAAATTTGTTGGCATGTAACATCTTCTTTTGTATGTTTTTTGCTGAGGAAAAGTGTTCAAGAGGCATGAAAGATTCAACATCTTGCTGTCTATGAACTTTAAGTAGCTAGTGGCTTGATGAAAATACCTGCTATTGAGTTCGAGGATTTCTGAGCTCTGCTTGCTTCCAACATCACTGAAACCTCGTTAGCAGAATCACAAATTCTCAAGAACTGCCCCTCTACATCCTTCATAACTTCTGCCATACTTGTGGGTCTTCTGTTCACATATACCGTAAAACGAGGAGTTTCTTGTGTACTCTCTCTATTGCTCACGACTCCCTGCTCGTTATTGACCTCAAGTACCATGGCCTTCCTAGATTCTGATACTTCCATACTCTCTGTGCCTTGAGACTGAAGCTCCTTTACTTCATTCACCTTCCTAGTTTTGTCATCATCTTTATCTCTATCTTTGCTGACCTTTTCTCCAGTATGTTCTGGGACAACCTTTGGTTTCTTTACCATTTCCACCTTCACAGATTCTTCATTCTCTTTGTTATTTTTGTCTTCCTCTCCTTCCAATTCAGGAATCCCTTCTTTCCGAACCATCCTTAACCCTGTTATCTCATCATCATCTGTTACCTGATCAAGACTGTTCATAGGAGTGTATCCATATGTATCCATCAATGAGAAAGGGTTCCAGAATAAGTCCCAGTTTGAGGTTTGAGGTGATGCTGGTGGATAGCTTGGTCTGTTATAAGGTGAAGAGAAGAATGATGTGCTCGGTGGTGGAGCATCTGCGGTGAAAGAACTATTGATGCCATAATGATCATCCATAGGGTAGTAGGATTCAATTCTCACAATTTCTGGTGACTCAGGCACTTCCTCAATAGAAACTGATGGATTTTCGCCTGGTCTAAAATAATTCGCAACAAGAGAGCTGCTTTCGCCTGGCTTGGTTGGTGTCAGTGTGAAGGATTTTAAAGGAATTGAGATGACTTCAGGGCTTACCTTTCTGACCTGTGTCAATGGTGGTGTTGTGTAGGAATCTAAGAAGAAGAAGCCATGGTCTTCATCTCCACCAACATAATTACAAAGAGCAAGGGAGACACGCCTTAAAGACTGGATGTAAGCAATGTGACCAGAAGCGAACCGGTTTCTCTGCTCGGTGGCCTCTTTGATAAAATTCTTTCTGTCCCGGCAGATCCGGACAGCCTCCGGATCATCCAATTTTGAAGTTGAACATCCCATCTCCGGGTACCTTCCTATGAATTCTTCGGGCTCGAGCTGAAACCAGAATCAGTATAAAAAACTCTTGATGCTTTTCCGAAACTCTATAGGATTTTGTACTACTATTCCATGCATCCGAGCTGCAAAGGAAAATTTGGAGCTAGTATGCTCATGCAAGAAAAGCATATTTGAAAGAAGAAGCAACACAAAGGTTATCCATAGAAGTTAACAGCTCTAGAATGTCATGCAAAACCAGACTGAAAAATATTCTATGCTTGGTTTTCAAGTTATTTGTTCCAAACAAAACTTAGGGAAAGATGAAACATACTGTGCAAAGAAATCAGCAAAGGAATCCTAGAATTATATGCTCTTTTCCTCTCCGAGAAAGGCAATGATGTTTTAAAATCTCAACCCGGTTCCTCGGTTATAAATCCTTCCAGACACTGAAAGAGATGGAAAGAGAGAGGTAGAAATTTGGTCAGAAAGATAAAAACTAGGGAAAATGTATAAAAAACTTCACAAGTCTGGGGAAAAGAAGAAGAAGAAAAGAAAATCAAATCTACATCTGTTATGCTAACAAGATTTAATAGTATATCCTATTTGCGAAGAAATCCAAGTTAAAGCATAACTTTTTTCCTCTAATAATTTATGGGATGACAGTATTAAAGTAGCAGGGAAAGATGATGAGTTGAGTCATGTTACTGCATTCCAAACAAAAGAAAAAGAAAATCTGCAGACAGTATCTCTGAAGTTGAAGAAGCTGATGATTGGGAAAATAGGGAAAACAGAGTCTTATTTTAAGAAAAAATAATGGCTCTTGCCACCATTCCCAGCCAAACTCGAGACCTCTCCCAGTGTAAGCACAGAGGAGAGAGATCCCAATTGGCTGAGCAAAGACTAATTGGCTAAAAAAAATTCTTCTGTTTTCATAAACAAATCTAGGGGGAAATTTTATTGTAAAATAATTGCGATCATAAATAAAAAATTAAACATGCACAGTATACATCAATAAATCTGCTGTGCTTATTTCTATGAAGCAGCAAGGAAGCATCAGAAATCCCATGATGTAGTAAATTATCATAAATCAAGAGAAGATGGGATTCAAATGCTGAACTACAAATTAAAAAAATGAAAAAGGTGAATAAGAACTTATATGGCAATAGCACTTATTACATCAGATGCACTCCCATCAATATTTCTACAAAAAAGAAAGTTCGGTATGGATAAATGAAGGAAAGCAAGAATGAAAGTATTTAGTAGAATAAAGAGTTAGATGGAAAACAAGAGAAGAAATATTCAAAAGAAGACTGCTTCATGAGCTTGCTTGCAACGAATTTTGTGAAGGAAACTATCTATTGGCTTGGAGATAAAAGAAGCTAATCTGATTATGTTTTTTTGTGACAACTATTGGAGATAAAAATTCTAGAGAAAGAAAAGGAAACAGGATCGAACTATGACAACAGAAGTTATACACCCCATATGCAACTTCTGTTGGCAAATTGAAGTCTACTGCGATCACCTTTATAAATAGGAAGTACAGAAATTATGAAATCAACACAAGACAAACTAAAGCATATATACTGCTAATTTCTGAAGCAACTTGAAAAAAAAAAGACGGTATTCATTGGCAGAGAAACCTGGGTTTCTGAACTGGGAGTTGTGGAGACACACACACAGAGAGACACACAGAGAGAGAGAGAGAAGGTCACAACGATCAATTCAAAGAAAATTTCTACAGAAGAGTGGGGAAGTTCAGAGAAGAGGCAAAATATTGCTTGCATCTAACAATGGCTTTGGCACTTTAATAAGATTACATGACTCAGGTTGCCATGTAAAGGCTAATAAAAAGCCAATGTTTGTATAAACTCGGTCTTTTCTTTTTCCTTATTCCGTTGTTCCGTGTAGAGCTGTTGATTTGTCTGAAAGGAACAATATGAACACTAATCAATTGTTTTTTTTAAAACAAACATTATTATGTTTTTTTAATCTTTTTTCAATTTACAGAGGAGTATAGTATTATTTTTATGTTACCAACTTATGTGTGTGTGTGTCTGTGTACTATGGAGAGATGTTTGTATATATGTTTATAACTGCCAATGACGACCATTGCCTTAGAATTTTAAAGATTTTATTGGACAAATAACAGCGGTAGCGTTATAATAGTGAGTAATTTGGTAACCCTACTTCTATTACAGCAGTAATCATTGCCTTCTTGCAATCTTTGACACCAAGGGAATATTAAAAAGCTAAGAAAAAAGTGAAATTGTAGTCGGCCCGAAAGCTAATAGATGAAGAAGATTCGCGTCCGTCTAGAAGCTTTAAAGCCGCTTCTTGATGCCTTCTGACGCCGATTCTCCAAAACTGCCCTCATTCTCACAATTTCTTAATGGACGAATAACCAGCCCCCGAGGGCTAAGTTGGGGGCGGCATGGGCCGGGTTAGGCTATGCTCAATAAGTGCTATAGGCTAGTGCAATATTGTTTGAGAGAGATTCGACCACGGTCATTGGATGGGTTCAACGGATTGTTGGCAGTGCGTATGAGTGCCACCTTTGATCCGAAATATCCGAACCATAGTTTATGGTGGGATAGCCTTTTAGACTATACAAGTCTACAGAGAGACTAATGGGGCTGCAGGCTGGGTGGCCTCATACATGACAAATCATTCTGGAGGCATCCTTTGGTTTGGATAGAGTGAGCTGCCTAGTGGGCTCTGAAATATGCTGTATTTTGACTTTTTTGGATGTATCTGTACTAGAATTGTATGAATCATCCGTTACAGGAAGGAAAAAAAAAAACCAGCCAAACAAATTAATTTATAATTTTTCGTGTAGTCATACAGGCTAATATACTTCCACCTGATAAGAAACTCCAGACCGTTTGATGGAACTAAAGATGGAGACAAGCTAAAGATATGGACCGTTAGATGACTGTACGTATTTGCCGGGTCCTAGGCTTCTCTAATTTGCTTGAAGTTGGACAGGGGAAGCGTCAAATAATGGACCATCCCTGAGGCCATTATTAACCAATGTAGGAAAATAACGGCTAGTACTGTGTCTAATCTAGTCATGTAATGAGTTTTTCAAATAATTGTAATAGGCTATTTAGATAGCAAAAATATGACGTTATTTGACTGTATCACCATTTGCCTAATAAGATATTATTTTTCAAACCAAAATGGAAGATAAAAATAATTTAAATATTATTTGACTATAGAGGTAATAAAAATGACAAATAACAGTTATCTAATCAACGTAGCATATGTTATAATAACTATTAACATTAATCATTTTCTGGATCTCTAGTACCACTACCATTGTCTCAGTTAAATGCCTGGTGAACCGCTGCTTTGGTTCCCTGCGTTTGGTTAGGGTGATGAGAGAGAGAATGGATGGAGTTGGAAGGATGGAGAGCCATGAGCTACCGTTTAGTTCAAAAAATTTTAGGAAGGATGGATGAAAATGAGGGATTATGAGTCTATCCTTGGCCACCAATTTACATCCTTTCAATTTCGGAGGATGCAAGAAAGGATGGATGAAGTATATGAGGGATGAATTTTTTACATTAATAATATTACCCCTCATTATTTTTTTAACAAAACTTTAACACTTTTTTACTCTTAAATTAACATCATTAAATTACAAATTAATTAGTTATTTATATAATTAATGAATAAAAACAAGTTCATATATAATTAATCTATAAAATCATTTATTTAATTAACTTAAATTAAATTTTATATAATTATAAATTATAAAGACTATATATGGTGCCCTACTTCTTTCGTATAAATAAAAGTTATAAATTGATAATTATTTTTTTACCAAAGCATAATTAGTAAAAATGTCATACATATATCATCTGTTATTTCTTTAATTCTTCCTATAACAAACAGACGAGGGAAGCATTCCCATCCATCCTTAATGTTTCACCAAATATATGCAAAGATCGATGGAAGACCCATCTATTTTTTCTCCGAGTACATTCTTCCTCCTCTATCTATCCTTCCTACCAAACAGAAGATAAATTAAAATTTAGGCTAAGAACTAACCAAAAATCAAGATTCAATAACGTCGTTGGCCTATCATAGCAACTATTTTGGGTTGGCGCTGATGGGGGGCAAAATGGATCATCCTGCCCGGCGTAAGGGATCATCCCACAACACCGACTGGGCAGGACTATAGCCATGCTCAGAACTGGCCCAATCTCAGACTTTGCTAAAGACTCAATTGACCTCGGCTGGATCTCTCTGCTATTACGATCTCCCATAGCTTCTTCTGCCTGTAATGACGTCCCGAGCCCAAGCTCAGAATGCCCTGCTGAGTCAATTGTGAGCCAAAAAGCTCCTCCGACCGCAGGACCATTCAACAATGTGCCCCGACCGAGCTCGGGGCTCCCACAATATTCGCCGACACACCCCAACCGAGCTTGGAGCGTATTGTATATTCGTCGACGAGCCCCGACCCGAGCTCGGGGCGCCCTTAATATTCAACGATACGCCTTGGCCAAGTTCGAGGCGCCCCATCTAACAACGCGCCCCGACCCTTGAACTCGGGGTGCCCTATCGAGCAAACCTCAGAATTGAAAAAAGCTAGGTCGACCTCAACATCTGCCAAAATGACCTCGCCGAACGCACGATGCGACCCCTCATCGAGCTCGGCTTCGCCCATGACCGCATCCACGTATGTGCCTACGCCCGCCTACGTGATCGTACATTACAATGTCATCGCATTATGCTTTGCTTACTGGCCAACGACAATTAAGAATAATGCCATGCTGCTCCAGCTATACCCCGTCGCACCTATCGACGCCTTACCGTTCACAGGAATAGCCTACGTCGTGTGCCTCAAGCAAGCTCTAGGTGTGCGCCATCTATCTGAAACCTATCTCCTCCCATGTTGAGGACGGGCCAAACCTCTGCCACCTGGACACCTCTCCGAAGGCTATATGTAACACTAGAAAACTTTTTGGACCAACTAAGATCCACCCCAACTTGAGCATCGGAGGGTCCTCACCGGATCTCCCGGTGAGGCTTTGTGCAGGGACACCGTCGCGTGGAGGTGGCTCTCCTTCTTCTGCTCCAGTCGGCAGCTCTCTCGACTCCTCCGACATGGTCACCCTCGGGCCAAATTTGAACCACAACAAGCGCTATTTGTCCTTCTAACGAAGTAAAAGATTTAGGGCCATATCTTGAACTGAATTTTACAACATAATTGTTGCACTTATAAAACTGTTGTTAGTTGCATAAGAGTAAATTACAGCCGTAAACAATATTATTTGACAAAATCATGGTTCACTGGGGGTGGCAAATAGGGTTGGAAATAAACTCGGCTGCACTAACTTCGGGTTAGACAACGGGCTAGGCTTGAAAAATTTTAGGTTAGATTTGGGCTTAAATATAAGAACCTATTTGTTTTTTGGATCGAGCTTGAGTATAATATTGGCCTAGCCCAAGCTCGAGCCCGGACAAGGTCTAAAATAGAGCTCGGATTTAGGCCCGAATAAGTCCAAAACCCTTCATCATCCTTCCTTAAATTTTTGGGCTTACAATTGTTGAACATTGGTGTTTTCAAGCCTCTGAAATCTTCTAAAGGCATAATAGTTGGATGTATTCTAAATCATCTCAAAATATTTATAATTTTGAATTATCAATAAGAAAGCCATTTGTGATTCAATAGACCACAGTGCACTCAACAAAGTTGGGCTAGCCCAATCAGGTTTGAGTTGGCTTGGACCTAGGCATGGGCAGGTTTTCCAAAAATTTTCAAACCTAAGGGCAACCTAAAACCCGAAAAAATATTTTAGGCCAGGCTCGAGTAAGGGTGTAGCCTGGCCTAGCCCGGCATATTTCCATCCCTAGTGGCAAACAATCTAGGCATGGTTTGGCTATAAAAGTTTAGTTCAAACTCAATTCAAAACTAAATAAATCAATTTTAAACTAGTAATAAAGGATCGAAAATAATCTCACATCAAGCCAAAAATAGACCTCGCTTGATCAAGCTCAACTAGATTAAGTTATATACATATACATACATGCATGCATGCATGCATACATACATACATATACGTATCTGTATGTATGTATGTACATGTGTGTCTGTATGTGAGTACTATTTTCTTGAGAGAAGGTATATACCTTTGTTAGGTTTAAAATCAATAATTAGGCACTCAAATCGAAGATCCATATCATAGATCATGATTTATATCATTAAAAACGTCTAGAAATCAAAAAACTATTTGTTTTGATGATCTCTTCACTTATATATCAAATAAATGCAAAAATAGACAGTTTCCACCATACTAAGCTAAATACAATATAAAGCATTTAAATTAAGGATAAATAGTGTTGATCCTGATCTACACATGTTGAAACATGTATAGATTTAAAATCAATAATTTTAATGCTTAGGTTAGACCACTAAACTATATGGCCTTTAGTTTTTAGATATTTTTAATAGTATGAACATTGTTTTTGGATAAGTAATAATTAATTGTGGAGATAGATACACTATCATTTTGAGATAAGCAAAGTCTATCTCATTTATATAGTAATTATTGGGTCTTAGATCCAATGATCCATAATATTAAGATTGTTTCAAGCTTGAATATTTATTTAGTTTTAAAATTACTAAATATTAATTATATTTCAAACTAGCTTGAATCAAGCTTTAACTTAAGCTAGAACTAAACTTAGTTTGAGCATGAACTTCTTTAATTCGATTTAGGATCTTCAAGCTGTTCGATTTGCCTTGTATTGGCCTGGTTCAAAATTAAGCTCAAATCAAGCTTGAAATAGAGGTAAAAAAAAATTATGCAAGATGTCAACTATCCCGCTGGAAACAAATTTCAAACCAAAGTTGATCAGACCCAAGCTTGATTATGCTCTAACTCTATTATAACCCTACTGCTCATATAGGATGTTTTTTTTTTTTTCTTTTCTGAGTTAACATCTAACAGCTCACCATATTTTTAAAAAATAAAATAAGATAATAATTTATGATGCAGATAGTGAAAAGATCAGCTGGTAGCTATATCCCTGCTTCATCATGGAAGTTACTCAAATGCACCATACGGATGCACATTGGACTAGCCCAGTCCATGTCCTACTTAACCCAGGCCGAATTATAACAAGAATGGGCCAAAATTTACAGCACGGATGAGCTCTGGCCACAAACCTCGGCCTGATTTAAATCTCAGACCAAGCTTGAACTTGTGATTTATGAGCCCAATAGCCCAATCCAGCCCAGCCCAATATTCAATTTGGACGTATATATTATACAAATGTATTTATTTGTGTATAATATATAGTTCTTTATTTGTATAATATGATAAATACAGATCAAGATAATAATCACTTAATGAATTTTCTTCTAATTAAGAACCGTTGACAAAGATTTAACATTATAAATATGATAGGACTGCAGAAGGAGAAATGACAGTAAATGTTTTGAGTTTTAATGAAAGCTAGAATTCTAACCTTGCGTCGACCTATGGGCCAAAGAACCACCTATGGGCCAAAGAACGACCTCAAATAGATAATTTCTATGGGGCGTAAGCCTCCCAAAAGATAACGGAGGCCTTAGGCCGGACAGAGACCCTCGAGTGCAAAGGCAGAAGAGAGCTTGACTGCAAAACCCACCCATCGAGCAAGGAAGAAGGCGGGCCTTAATGATCCGATGATGACTGATCTTCCTTAAAAATTCACATCGACGAAAAAGTTTAGCACCTCAATGCCGACTCTTCACCACCTAAAGCGATAATATGTTCCAGGGGTTGGGCTGTTCGCCCATGGTACATGAGCTCAATTCAGAACATCATGAGACAGCTCGGTCCATAACTTAGGTTGGCTCAATTTCCCCCCAAGCTCCCTTTGTGACAGTTTGGTGGACTCATACCAGCGTCCAATAAACTGGGCTGAACCCGTGACCAACTAAAGCCCAGCCCAAATGGCCCAATGTGAATCCCTAAGAGTAGGCCCTCCAAAATTGTCAGAACTGCCGCAGTTCCAACACAGCCAAAACGAAGAACCAAGGCCACCTCACACAGTTTACATTCCTTATTTTAAACCTATTCATGTGCTGATAAAAAGTCATAGAAGAGGGGGTCCAGCTCAAAACAGAATCCAGAAAGGACCCCAGTTTCACACCTAATGGACCTGTAACCTGACAAAGACAACGTTGAGCTTAATAAATCAGCAAATCGAGCAAGCTAAAGTACAAAGCTCGATTAAATTATCAGGTACAGATCTAGATCTGAGAAGTCAAAATGGCTGCTTCTGTTGTTTTAACTTCTGACCACCCTACAGCTTGGGAGATGATTGAGCTCTACAATTAGTTTAATCTTTTTGATCATCTTAAGATTGCCAATGCAATATAGGAATCAAATACATGCTGACATTTACAACCTGGCAACAGTGCTTTCAAATAACTCAGTGCAAGTTTATGCCATACTAAATAATGCAAGCGAACAAACTTAGATCTACTTTTCAGTAACTAAAACCTGCTGTGATATATCAATATGAAGTCTACTGATGAACTGTGATATCACACTAGCGAGCGAACTTTCATGATTGGTTACTTCGGGTTACTACAAGCTAGCAGCAAAACGACCAACTTACAAATCATAAGATAAATATATAGGTCCAGGTTTCCAAAAGATGCTACCCAACTTAACAGAAGAAAAAAAAAAACATCAACAAGGGAAAAGGATTGGCGACCCATCTCGGCAGAGCTTGTTCTCAGACAAATCAAGCTTGCTCATCTTCTCTTCGCACCATAGCAACTGCTCCTTGCTGATTCTTGCCATTCTCAAAACCCTTGCTACGACTTTGATGTCAATGAGGCCAAGTAGCAGCTCCACTTTATCTTGGGTGGCTGGCCACGATTTCTTCCAACCTTTGATTTTGGAGAGCTCCTTCACTTTGCTCTCCTTCTGTTGTTACATACATGGATCTTTAGAGAGTACTTACCTCAGGAGACGAGATCTTGGAGAATTTAAAATAAGAGTTCACTAAAGCATGTACTTCATTGGGACATATACACAATAAAATCACCTATGCTACATATCTAAGTGAAATTGATTGTTACAACAAAAGCAACCTCGGATTCTTAGGCTAGCAAAATACCTTATGCAATAACGAATCACAATTACTTGCCTCTGGATGGGGTTTTATTGATGCCTAACAGAATGCCATTCTCACATTACACAACCACAGACAGCTATAGAAGAAGTAACTCTTGACTAGCCTATACTTAAAACTGAAGACTGCACAGATGAGATACCAATGAAGGGGATAATCATGGTTAAAGAGAATTCACTCAATAATTGATCAATAAAACAAGAAAGCAGGGGAATTATTGCAAAACAAAGAGAATGCCAGTTTTTCCTCTAGAGTATTTTCAAGTACATTTAAATGAACCGCATAAGTAGCCACTTAAAAAGATGGATCATGGGGATTTTACTAGAAGGGGGATAGAAATGGACCAGCGCATGAAGCATACCTTCTCAAGAGAGGCTTTAACCTGCTGAAGGGAGCTTTCATCCAGATTGTGACCCCTAAATAAATTCAGAGAACTGACTGATTTTTTCTTATCCGTCTTTACAAAAAGGAGGAAGGTTAAAATTGACTCCTCCATTATATTCATAAGGTCAGAGGAAAAGATCGGTGGGTCTAATTCATCTGCCTCATTTTCTTTCTGGCCCATACCTGATAGAAGCCATAAAGCAAGTCATGTGCCCGCATATATGAAATTTATATAAAATCTAGAACCAGTTTTATCAAAGTATTCCTAAATTCTACTTCATAGTTAAAGAGTCAACATTAGAACATCATAGAGAAGAATGGCATGCACCTATCAACTAACTAAAATGAACAGGCTTCCAAATTTTAAGCCAGCTTCCCTTTTTTTCGTAAGTCAATTTACAATTCCCTGCACATGTGGGAAAACAGGATCCCCTTGAACTCAAATGCTTGATACTTCCACAAAAGCCATGTGGGGTTTCATTCACAAGCACTGAAAGTGTTAACTAGTGTTATAGTTGTTGATCCACCATATCTATTACTCTCTTAAGACTGTTCTTTTCAGAACAAAAAACAAAAGTAATTCAGGTTCAGCTCACAAGGCAACCTTATATATGAAATCAGCAGTTTCATATGATGTTCTATGTCCATGTATTCATTGATCATATACAGGGTGCAGAATCAAATACATGCCTCTGGTTAAAAACCCTCCAAAATTTGTTAAATCAGATAGAACCATAAGAGCATGCACTGATGACCATTTTACTTTGAAACATACCTGACAACTGAGGTAAGTTTTATAAATAATATGCTGATGATAGACCATAAGGTCATGCACCAATGACCATTTTACTTTTAAACATACCTGACAAGTGATGTAGGTTTTATAAATAGCATGCCGATCAATGCTTAAGTGCAACAAAGCTACTAGTTTTACATAACCAACCAATCTCGTAAATGAGCAGATTAACACTTAATCAAGCTCTCACGAAAGAATTATATAAGGTTGCAAAGATGATGATCACTAGTGCAAAGCAATAGAACATGATTCTGATATTAAAACTAAATTTTTCAAAGTGATTTGAGAAATTACCCACTCAAACAAGCATCAGAATACAAATTCTTTGTGAATTAAGTTACATGAACTTCTCTATCTCTTGGCACTTACCTTGAAAACTAGGAACTTGAAGCAACTTGGAGAGAGAACTTCGAGTTCGGGCATAAATTTCCACCCTGGAACCCTGTTCAAAGGGCTCATTTTCAATAAACCTCTGCAACAGAACCTGGAATTGCTGAAATGCCTGAGCAGCATAGCAATAGGTGGTGGCATTTTCGGGCTGGGATGATAGTTTCTGACTCAGTTGAGTGTACTGACAATGGAGAGCCTCCCAAGTCAAACAAATTTGTGCTATGTAAGCAGTTTCAAGACTATGGTAAGGGTCTTCCTCCCGAGATTGTCGTAGATGCTCACAGTCATCATGAAGTTCATCTCGCTTCTTGAAAGAAAGGTTCCTTAGAGTCAATGACAGCTTCTTAGATACAGATCTTGGTGAATTATTTGAAATATTCCAAGATCCTGCAACATGATGTGTTTTGTCATATAAAAATGAGGAGCATTAGACAACTGCCAAACATAACAGAATCAGATACAGGATCAATGGTAGACCAGTCAGAGATAAAGTAGTGATGCACATAAGCAAAAGATAGAGAAGAAAAATTTCTAAATTTCCATAAAACTCTTACTGTGACATCAAAAACGGTAGCAGACATACCTTTATTTGCCACATTAAAGAGGCATATCAGGGTTGGGATTATGTCCACTATGGTATTACAAATACACGTCAAAGTAATTTGCACATGCAAGCTAAGAAAATGTTTCAGAAGTCATAATCTTCATGTGAAATAGTCAACATGGATGCAGGTATATTGTAATAAATTCAGAAGACCTAAAGTCCAAGTTAATCTATATGCAGTGGTCAACGGAAACAAAAACAGCTGCAGCCCCTCCCGAGATATGCATAATAAACAATAGGAAACAAATTATATGAACAAAATTGGTGGAACGAGAGAGCACCTGCATGCAAGCATCCTGAATATTCAGTGAACATCCGCTCTGGAATCAAACATTCTGTAACTAGATAAGGCTTGAAGAAATTTGTTTGCTTCAGGACTGAGGCAGTTACATTTTGAAGACAAAGGGAACAAGACATGTAATAGTGTGAAAGGTTGCTAGTAAACAAAAAGAACGATAAAAAAAGTAGGAGGGCACTCAAGGGTTTGATAAAGATACAAGAACAACAACAAGAACAACAAAGCAAAACCTTATCAAATTTAGATCAGCAGTGGTGCAGAACTTCAAATTAAAGAGGTTCTCACAGCAGGACTCGCCAGAAGTTTACACAAACTGTCAGCCTGAGTTTCAAGACTCAAAAAGATTGCACCAAAATTACTGGCCTTCACCAGATTGTGGGCATGCATTAAACACCAAGTATAGTTCAGCCAAGGCCTTGAAAGAAGTTCAACCCTGCTTGCAGACCCATCAGAGACATTTGAGATGCAGAGCTTGACTGGCAAATTTATTTAATTAAAAGATTAAAGACATTAGCACAATTTTTTTAGTACGCAAATAAGTACACTATAAAGTAGTAAATACCTTGACAAGCTAAGCCAAAAACTCAGAACTCAATAGAAAATATCCTAAATATTCAATTAAACTAGAGGAAGCTCAAACCATAGTTGCATGCCAGAATAAGACATTAAAACTGCACACCTTTAACCATCACCAATTTATTTTGGATTTTTGAATAAATTCACAAACATAAACCAGATTGAAAATCAACATAATTGGTTGACAGACAAATTTCCTTCAAAGTTAAGCTACTTTGTTATAATGGAACTGAGAAAATTTTGATGTATAAACTGAAAAGTAATAAAAAGTTGAACCCAGATTCATCATCAGACAGTGATATACCTGCTTCCTGCAACTGCTGAGCGATCATCTTGTCAAAGAACAGCATCCTCTCGCAATATTTATTGTATAATGTGTCAAATCCACACCAGGGATACCCATCTTCCACCTCCGATTCCCTCCACTCACTTGAACTTGACTCCTCCTCTTCTGGGCACGATTCTTCAGGAATCAGAACCATGAAGCTGTTCTTCCTCAGCTCCTTCAGCCGCCTCTTCACTTCATTAGTGATGAAATCATCGTCATCATCCTCCTCCTCCACAGCTGGGTCAGCAACAGCTTCCTTCGGTGCCGAATCCATGGTGCCAACTTTTGGTTCCTCCAAGGCCCCTTGATCGCTTTCAGGGTTCAGATCATCCTCCTCTTTTGGCATGCGAGCTCTTCTGAATTTTTTCCCTTTAAAAAACTCCATTTCAACCTTGTTCAGAAACCCAAATCACAAACAAGCTTGTCGGCGAAGCAAGAACAAGTAAATTCCTCCTTTTCCTTCCAAAGATTCCAAAAGGGAAGATTTCCCCCCAGAGTTAACACCGATCCACGAAAGCCCCTCTCATTTCTCTTGATTCCTTCAACTTCTAAAGCCCTAGAAAGCTAAAACACAAGTAAAATCGCGCCTTTCTGCTTGAGAAGAGATAAAATGAGAACAAAATCAAAACTTGGACAACAAAAGAGAATCAAGAAAGAAAGAAAGAAAAAGAAGCAGGAACGTTAAAAATCCCTCGAAAAAAAAACGAATTAGATAAATCCCAGCATTGACGCAAAGAAACAAAAGAAAACATCCAAATCTCCGCAATGCGGCTAGCTAAATCACCGTATTGACGCAAAGGAGCCTCGGAAAATCCCAAAGACACCAAGATCCCCCATTCCCCATTATGAGCCTCTTTACCACCACAAATACAACGAAACGAAGCCCGTGCGACCAAACAAAATGCCACCTTCTAAGGAAAGACAAATCGCCTCCAAACCCTAGAAATCCAACCCAAAGATCAGAAAAATCCCAAATGCAGCTCACGAAAACCTCATAATATCCCTCCAAGACTCCACCGACACTCCTTCAAGCAAAAAATAACAAAAATAATGCCAAAAAAAGAAGCGAAAAAAAGCAAGCCCCGGAAGTTCCGGTACCTGATCCAGTCTCTCCGGCACGGAGCACGAAAAACCCTAGAAATCCAGTTGAATGGTCGGCAGATTTTAGGATTAGGGTTAGGGTTAGAGAAGAAGAAGGTGAGTAAAAGGGGGCGACTACTCCGAGGAGGAGGAGCAGTTGATGAACGAGGATGGCATGAGCCTACGACATTATTCCATTTTAGATTGTCGGACAAAGCAATCCAAGAGAAAATTATCAAGTTACTAAAATTAATAAAAACTCATTACTTTTGTTTGCTTGTTTGCTCGTTTCTGTCTTCGGAAAATTGATGTGTCGTATGAAGTTGGGGGGGTTCAAAACCCAAACGCCTGGGAAACCGCGCGACATGTACTGTCTTGTCTCAAGGGGAATATTGTCAGAACCCACATACGACTTTAAAATATCACTTCCATCCCCTCCTTCTCTCCTTATCTTCCTCTCTTGCCCCTACTTCGCCATTCCTCCAAACTATCACCATGGCGTGGGTGCTGCTCCCTCTTTCTCTCTCCCTCTTTTTTTTTTTTTTTTTGAAAAAAAAATGGTTCAAATTTCCCTGTAAGTTAACGGTTCGATTGATTTTTGATAATTCGAATAAAAACATTTGATGATGCTAATTGTTAAAGTTGTTGGAAGTTGTTATTGGATGAAACTTTTCAGCTGCAGTTCCAACTAAGAAAATAATATTTTGAAATTTTATATTATATAAAAATAAATATTAAAATACTAAAATTATAAAATTGTACTTTAAATGGATTTTTTATTAATTTATATTTTCGGTTATCCACTTGTCTCTGAATATCTAGTTTCTTAAAATGATTTGTAAAATTAAATCCGTCAGCAGTTTTAAGAGTAAATACAGAAGCGTTGATCTTTCTTTGATAAATATCAATTTATCTAGACAGTGATGAAATGAGGCTAAAAATATTTAAACAAAAGAGTTTTCGATCGCACTTGGTATGCGGAAATTAAGATAACAAAAATGCTTGCCATAACGTTAGATGTGAAGCTAATTATATTTATAATATCGGCAGAAGAAAAAAAACATCTTGATCTAGGCTTAAATCTACTCTATTGACCTCGGTATTAACCGAAGTGAACAAATTCGGTGAAGATTGAGATACCACTCTGTCCGTGCTAATAAATACTGATACTGCAGTCTATATGCGATTGGCGTAATTATCGCAGCGTACTACTCTCATGGGACGGTTATCACGTTGTTAACGTGGTGCCAATCGTTACTAAACAATTAAGACACCACACACAAAATCAGATAACGGATTTGTATTCTATACTATAAAAAAAGATGGCTCGGAGATCCTCAAGTAAGCTCATTTTTTCTTTCGGACACCTCTACAAAATTTCTCCTTTCACAATGTTGCTCTATTATTCTAACTTAACTATTGAAAGATACCCCGTCGGAAACCTTCTGACAAGCGGACCTCCTATAGGTTGGGCCTTGGCGGTATTCAATGTATGTTAACTTCAGCCACAGCCGACCTCAACGCTCTTCAGTACTTACCAATCTCTAAACTAGCCGAGCAGCCTCCCAACCTCGATTCTGAATTTGGCAGCAATAGATTGGCGCTAGAGAAGGGTACTATACACCAAATGAAGAGAGAATCATCAATATGAGGTCATGAAAGAGTCGCGAAGCATCGCATGCCTCAGAGTCCGGAACATGCCTAGCTTGTACAACCCGCTGCACCTGTGAACACTGAGTGGTTTAATTTACTCGTACAACAGGTGTAGGCCTTGACTGCAGCAGTCCAAGGCCTACAGCAAGCATCCCCACAATTGAAATCAATCCGATCAAAACCTGTTCGGCCTAGTCACCACTCCTAACAGCTAACGCTTCATACGCACCAAGTCAACCACCATTCTCAATGCCAAAATCCATAGCGATCTCACCAGAGTCGGCATACCCGATGGAGGAGTCTTGATCAGGGTGGGAAGCAACATACTCCAAGTCTCTATTTCGACAAGGATTTCGCTCCGGGTCTTTCATCTCCTCGTCATAGGGAGCCCCTACCCTAACGGAAAGCAAACCTCGATAGGAAAATCAAGAAGATGGGCTGTTAGTCAGGCGCTTAAGGGGCAGACTTCGAGGTCGAATAATGACCTCAACCTCGACACAGAAACCTCCTTTTCCCAACAGATCATGGAGGAACCGATCCCACCTCAGTTCAAAATATCTCAGTTAGAGCTATACGACGGCACCTCGGATCCTTTGGATCATTTGGAGAGCTTTAAGGCTCTCATGATCATTTGGAGAGCTTTTTCCGCCATTCTTCACAAAGCAGCCTGGTTCTGGTTCTCGAGGCTTCACCCCAAACCGATTCACTCTTTCAAGTAGCTTGGACGCCTTTTTATGGCCCACTTCATCACCGGCCGAAGACAACGTCGTGGTTTCGTTACATTGCTCAATGTTAAACAGATGAAAAGAGAGTCCCTTAGAGATTACGTCAACTGCTTCAATGCGGCGAAGTTAGAAGTTCGTGACATAGATAGTCGGTCGCAATGTCAGAAATGAAGGGCAGTCTAAGCTTATCTTGTTTTCTCTTTTCTTTGGAGAAGCACTTTCCTATACACTTCGCCGAGATGTTGGTATGAGGTGAACAACTTTGGTGAAGACTGAGGTGCCGCTCTGCTCATGCTAATAAAGATCAGCAGTTATAGTGATACTACAATTAATGTGCGATTGGCATAATTGCCACTGTGTACTACTCTCGTGGGATGGTTTCCATGTTATTAAAATGGTGCAAACCATTAATGTACAGCTAAGGCACGACACGCCAAATCAACTAACGGGTTGTATTTTATCCTATATAAAAGGGTGGCCTAGAGATCCTCAAGTAAGCTTATTTTTCTTTTGGAGACTCTCTCTACAAAATTTCTCCCTTTTACACTGTTGCTTTACTATTTTGACTTAACCATAGAGGGTCTTCTGCTGGAAATCTTCCGGCAAGCAGACCTCTTGCAAGTTGGGCCTCGGCGGAATTCAACATTTGTTCACTTTAGCCACAGCCGACCTCAACGCTCTTCGATACTTACCAACCTCCGAGCCACCCGAGCAGCCTCCCAACCTCGATTCCAAATTTGGCAGCAACAAATATTAATCTCGATAAAATTTTCTTTCAGATTGTGAAATATTGATTAAAATATTTTCACCAATATCTTGACATTATATTGATTGATATGCTGAAATTAAACATTAGTTCGCATTGATCAATATTTATACATCATTTTGCTAAGCACTCAAAATAATTATGAAATAAAATCTTGGCCGCCAGTCGGTTGCAAACAACAATTTCATGGTTGCACCAAAAGAGACTAATAATTTCTTAGAGGGGGAAGTGCCAAGCTGGGTTTATTTTATTTTTTTTTACTGTAATCCAAGTCATCCATTGCCTCCAAGTTCCAGTGCACTACGCAAAAAGACTTCAAGGCTCGTTTGGTTCGTGGAAAAAGAATGAAAAAAAGTATGGTCAACAAAAAAGTAATGAAATGGAAAAGTTGTATTCCCATGAAAATATGATTCCCACATTTTATAAAAAAAATCTTTTTCATGAGAAACATAGAAAATATAGTTTCTCATAAGGTAGGAATCACTCCATCTTTATTTTTTTCCAAAAAGACACTTTAGCATTAAAGAGGCATTAAATACCTAATTTTTATTAAGGATATAATAAGAATTATATATAACTTTCTCAGCAAAGTGAATGGTCAACCAAACATAAATACTCTAAAAATCTATTACTTTCCCATATTTAACTAAATATACCAAAAGTACATTTCTAAGCATTTTTTTTAAATATTTTTTTTCAAAAAATATATTTTTAGAAAAAAAATGCTTTCCGCGTGCAAAACGAGTCCAAGTCTGAGTTACAAAATTTAGTGACTCGTGAGGTGCATTGGAAAGTGAGTGAGATCTTTTACAAATGTCAAAATTTCGCATGTGCTGCGTTAAGGAATGCGGTCGACCCGTGCCTGCGTTTGTTTGCTTCAGCAGTGGACTGCCTTTGCGCACAAAAATTCGAGTCGCGACGCCTTGGGAGGGCAAAAAATTCTACTATTTTAATCACGTGCACGAAACTCAAAGTGTTCACAAACACGACCTCGACAAACGGCACTTCACATCCTTTATGATTTCCTCACCTTAGCCCACGCGAGAACGCTTTTGGAAATGGTTGATTCAGCGATAACAATAAATATTATATTACTATATTATAATA
>JAOXJJ010000001.1:11019883-11039388 GCA_025769935.1 Phoenix roebelenii
ATTATTAATTAACTATAGCCATGACCTAAGATCTATCTTTGCTCAACAGGGATATTATAAGTCAAAATAGGTTTGCACCATACTAACATATAAGCTTCTTTCTTCCTTCCTTTCTTTTTTTATTTAAGAAAAAAAAAAGATTAACGCATATATTTTAAAGAAGCCCAAGCGTGAGAGAAGCAAATGGCTGATTCGACCCGCTGCCGAAAAATTCTTGCTTTTGACAATTCCTTCATTGTACATTCAAAAGCTTCCACACCCCACAGGATGCGTTCTCCAAACAGCAGGGTGTGAAGCCAAATGTGTTTAGACTTCGACAAAGGCATAATTAGTAGGTTAATGTTTTAAAATATTATTCTACAATTCGATGGCCGTTTAGTAAACGGCAACGCTTGCATGGTCAAAGAACCAGTAAAGAAACAGCAGCCCCGTGCAAGCTGCTTCATCGACTTTAGCCATGATCTCTACTTCTGTGGAGTATTTTGTCCCTTAACTCTCTAGGCAGCGCTCACGTGAGATTAGTGTGAGCTGCCGGTGCACCGAAATATAAAAAAATGAAAAAAAAAAAGAAAAAAAAAGAGGACTTAGGCAAACCAACTATTGCATCCTGCTTTGGTTCTTCCGCACAGCTTATTTAGGAGTCATCCTTTGCACGCAAATAACATAAAATCCCATGCAAGCATCTGAAATCGGTTTGTGCATAATTTTTTGCTCAGTGCTTGTATCACATTCTTTTAAGTTATAGTTACTATGGGCATGAATTTGTTATATTACATAGACCACGGTTGATGACACTGACTTGGGGTGAAATAGGAACTAATGATAAATTTGAGCCCTTATGAACGCCCTTGAAATAATAAGTGTCATTATTCCAGCATTAGTTATTAAGTTATTCCCTTGGATGCTAAAAAGCTTAAACTAGAGGTGCAAATGGGTCGGGTCGGACCGGATCCTGAGTGACCCCGATCCAACCCGATTTCTTATTCGGGTCCTAATTTTGGACCCAGACCAGACCCGATAGAAAATCGGGTCGGGTCCACAGCAGACCGAACGGGTCATTCGAGTTGGGTCGGGTCCCTCGCCTCAGCCCTTTTCCTTGCCATCCAAAGCCCGGTCCGGCTGCCGCCGCTGTTGGGGCTGGAGTCATCAGGGTTGACGATGTTGTACTTGCCGACGACCATGGCATGGAGCTTAATGTCCTCAGAGATGCACTTGGGTTTGCTTGATTGGAGGTTGAAACGGAGGGATCGGGTGGGCGAGGCCAAGGCCAGCGCCAAGTAGAGACCCACCGATCCTCTGCCTCTAATTCCTGGCCCCATCTCGTCTTGGTTCACAGAAGAGACAAAAAGAAAAAGATTGGATGCTCTCCTTTCTTTTCTTTTCTCCTTCTCCACTCCAGTGGTCGGATGGGATCCGGAGGCGGTGGATATGGGGCCGAGGAGATTGGAGAGGAGATGCGAAAATCGGTTGAAGATTGCGACGCCGCTGAGAACGTAATTTCCGGATGCCAGTGGAAAAGAAATACACTATTGGCTCCTGCGACAGGAATCCATGCGTGGTGGGCTGGGTCAGCTAGCTAGCCGCTAGCTATTTCTGAGAGGCCTGACTTTATGTCTCTCTCTACCTATAGCCATAAATGCTCTGGCTGATCTACCTCATGAAGTGAAATGGGCATTTAATGCAATATTAAGTGGCTGGTTGATCTACCTCACAAGTCAAATAGGTATTTAATGTAACATTACGTGTGGAAAACCAGCACAGAGTCGCAAACGGATTTTTGGCCAATTTATTTGTTATTTATAGTAGTACTTTAATATTTTATATATGGGTCGTTCGGGTCGAGTTGGGTCTGAATTCAGTAAATCCATACCCGACCTGAAAATAAAATGGGTCCAATTTTAGAACCCGACCTAGCTCCACGAGTCCTTCAATTCAGGTCCGAGTCGGATCAGGTCACGGGTCAACCCGACCTACTTGTAGGCTTGGCTTAAGCTATTTTAGCTCTTAAACATTAGTTATTATGTTAGCTTAAGCATTAGTTATTAGAAAGCTTAAGCTAGACCAAGCTAGATCTTGAAATAGTTACTATATTAGCCCCTTGGATGCTAGAACTTAGCAACCACATTGACTTTGGCTTGAATCATGGCAATTGAGTAGGATTGGGATAAAAATATAGCAGAAGGAAAATTTAATAGTTGCTTGTTCTTGCAAGTCGCAGCCAAAATTAGTAAAAATATTTCTGTTTTTATGGAGATGAGAGTTCTTGTAAAAAAATAGAATCCATCTATATACTCGAGTATTGAAACCGCTACCAACTTTAAATCTCGCGTCCGGCATCCGATTACGACCGTCCACACGATTCTCCCCGAGCCACCGTTCTCCACTTCTAGCCAGCGGCTAGCGAACGGCAGCTATCGGCCGTCGTTCTGGAGAGTCTACCAAACGAACGGCTACAAGACAACCGCTGATGCCGCCATCGTCGTCCCCACCCACGCATCCATTCCCTCCTCGCTCGACACCACGTGTCAGCCCGCCAGATGACGACCGGCACGTGTCGGTTAAGAAGTGGAGACGGACTCTATTAATTCGTCATAACTCGTTCATGGCCCCTCCCTTCTCCCGCTCTCTTCCCCACGGCGAGCGACGAGAAGAAAGGAACGTCGAGACGAAAACAAAGAACAAAAAAAAAGGGGGGAATTTTTTTTCCTTCTTTTTTCTTTTAGGTTTTAATCTGATATCGATGGCGGCTTCGAAGATTTGGATGGTTTCGATCGTTCTCTCGATCTTGGTAGTTGGAATCCGGAGCGACGCGGAGGTCGAGGACGGGACGGTGGCCGAGGCTTGGGATTCTCCGCTGAAGCTGGAGATCGAGCAGCTTAAATCCAAGGTCGCCGGTCTAGGTCAGCCTGGATTCGATCACTTCGCTGAATCCTTTTGAAACCTAGGGTTTTTCGTGGCTGTTTGTTCTTTGTTTTGCATCCGTGGACGAGCGATTTCGTGGAGATCAGGGGTCTCATTCGCTCGACTAGCGTTTGCGATTTAGTTTGTCCAATGCTTAAGTTCTTAACACGTTCTTCGCGTTCTTTTTGGACTTTAAAGGAGTAAATAATCATTTCTTGATATTTTTATCCAAAAAGGTAGAAACTTTTTTGTTTTAATATGCGCGGATTGCCGACTCTTCGTTCTCCTTCTTCTTCTTATATTCTTCCTTTTTTGTGGTTTCTTGCGGAGATTTTATCTTTTTTTTTTCCTCTGCAGGTTGGCATATTGTTATCTTTTTTGAGAAATACACATACATATCAATCTGTTCTGTTAACTGATCTTGAAATTATCTAGCTAGTTTTACGTTTATATGACAAAAGATCTTTTTTTTTTGAACTTTGGAGTGATTGCTATACTAGGTTTCAATATTTTTGTTAAATTATTCTTTCTATTCCTTTTTAATGAAGAATCAAGTTTATCGGATAGAACTGATGAAGTGAAGAGAAAAGAAGAGAGAATTGCACAACTGGAAAAGATTGTCGAGGAGAAGTTGGCGACCATGGCTTCGCTGCAGAGTGAGATAGAATTGCTTCAGGTAAGGCAATGATGTGATACTTCTTAGTATTTTTGTCTTCATTCTTTGAAGTCAGCATCTTTATTTTGTTATTGTGTAGAAAAAAGGAGTTGTAGACGCCCAGGAATTGGTAGGAAGGGCTGGTGCACGTGCTGATGAACTTGAGAAACAGGTCAGAAAAAAATGTCTTCTTTTTCTTAGAAGAATAGGCATTTGACTACTCCGATAGCATTGATAGAATCATAATCTGAATTTGATGCATAGATTGAGAAGCTTAAAAATGAAATAGAGGCCCAGACTGGAAAAGGAGATGCTTTTGTGGCCCGGGCTGGCGAAGCAGAGAAGAAAGTGCAAGAACTCAGTCTGAAATTGGAAAACGTAAGTTCTTTTTTCCGTTTGATGGCAGTATTGCATGTTCCAAACATCTCAGCTTGCTATTTCCTGTCCAGTGCCATGAGTGTATTATGGAGCTATTTGTTCTCTTGTCTACCTTTCATGATCACCCAACCTCCTTGTATATGTGGTATCAATTTTGCCAGCCTATCTCATGTAAGCTTTACAATTACGTGTTCAATTTGTTATCCTGATGTCACATTTCTCTTAGTTGTGTGACAGTTGTATCCACTATTGAGCAATCAATGTTTCGGACATGTACATGTAGCAGGAAGTATTATTTATATACATGTAAGATGCCCCTAGAGTTGTTAAGAAGGATACCATTCTCGAGTTCCTGAGAACCAGAGCTAGAGGTAGGTGTGAACTATGCATTGTACAATCTGGTTTATTTTCCATGTGCACTGCTTCCAGTGCTGAAGCTCATTTGAGCATTACAGTGATTTTGGTCATATGTTCTTATTTGATGCATAGTTGCTGGAGCTGTGGAGTCGCTAGCTGAAAAAGTTATTGGCCATCTGGGTCATTGTAAACTCATTATGTTTCTGGTAGATGGATAAGTAAGGAACAATCTTATAGTACATCAGAAAACATTTTCCTCGAAGGTCTGAGTAAAATAATAGGACAATGTTCAAAGCTAAGTCGACAACAAGATGTCTGTCTCTCAGGACATTAGATAGTGTTGTTCTTGATGGCCTCGATATTTCATTAGACCACCTTGCTGCAAAGCAGACCAACCATCTGATCATGGACTTGAACAACAATTTTTTTCCTCTGCAAATTATTTATCTATATTATCACCATTGGATATGTAAAATAATAGGTGCTTCTACTCCCACAAGCCAGAAGATGGATTTTATTTAATTTCATTGTGGTTGATCCTAGAAAATGATATGGAAGGTCCTGGACTCTGCTGATTCCTCATTTTATATTGCCAGACCATAACCAACTAAGAAGACTTTGCCATTCGATAGGTCTTCCAGATGTATAAAGAGCACTAGTTAGAGAAGTCACATGAAAATAGACAGATAAATATATCATCTGTTTGCTAGATTTGTTCTCTGAAATATGCTAGATAAATAAGTGCCTCATAAAATGAAGGTTTAAGATGCTTGCTTTCTTTATTGTCAAAAGCTTTACTTTTGAGCAGTAAGATTTGGTTAAATAGGGTATAAATAATGTTGATTTTGGCTCCAGAATTTTCTGTGCTTATGATGCCACTGAATCTCCACCTCCCCCCCTCCCTCTCTTTCTCTTCTCTCCTCTCTAGCTTGAAAGGATAAATGATGAACAGAGACTCAGACTTCAGAAATCTGAACAAGCTCTTCAAGTGGCACAGGTTTGTTTGTACTTTCCAGGGTCACCATATGGTACCTCCCAGAATAAACACATGATGTTTGTTCTCACGGTAAAATAACCCTTTTCTCCTATTTTACAGGAGCAATTGGCAAAGACGCAATTAGAAGCAAGATCAAAATCAGACAAGTTGAGGGAGGTGAGAATATGAATCATAATGCTTTAGTTTCTTGGAGTAGTACTTTCTGTAGCATTCAGTAATTAGACTTCCAACAAGTAACGATGGACCTAATCTCAAACTGATCAACAGCGAATGTTCATTAATTATCAAGGATACTTGATCACCTTATTTCCAGAAAGCAACTAAAGAATTTTATTGAATGTTCAACTGGAAACTTAGCTATCGTCCGAGCAGTTCCCAGTATCCGAGGGAATATGAATAAAGGTTCTGGTTCTATCTGTGGAGTAATTACGAAATTAGAAGTTCATATGAAATTACAGATACATGAAATTGCCCTTAAAGCTTCATTAAAATTATTTTGTTCCATATCTTCTGTCAGCTTGAGCAGAACCTTTATCTGAAATTCTGTTTGACTGAACACAATAGCGAGTGTTTACCTGTTCCCTAATTCTTAAGTCAAGTATTTCCTCATTATATGGTGTTCCATGGTCGTCCTATAAGTCATCCTAAATTAACAAAAGAAAAAACCCCTAAAACTTGCTTCAAAACCTACATAAACTCATTTAACAAAGTCACGCTAAACTATGTTTTTTTATCTACAACACGGTTGGCCTCATTTATTGTTTGAATGTATTATAACATCAGAATGATTGGGATTTGCTTCGTTCATGAAGAAACTAGTTAAAAATTTATGAACGTAAGTTTCTAGGTGTGTCTGTGTTTACTACATCTTTAAGTACCTTCCTAAAAATTTGTCACATTCCAAATATTTAAAAACTTCAAATTATGTGGAGAACAGAAAAGGTGTTCTGAATTTATGATAGAAACATGCTAAACTTCATGAATCCAATTATTTTGTCTTTCCCCTTCCAAAAAAGAAGACCCATACAGCCCAAGAATTTGACATTTCTAGTTTAAGTATTATTAAAATAATTTTCTGAACATTCTCCTGACTAAACCTATATTAACCTCCCTTTGGTTTTACACCCAGATATTTACACTTAAAAAGTCTCAGATTCTGAAAAATTCAACTTAAGGAAGAGTTAAAGGACATGAGTTTTAGAATCCTTTTGTTAACATACTGAAGCTGGTGATGGATTCTTTTAATCAGAGCTAGACTTTTTAGGGTAGCAACATGCATTCTTGTCTGACCTCTTAGAACCCTCAAATTCTGCATTTAGTTGCATATATTTGGGTTGCCTTACTGGCTTACGTGGGAATTATTGCTTTCTAGTCTTTGTGCTTTCACAAGTAGTAAAAGCTTACTCAAGAGTGAGGTTAATATTCTATGTTTTTGTTCAGGTTCATGGGGCATGGCTACCACCTTGGCTGGCAAACCATATTGCTCGTTGTCAGGTTAACTTGTGCAGCTCATATTGAACAAGCCTATGCATATATATATATCCTCAGCTTAGCTCTTAGTTGGTTTTATTTGTGACTTGTAGGATCTTGCAGTGAGTCACTGGAATATGCATGGGGAACCTGCTTTGGATGTTTTCCTGCAAAAGGTGCCCATTCTTGTCCTATCCAAAATCACGACTTAATGGAGAAATTGTATCAAATTGGGTCTGCAAGTTTTGTTTTTTTGACTATATCAGTGTTTTTATGTACATTATTTGAACATAATATTTTATAGATGTCTAATGTTTGCATGAGGTGACCGCTTCTTGGATCCGAAAATTTTTTCAGGCATCAGAGAAATCAACCCAGGCACAGAAATGGGTAGAACCCCACCTGGAAACTGCTAAAACAGTAAGTAGTTGCTAAATATACCTTATGAATATGATATTCCTATCTGATTTTAATATATGTTTGTGTACTAGAAGTTCTTTGATTGGAATATCATATTCATTTTGGAGCTTCATTTCTTATGTTTTTGCTGGAATTAATCATCTTCTGTGCTACTGTTGCAGTGGTATATAATGGAAGACATTTATTGTTATTTATCTGAACCTGTACCTATTCTATCATATATTCCTGCTAGTTTGTAGATGACTTTATTTTTTAAAAAACATGTCTCATCTTGTAGATATTATAAGTTTATTGAAGTTTCTTTGCTCATTTTATTTTTGTTCTGTGAAGAAATGGATCCCTGCTGTCAAGGAACAATGGGTGACCTTGATAACTTATATTAGGCCCCATGTGCAAATGGTCTCTACTAAAGCTATCGAGGCTTATTGGGTGTGCACAAATACTGTTACACCTCATGTTGTGAAAGTAAAAGAACTTGCCGATCCTTATTTCCAGGTATCTTTCATGATGAATTTATGAACTGGCAACTATATGTCTTCTTTGAGGTTGTAACCTACAGCTTATGTGAAATGTCTATCATGATTATTGCGACTTGGTTTCTCATATAGACTGCTAAATTTTTGCCAGGAAGCTAAGAAGTTTTCTAAACCATATGTTAACCAAGTCGCTGCTGTCAGCAAACCTCATGTTGAGAACGTGCGTCTTGTTTTGAAACCTTACACAAAATATGTTGCCCATGCTTATGGAAAGTCTGTGGAATCAACGACTGCGTGTCATCATCAGGTATTCCTTTTTCAGTTGTTGCTTTACTCTAAGCCTACATTATTTGTTTTTAATTGGTTGAAATATTTCTTGTATTTTGAGACTTTGTGGGGCGCACTACATGGCTATTAGTTTTCGCCTGAATAAGCAAGTTAACATCTTGGATTATAACGATCATACTTGCATATATTTAATTTTGAATTTGAACAGCCTTTTTTGACTTCTATTGAGATACTGTCTTGCGTAGGGGACTAAGTGTGATTTCCTTAAAATGCCCCCACGTGCCTAAGTCAATGTAGTGTAGGTTTGTTACATGTTATAGTACAGAACATGCAAAGTAGGTCAAAGATATGATAGTGAAATATTTTTATGATGTTTTAGATTTGCAGATATGTATACATCGATAACAAGGATGTTGAATTGGCCTGCAGAATGTTTCTCTGATCTTTTACTGTGTGCGCTCCAAATGCATTGTAACATATCAGATAAAGAATGAAAAGAAGTTTTAAAGCTGAGTGGATCACAAAGAACATCTTGTAGGACTTGAGGAGGTTATTGTTTTATGCACTTGTATATGTTATTCAGTGAAAAGGCATAGCTATTTGTGTAAACTAGTGCCCATGATGAGGCATAGCTCTGAATTTCATGTAAATATCGTAATGTAAATAATCTATAATGTTATCAACCCCTTCAAGGGAAGGCAGTTGATGGCATTCAGCATGCAAACCTACTTCTGCTATAACTTCACTTTAAAAACTTCTAATTGTATTGTTCATCATCGGTAGATCAGTGCTTTCAGTATATGCAAAACAATGTATAAGACAATTATTTTTTACCGGGATTTGGAAACCTTACAGATATTGCTTGTCTTTTCATTGCATCTATATGTGTAGAATAATTTAGATCATCCATATGGGAATCCTAGATTAGTTATGAGATAAAGACATAATAAATTAGCTTCAGAGTGGTCGACATATGCAATTTCTCTCTCTCTCTCTGTGCGTGTGTATGTATGGTCATAATTTCTAATATAAATTGCAATATTCCCTTTTCTCTGAAGTTAAAGTAGTCTTTGTTTTGGTGAATCTAAAACACCTAGCACGTATCAGAGGATTTTTTCCCCATCCTGTAGGTTCAAGCTGCTGTCCATGAGAAATTAGTGAAGCATAAACTCACAAAACCTCTTGCAACTAAAGAGCTGGTGTGGTTCATGGTATGAAGTGCTCCATTTTTATCTGCAGTAACCTTTTGTTTTTTTTTTTTTAATATGAGAGTTTGACCAAAAGAATGCATCTGTAAGACTTGTTCAATTTTATTATTGCAGGCCTCTGCTTTGTTGGTTTTACCTGTTTTCTGCATTTACAGAATCTTTTCATCCATATTCTGGTTAGTTTTTTTTAACTATTTTTCTTTAGAGGCCCATCCCAATCTGTTCTGAGTCCGTTCATCTTTTTCACTTTTTTCTCATTTAAAACTTCTGAATTTTGTAGTAAAAAGATGAGGACCACACGGAATACCAGTTCCCATCATGCGTCTCATAAACATAAAAGGAGGCATGCTGGCAAATAGAGTGAATCAAAGATATAGGTGAGCTTCTGCACTATTTTACACTCAAAGGTACAATTCATAGTCCCTTAAGTTGTTTGCATCATTTGTAGATCAAAACAGGGTCATTATTGCTATCTCTTCAAAATTGACTTCTTGATTGAACCTACGGACGTTGTAGGTTAACCAAGTTTTGTCTAGTTAGTGTTTCTGTTTGGATTTGAAACAGTAGTTTTAGAAGATAAAGCTTGCAATTTTGGTCTTGCTGTATATGCGTTGCTTTTACTTAAGCTTGATGATTTTGATGCTTCTCTTTCCTCCTTTTGATCCTGCAGATAATTTCCTGGTAATGAGGAGATTTTCTTTTGTTATGCTCTTTATTATTTTCAATCAAAATTTATTTGGTCTTTCAGATTCATCTATATTTCATATTTGAATGGGTATATTGCATCCAAAACCATAAAAAGGAGAACTTCATTCATTAAGGCCGTATGTGACCTAAAAAAGGAAATGATTTGTGAGATGATTGCATGGAGCAAGATGCACCAGGATTTGAAGCTCCCCGCCTCCCCAATCTTTACAGCAGGAGTTCCTCAGATTGCCTTGCTCTAAGCAAATAATCTCACCAGAACATGACAAAGTTGCAAATGGAGTTTTTGCAATGTTTATGATATTTGCATTATCGTCATAAGCAAAGCTCGCCGTCTCATTACCGAATCTTATATCGGTACCATCCTATTATAGTGTAGGTATGTGGTTTGGTACAGTACAGCTCGGCGTACCAATTATTGATATGGTACGCTACATACCAGTTCGGTACCGATATGATATGGTACGTCTGATATAGTATGATGCCAACTGGCATGGCAAACCCTGGTCATAAGCATCCTTTTTTACATTCGCCTATGTTGACTTTTGTTGATTTTGAGAGCTTCTTCGGCCTCCACCCACACGGACTTAGTTGAGCATGCGGAGCCGCTCCTAGCTACCCTGACATAAGAGTGATGTCATCAGCAAGTTGGAAGCAGATCGTGCAGAGGTTTCATACCGGCTAACATTGAATCAAGGCGTTTTGCTCTTTTCTTAAGTAAGAAATATCGTTGACCGTCTTCTACCATAGAGCTACCATAATATCAAATAGCAAACAAAGGCAAATGGGAATAATATTTGCATGAGATAAGGGTACCTAATAAGACCATTTCATAAAAAACCCTAAATTCTCCATGTCAATAACGTAAACATAGAAGTTAATGATGCCCAGCTCATATTTATTACATTCTGGATTTTTCGGGACGGTGGTAATCCATGAGAGCGCTCCTGTCCTCTTTTTGATATGTATGTATGTATGTTATACGACAAATCTTAAAAATCTCCTCTGTCAACTCAAAATTTAACTTATTTGGAAAATTCAGCTTATGCGTAGAAGTTATGAGCCAAGAACATGGATAATTGTTTTTGGTGCTTCAGAAGATGCTTGATTGTCTGCCGTCTGATAGTCTCTTAATTCAATCTGTTAAACTGTTACAGTGTTTCTTTTCTTTGAACACATTTAATACTTATATTTTATTTCCATGCAGGTCTGGTCCAGTTATGGGTGATAGGCCATGAATTCTGGGGTTCGGAGACACCCCACTGAAAGATGCTTTAACAGTCGTGTACGGGAAAAAAATTACGTTTTCTTCTTGACCTACATGTATGAAATGTGCAGCTCCTATGCTCATAAGTGTTTCCTGGGATCGTGGATTGTGTGTGTCATTTTAAATTATTTTCGTTTGGTGATATATTTGTTTGTTAGATCTATGTCAATATCTATTGCGAATGTGTGTAGATATATCACTGATTTAGGAAAAAATGGGGACTGAACGAATACTTTTCTAAATACTAATGTTTACTGCCACAAACTCAGACCAAATACCAAGGGCGCCATAGCGATCTCAGATAAAAATCTTCTAGTATTGGGAGGGGGTGTGCTGTGTAACTTGTGACTAAGTTTTTGCTGATCTTCAGATATAAATCTTCTGGTCTTGGGAGGCAGTGTGCTGTGTAACTTGTGATTAAGTTTTAGCTAATTATCACCTAGTGTCGGCAGACGACATGCCGTAATTAGGTGGAAGATCGTCTACCTTCCAACTTTTTCATCGAAAAATGAACTAGTCTTGGCAGGCAACGTCGTGGGACTAGTTGCTATAATTTTCTGAAGCAAGGTTTTGGAACGTGCTGTTGTCATGTAATATCTGATGGTACCACGAGTTTCTTTCTTTTTTTTCTTTCTTTCTTCTTTTTTTTTTATAACTTAAGCGGGCTACTCACACTGTACATGTACGAATATATTCAATGAAGCTGGAAAACAAAATGTTACGGAGCGTTTGGGACAACTCTCCCACAAGGTACTTCTAGAATGATTAGCCACCCCTACTACCTGTTTCTTCACCTAAAAAATGTTCAAATTTTTTCGGAAGAAAAAAAGTTTATATGGTTTCTCGTCAGCCTTGTTTTAAAACATATATTAGTTTTTTTATCGGTTTGCTTGCAGCTTAACGCTCACGTCTTTGTATGCCCGGACTGGTTGGAACTCGCCATAACAAGTTTGTGTCATATGTGAACTTGTTCCGGGATTTGTTGGGACTGCGGTTACCAGGCTTTTTGTCAAATATGAGCCAGGCTCGGCAGGCAAGTTACCGGGACAAGTCGAAGCTCGTCGTTTCTTTTTAACATAAAACATTAGTCTTGGCTATCGCCTTGCTAGAAGTCTGACTATCCTGTGGCATGGTTTGCTAATATTTTATGGGGTTGAGGGGTTGTATTTCTCATTTTAGTATCCATTTTTCTCTGTGGTTTTCTCTTTTTCTATTATGGAAAATGAGAAAAATTCTCTGTATTGTTTTTTTTTTTTTTGTGAGAACTCGATCATGTCTTTGTATAGCTATCATGACATTGTAAAAGACTAATGCTATTTTAAATTGAACTTAAGCCAATTCATGCAAAAGGACTCGGACAGAGGCAATGGTTTGACCTTTAGGCCGTAGGTTTGTTCTATGTTTACTTTGGTTTAGCGAGAAACGTTTGCCTATGAATGATACTGACAATTTTATGTTTCTACTATTTTCTTGTTCGCTGAATTGTATTTGTTTACAAAAAAAATTTAGTTAATTTGCAATTAGTTTGTAACAGAGGTGTTAACCTCGGATTTCATTCCTATACCATGTTAGGACATCGATTTAGATACTTGGCTACCATGTTAAAGCTATGGTGTATTCAGTAGAGGGCGATATTGCCAAACTTGGTGCCAGGCGTTGTTACTTGAGTGAAAATTTGCATCGTTAGATGCAGCATTAGCTAAATCTGCAGCATTTGAGTCAGCACAGGAACGTATGGAAACAATGTAGCAATGTAGCTGCGATGAATTTTTTTTGGCATTTGACGGTGCTGGCTGTACCAGTGCTTGAAATTATATTTTTGATCTTCTGTCAGTTGGCTTATGGCCTGATGTCATATTTTGTGGAACGGTGTTTGATTCTTGACTAATCAAATTATTTAAGCACCAGAGTGTTCTCTGTAATCGATGAAAGCTTAGTAGGAAGATCGAAATCCATCTTATTAAATGCATTGTTTAATCTCCAGTAAACAGAGAAGAAAAGCAATGATAACTCAAAATATTACACCACAATTTTAGGTATCAGATCCCCTGTGCTGCACTTCCAATTAGGAGTTCCAAAATGAACCCAAGTATCATCTTTTCTTCTTTTTAAGTTTAACCCGCATTATCATATCATATCTGAGAACACAACAGGTTTCTTTGCTGAAGGAAAGCTCAACTCTTTTTGCACAAGAAGCTTATATTAGGCTCTCATGAGTCTCTTTTCCACCCAAACAAGGGGGCCAATAGTTCTCAAGCTCCACATTAGAATCCACATGAGGCAGCCATACCTCCATATCAGCACTTGAGAGGATACAGTTGGTCCATGCCTCCATGGCAGCCACCGTGGGATGGAGTAATCCAAGACCTGATGACAGCGTGAAGCTCCCAGCTGAACCAAACTGTGGCTGGCTCGGTGGGCTCAGGCCTAGAATTCCCTTAGATGGCCTTGTCAGCTCTGTATAGCCCTTTCTCCTGCCAGCCACTTGGTACGTCTTGGCCTGCGTCACTGATGGCATGAAGGCAGAACTCCTTTGAAGCTTTTGATGATCAGGCTGAGGCTGGCTGGGGAGGCATCTCTTCTCTCTGCAGCTCTTCATGAATACTCGGCAGACCACCCACTCCTGTGGAGTTTAAGAAGTCTTGTAGAGAAACATGTGGTCGATGAATAGCCAATATTAATTTTTTTTGTTTGGAATCGAAATTGGAAAGAAAAAAGACGGCATTCCTGCCGGCGCAAAATCTTCCCCAGTGTTTTCATGTCCAGATAGTCGTATCATCAAAGTGGTTGCTGATTTCATTATTTCATTAGTTTGTCAGACATATGTTTGGATACAGATCACTGGATATAATTGATTCTAAGTTTAGAGCTTTTGATGGATTCATGGATGTTAATTCATTGATAAATAACTCTGAGGTGAAGTCAATACTGATCGAGTTTTGGCATGGTGGAAGCTGACATAAACTAAAGGAAGATTCTTCAGTTCTCTATCTGAATTATGGCTTTTGCAGGCATAGAAATGCTATCAACAACTCAAAGAGAAGGAGAAAAGGAAAAAAGCAAGTTCAGGTTCAGGTTCTTATCCATCTTCTGACTTCATCGATGTTTAGCTCCAAAAGACTGCAGAATTTGAAACCTAATAAATCTAAACGTAAGTAAAAAAACGGCCACAATGTGCATTCAATGAGTAGCATACACCTAAGTGTTTGCAAAGCAAACTGATTAGATTAAATTCTTGTTAAAAAAAGAAGGAAAAAAAAGGGAAAAGATGATTACCTTTTGGGCTTCAAAAGTGGTTTTGGTTTTGGACTGTAGACAGTACTCATGCATGACCCAGCTAGTTTTCTCCCCTCTTGGAGCTCTGCCTTTGTAGAAGACCAATGTCTTCTTCATTCCGATTAGCTCTGAAGTATGTCTATTAAAGATCTCCTGGTCTTTCCCTGTAATTTTCCAGTAACCTGCACTTGTTGCACGGTTTGTCCGAAGTCCAGTTGGATACTTGCGGTCCTTTAGGCTGAAGAAGTACCACTCTTTCTCTCCCATCTTTGCTTTCCCTACTCATACAATCACGAGCATTATCATCATATGTGTAGCTTGTGGAGAAAACCGAATGTTTGTTGGACTATTTAGCATAAGATTTCCCTAAAGAAATCTATCTTGAAATGTTTGTTTCCTAAAGAAGTCAAGTTTGAAAAAAAAAACTAGATCCCATGGGAATTTGGACATCAATCCTCGTATTCTTGCACTAAATTTGACATGAGAGAAATCTCTCTCTCTCTCTCTCTCTCTCTCTCTCTCTCTGGTTCTGTGCCAATCAACTGTACTAACGGTTGGTGAGGAAAAATCTCTTTGAATCCATCAAAATAAGGCATCATGAGCTTTTCTCTCAAAACAAGACATCAAAACAGCAAGCTTTCAAATTCTTATTTAAACTAAACTTCTATGGGATAGAGCTTTTTTCTCAAAGTTCAATGACATGAATAATCTATGTACAACTAAATTAAGTGTCTATCATGAAGCTAGTTGATCTCAAATTGAAGCAGAGATAGTAGTGTTACCAAACAAGATGTAAAACAAAACTTACTCTGTTTAAGTCCGACACAAAACAAGGCATCCAAAAACCAGGCTTCGAAATTCTTACTCAAACAAACTTCAATGCGATCACGCTCTTTCTCATATTTCAATGACATGAATATTCTATAATACAACTAAATTTAAAGTTCTCAAATTGAAGCAGAGAGTAGTAATATAAGCTTCAGACTGGAACCATGAATTGATATCTCACATACCTGCAAGATCCCACGGCTCGCACTTATTAAGGTCAACGACTGCAATAGCTCTTGCTGTGAAATTGGATTTGTAGATCTTGTGGGTCAAATAATAACTGACAAGCTCTTCATCAGTGGGATGAAATCTGAAGCCAGGAGGCAAGACCTGCTCCTTATCTTCTTCTTCCATGTCCCTTCTTTCCAATAGACAAAAACAAAAAACACTTCACAATTTCTTCTGGCGCAAATATTCTGCCTTAATTTCTAGCTAACTTTATGTAAGGATGTTGATAAACGCAGAGTACTCCTAGCTCTATTCCATGCAACTTTTCCTTCTATTACTCAAAACCATGGAGCCCAAGATGGACATTAACTGCTCACTAGGGTTTATTGTCAATGACCATCTGATCAGATCAGACTCGGAATTATCATTTAAAAAGGAGGCTGAGATATCATCCTAGATGGCCTAGGCTTTACCTTAGTGGAATCAATTAAAAGAAAGAAAAGAAGAAGAATAGAGGAGTCGCTGAATGCTAAAAGCCAGGTATTTTAACACTCTCAAGTTCTGATTTTCTGGTGGAAAGTGGAGCAAGGTTGGCTTCTTTGCATGACAACGGTGGTTTGAGGCTGTGAACCTCTACTTAATTTGCAGCTCTTAGCCACTATATATATATCTACTTATCACTCAAAAGATGATCGCCTCTACAGCTGAAGATGCCCCAGAAAATGAGGATTGCTACTCGCTGTCTCCTCTTGCTATTGATATTTACTTATTTATCCCTGTTTTTTAAATAAATATTGGTACATTGGTGCAAATCTAACTAGTCTGACTGATAGTAGTTACTCTGCCTTGCACTTTTGAGGCTCCTGCCACTCTTTTTTTCTTCAGAAATTAAGTAAATATCCAAGATTGTTGTCGTTTTACTTCTATCTTTTCATGCATAACCGAAAATGGAGAAGTCTTCTAGCTTCATGATTGGAAAGCTGCTTCATTCTCATCACTTTTGGGAATTTTAAACGTTACCTTCAATCTTTATCTCTACTAGAAACTATTATCGAGAGAGTCCTGCAGCCTTCTGATCATCCATAGGATATTTTTACTTGCTGCATTCCGATTGCACTCAGATTCTTTTCTTATGAGTCTCTCTTTTGTCTTCAACCCATGAAAAAATGTTTTTCTTTTGGAATCTCGTAGAAGTAGCAGTTTCAGTTTCTCTTATAATCCCGTATATTCCTGCATTATCTATTTCTCTTCTATATTGTAACTTATGCTAAATGTACATTTCTTTCTTCTTTTATTTTGAATAAATTTTTTGGCAACTAATAGGGATTGCATCCATTAGTTTCCCTCTCTCTCTAAAAAAAAAATTGCATCCTAAGAAATTTCTTTTAATGTTACCTTATAAAGTTTTTATGTTATTCTAGATTTATCTATAGGTTAAATGTATACTCTAATTGATATTTTTTTATGGCTAGATTTTGAAGAGATGACATATAGAAAATATATGTTGAAGAAAAAATAGAGGACCATCCTCCAACACCCTGCCCCGTATTTTCTTTTAAAGAGGAACGTAGATAAAACAAAGATTTTTTTTTTTTTTTTTTTTTTGCATTTAGGTGGGTGCCTCACTGAGTACGAACACACCCAAAAAGTTTAAAAATAAAATATCGCAGAGAGTCCTGAGCAGCTCTCCACCGAGCGTTCATAGAGTGCCGCCTGAATGACTAACCACGTAAGAAGCCATCCAATCCACAGCTCTATTGGTCTCCCTATAGACATGCTTGGCTAGAAAGGTCTCTCCATCTCTGCCCATGGCCCAAATATTTCAGAGTAGGGGATGGTCCTATTCCGACACCCTCGGACCCTTTAGGATTCACCCAATAATAGTAGCCGAGTCTCCCTCCATAATAAAGATGGTAGTTTTAAAAATCTGGGAAAAAAACTCTTCAACATCAAATTTTTCTCTTAGGGGCACATTAGGAACACAAGCCGCTAATGTCAGGTCAATAGGCGAGGTGCCATGTGGAGACGCTGGTGGGATCCCTTGGATTCCGACCAAACCCAACGGGCGGTCGGGAAACAAGCCACGTGTGTCAGGGCCCACCGGCCTCCCAACAGACAACCGAATCCCGCCAATTCCTGTTCGACACGTCATCTGGGCCCTTCGCTTACTCTCCTACCGCTATGACCGGGAGCAATCGGTCCGCTGGACCGGGTAATCGGGCGGTTGGTTCCCCCACAAGCGAACCATCGGGAAAAAATAACTGGATTCGTTGATGTATACACGCCCTTTTTTCAATAATTTCCAGTTCCACTGGTGAAATAATGGTGGTTGAAGTCAGACAAGTGTTATAAAAAGAAGAGGCCAAATATCGCTTTCCCTTCTCCTCTGGAGCCAGTCTCCTGCCACCCTATCCGTTGTCGTGTCCCCGCTTCTTTTGGGGGTCTTCCCTTGGAAATTTTGGTGCCGCTGCTGCTGCTGCTACGTTATCATGAATAGTATTATTCTCATAGATGTGTATGCTTGTATAGACTGTGACACTGAACAGTGCATTGTCATGGGCAGTATATTATTTAGTTCAGATATTGATGGTTGATGGTTGATGGTTGATGGTTGATGGTTGAGAGGCATCTGTTTTTTATTAAACAAAATGATGTGTTTTATATCTTAGTGACTCAGCATGCAAATTTCTTCAACCATAAATTGGTAGCTATTCATTCCATTAATCTAGGAGGGTTTGGGATGTCCACATCATCATTTTATGAAGTTGCGTTTGTTGAGTTATCGATGCATCGAGGAGTGTTTTTCTTTCTTTCTTTCTTTTTTAATTGGATTCACATATCATTTTAAGATAGCAAATAGCACATTAAAAAAAATCATTCACTTGAATTTGAAATTTGTTTGCTAAAGATGGCTCTCCCGGCTCCTTTTCTCTCCTACAAATCATATAACAATAAGTTATTTGTGATCATCAACATACTTGATAAATTTTGCATCCATAATTACTTTTGTTAAAACTTTGCTCGCCTTCTAAAACATGTTTTCTCAAAAAAAAAAAAGAGACACCATGGAAAAACCATGAAAACAGGAGTACATTATTCTGGGTATTGTTTAGCGAAAATCGAATGATGTAAGTAAAGATATTCATTTTTAGTGTTGCTTTGTTTGTCCTGGTATAAGAGCAAATAATGGAAAAGAAGGTGTGTGTGTGGGGGGGGTTATTATTATTACTATAACTATCATTCAAGTTCAAGGCATATGTTTTATATGTTACTAGCATATATAAAATATTGGAATGGTAACTCAGAATTGCTGTAAGTCTCAATTAGCACATATAAATGCGGCTTTAAATTTTAATGTATAAATAATGCTTGAGAATATCCATATGCTCTAGATTCCTAAATTATTGATTGCGCATGTAGTAAAGACCTATTGATCATTGAGTGACAAAATGAGAGAACAAGCAATATCTTTTGGACAAAAAAGAAGGACATGTGACTGAAAAAAGTAACAGCTATACAGGTAAAAGGCATAGAAGGAAGAGGATACCTGGGACTAATATTTGCGCATGTATGCTTAAATGTTGGCAATAAAAATGATTTGAAAAGATATCTTGATCTAACAATCTACAATCTAACGGCAAGTTAAAGCTTTATCTAAACTAGCTAGCCTCCTAAATAAAGAAGTGATGTTTGGTTCTTTTGTGAAATTGTGCCTTGGGATGTTTTAAATATTTCTATAATCAAGCAAAATGATATGCATAGTTTATAATGTGATCAGAATGTAATTTAGGAGTTGGGTATGCTATTATAATTGAGCATATCATATATGGTGCAATTAGATGCAATTTGTAGATCTATAAATTAAAAATAAAAAAAATAAAAAAAAATCATGAGCCCTTAATAGGTTAAGTATTGAGATCCAACCTAAATAATTTTCAATGTGGTCTGCAGCTTGGCCATTTTACGTCCCAATAGCAAGGCAATGTGACTCCAAAAATTTCAAGACCCCACCCTACCCCACCCCAACCCGCCCAACGCATGCATATGAAAAAGTAGGGTGTTTTTTTTTTTTCCATTACTTGATTGATAGAAAAAGGAAGCCACCTTGCGT
>JAOXJJ010000001.1:11039488-11065355 GCA_025769935.1 Phoenix roebelenii
GTCTCAACGTAGATGCATTCTTATTCTCTATCTTGTGTCAAAACAATGAGAAGCACCTCATCAGAAATGAAAATATACTGATAGAAAAAGGAAGCCACTTTGCGTCCCCCCCCCCCTCCCCCTCTTTTGAATTTGAGAAAAAGTAGGGTACTTGATTGATAGAAAAGGCACTTTCTTTCCAGCCATTGCTATGGCCAAAAAGTTTTTAGCCTGCAATTGACATGGGCCTCTGATTGTGTTTCTAATAATTTAACTGATTTACCTAGAAAAAAAAAGGTAAAAACAGGGAGAGGGAGAGAGAGCATGCAGGCATGTGTTTTTCATCATACAATCAATACATAATTAGCCATGATCGCATGAAGGAATCTCTCTTGAGTCCAATATCAAACAAAAGAGTGTTCGGAATTTAATTGATTTGCTTTCAATGCGAACGTAACTAAACTATGTTCGCAAAACAAATACTAAATCCAAAACCACTCAATCTCGAACACCATAATCCTACCATTTCGCATCGATGATCATCATGCATTCCTTAGCACAAGCCCTCGTTATTGAACAAAAACCCTAATTTTCGAGGCCGGATGGTCAATCCTAACTCTATCGAGGCTTGGTCTACGGTCTAGAGCTTGCGCTCGGAGTGCAAGCCAAGATTCAATCTCAGGCTTGACCTAGAAAGAGCTGATTACCCTAAAACCTTGGATATGAAATGATGAATATGGACACGGGAAAGTTGATCAATAATGATTGGCATCCATCAAACGATTCGGTTACTAAGAAGAGAAAATGGTCATCATCATTTAGGCATCAGTAGTTGGGCATGTTACGCTTGTGAACCAGCGCCACCGATTCCGTGAGTACTAGTTAAGCCCCATTGTATCAACAGAGAAACAACCACAAATATAACCGAAAACACGTACTTCTGCATGAGAATTCCTATACAGGATCATAGACCGGACATAATGCACTCTTATAACAGGCCTTTTAGTGAATAAAAAGCCCATGGGGAGGAACACTGTCTAGATATCGTCGTACATCCAATGACACTACTCTCCTCCCCTCGTCTCGTCTGTTCTTCTCTCACGTCTTTCTCCCATCTTCTCTCTAGAACTCGACTGGAGCACCAAATTACTACCATCTACAATACAAACTCTCCGTATGCTGATATATGCCCAACCGTCTGTTGATGCATCTATTATTTTGTTAAGACACGCCTTGTGGTGTATTGATGAATATCTCAAACTAAGGTAGTCTTTTTGTGTGTGTGTGTGTGTGTGTGTGTGTGTGTACTTTCTTTTTTTTTTGTTGCAGTTAATTCTAGTGATCCTTCTAGGCATCCTTCAATTGTTTTACTTAAGAAGCAAAGAAAAACAAAACAAAAGAGGAGGAAAGGGAAAAGTCCAAAAATGCTGAACAAACCTAAACAACACAATGATCTTATCCAGCAAGCCACATATTAGTTCAAAATTCAAAACACAAATGAATCTAGTTGTATTTTACCCATCTAGGCCTCTTTGCAGTATTCTTTTGTAGCTGCACCAACTTTGCATTATTTTTCATACCATCCTTCAGTTGTTCCATCTCCCCAAGACTCACTATTATCTCCACCACCATTCCCTGCCACCATCACCTCACTTTTGCTACCACTTCTCAGTTTTTTCCTTCAACGTAACTAGAGGGAAATATCTGCACTGAAGAGAGAGAAAGAGAAAGGAGAGGAGGGCTTGGTCCTGGAGAGCTAGCAGAGAGGGAGAAGAGAGAGGAGGAGAGACTGATCGAGGAAGGGGACCCACATAGAGAGAGAGAGAGAGAGAGAAGGAGCTGGGGGAAGTAAGGAAGGAGGGGAAAGAGCCCCTAGGGGCTGGGCAAAGGCAATAATGGATGCCAAAAGAGATCAGAATGAAACGGCAATATAAGTCTAAATTGTTATTTAGCTAATACATAATATTTGTCAACATAATACACACCTAAGTCTCCTCTAATGCATACATAACTCTTTATTGATACACATTTATTGTATTGCTAGCACACACCTGTCTTACTAATGACAATCTAATTTTAGGCACCTCCTCGAAGATTACAGCAATGAGCCAAGTTTGCAAGGCAAAGAACATCCAATTTATGAAAATTTAGGTCCTCGGAATTTGATGAGAAGAGAAGAAAGATAGAACGTCGAAGGAAAGTTATTGAGAGCTATGACGAGCCAAAGGAGCTCTTTAACGGACCTATGCTAAAAAAAAAAGGAGGATAGACGGTGTATAGAAAGAAGAACAAGTTGTTCTCTCGTTAGTCACATGAACAACTTTTTGTGGCTTTTATTTTCTTATGAGATGATGCATACCTATAGATAAGCTAATAGTGCTTCAAACTGGATGTCACAATATATAGCTGATGGTATTGAAACTATATTGTAAACTGGTATGGTAGATTTTTTTTTAAAATTTTTAAATATTTTATTTTTTAATTTTTATGGATGTATTTACACTAAATTTATGTAATAAATCGGATTTATGAAAAAAAAATCAGTTTTTTGACAATACAACTTTTTAAAGCGATAAGACTAGGCTGTCTTGTATCTAGCGATTCTTGATACGCTCAATTTTCTAGAGAACGAATGTTTCAGGCCCAACTCCGGCGATCCTTAACATACCCAATTTTGTAGAGAACGAATGTTCCAGGCCCAACCGGTACCCACGCCAAGCCCAAGGCGCATCTCTACACAAGCCGAGCCCAAGGTGTCTCTCTCTGCAGCCCGTGAGCTGCACCATTTCCCTCTAATTCTTCCTCGAGTCCCGTTCGATGAGACACGATTTAAACGTGGGCGAAGGACATTGGCTCACAGCAAGTCAGCGGACAGCGCTCTCTTTTTCTCGACGTGGCAGGAACTCAAGCGACATCCCAAAGTCGGTTCTGTGGGCCCACATCTTCGTCCGAGGTCCCGCCAAATCTCTGACCTGCCATCTCATCGAACGGCGGCAGATTGCTGTAATGCTGTTCGAGGAGAGACAGCCGATCTAACAGTCAATCAATCATGGCAACATGGTAAATTTAATTAAATAAATGAGATCGCCCTCGCATTATTTTTTAGCGTGCAGGAGATCGCTCTCTGAGGTCTCAATTCCTGGTATATCCCCACGGGGTGCTCGTTCTCATCCTCTCTGGCCCTGGGCTTCCAGATCTCGCCTTCTCTCAAAAAACCCCTAAATTTTGCTCTTTTTTCGCTGCGATCGCCCTTGATCTCCGAGGAAGTCTTCCCTCGGATCGTGGAATTTGGATTTCCGATCGGTTCTTCTTTCTTGATTCTTGATCTCGACCCGCCGAGATGGCCTACGGCGATCGGATGGCGACCTTCGAGGATTCGGAGAAGGAAAGCGAGTATGGATATGTCCGCAAGGTATCGTTCCTGGACTCTTATTTATTCTTCTGTTTACGAGGATCAGATTTGATGGAGTATATGATTTCATTGATTCGAGCTTTCAAATCTTGAGATGTATTCAGGGCTTTTCTTTTTAATATGCGATTAGAAATTTCAAAGATGTCCAGATTTTATGTGGATCAGCTTTTTATGGGCGATTTTTTTTTTTTTTTGTGAGATTTCTTTCTTTCTCTCATTCTTTTTTTTTAAAGAAAAGATTTGTAAAGAGGTAATAGATTTGTTGGACGTTTCGCATCGTTTCATCTCTAAGTGGGTTTTGAATGTAATGGACTTTTCAAGATCATTTTCTGGACTTGATTTCGACGGATCAAAATTATCTGGTAATCAAGCTGTTAGAAGTCTCGGAATGTCTGCCAAGTTCCCGGTAGTGACGCATTTGTATCATGATTTATGTTGGATTTTTGCAGTTTTTTCCCTCCCTTCCTTCCTCCGACGTCATCTGACTCATGCAACTGCTGTGTGATTTTGACTATTTACCTGAGAGCAAGATGTGGAATTTTTTCGCTAAATATTTCTACTTTTGTTTTTGCGGCACTTTTTAATGTTTTCCACTTAGCCTTCATGTCAAGAGAGATTTTTCGTCATATGGTTTGTTTGTGAAGTATAGAGCCACTTTATGCTTCTTGAGAGAAAAGACATACAGTTGTTGGCATAATTCTCTCAGTCGACAATTAATCATTGTAAAATTTCTGGTCTGTATGAGGAAGACATGCCTTCTAGATATTTAACCCTGAATGTCCAAATCAACTTACAAATAAGTTATTGCATTTATGTACCTGGAGCAGTTTAAATTTCATCCCACCATAATAAATATAACTTTTGTTTTCCCCTTAACTGACAACATTCTCCCTTTGTCCCTCTGATTTTAATTATTAGATGAAAAAAATGGCCCGAATATATTTTTGAAAGATACTCTGTATGAAGAGGGACATTGTATATGGACTGTTGCTATTATGGTTTTCTTCAAAAAATATATGCCTTCAATTATGTTAAAAGAAAAGGAAATTTCTTGCTCAAATGCTTAGTGTGATAACAAGATAAAGAGATCTGCTAAGTGCAAACCTTTTGAGTATTGCACTTCCATTGTTTTCTACTGAATCATTCCTTCAGAAGCTAAACTTGCACCCCCTCCTTTCGTTTGAGTTGCCTGTAATTAACATGTATCTAACCACTGCAATTGGTGGCCTTATTGCAAACATTAACTTCTATGACCAAGGACTATGTATCATGAATCAACCATTTTGCTACATCCCGAAACCTAGTATGACTGGTAGTAACATTTAAATGCATTTTCAAACATGTTGCTCTTTCCCTGATTTGTGACCCTTCCAGCACATTCTTATGGTTGTGAACATTAACTTCTATGAACTATGATGCACCCTGGGAACTAGAACACTTTGCTATGCCCCAAGACCTAGTATGATTGATAGTAACAACTAACAATTAAATACATCTCAAACATTTTTCTATTTGCCCAGTCTGAGACCTGTCCACCACATTCTTGTATCTGGTTTTTGAAAAGCCAGGTCTCACCCCCTCATGAGATTCAACCATGAAGGTCAATTCTCATTATATTTTGATGAAATAAAAACTGAATTTCTTTTTTTTAAAAGTTTAATTAATGAATAAAAAATTTGATTTGTTGGCGTGTAGCTTCACAGAAGCTTTCATGAATGATGGTAAGGCTTAGACTATGGAAAGTTTATCTTATAAGAAGCACCCTGATAAGCAAGGATATGAGGTCTTTTATTTGTGGTCATGATAGTTTCTTTCAAGTTTCAAATGATCCACCATGACTATTTGAATGCTTGTCTTCCATCTAGTTTGTACACCTTATCAAAGTTTTCCCTTTCATAAGAGCATGCCTTTCGGGATGAAAGAGTTAAGAACTCACTAAGATTGTTTTGGCATGTGCATCAAAGTTTTTAGGAGATTTCTTTTAGAGGAGCTGTACGGTGTCTATCTAAAATTCTGGAAACAGAGAAGGTGACTTAAGGTTATTGGGTTATAAATTTTCTAGAAGGGAAGAGTTTTGCTAGGGTATGAACTATGAAGTGCCTTTGAAAAAGTGGATCTCACATAGTGAGGACAAGGGCTACGATCTAGTTATGGTTAGGTGCTCAGGTTCTTTACATCTCAGGTGTCAATTTTCAATAGAAAACTTGGTCCTTGCTCATCTAGCTTTTCGAAAATTAAAATCTTCCTTCTTATGGTTGGAATATCTCTTTCATCCGAATTGGTGTGTGCTGGACTGTGAGAAATGGTATTTCATAATATCATTACTAGTACAAAATGATCCATTGGAGGTACAGATAAAGCTGATCCTTTAATACTGTGTTTAGGAATATTAGTTTTGAACCATATTCCCAGACAAATGTCTTGAGACCAGCTCAGTTTTGGATTTGAACCTGGTTATATCAGATGCAAAAGCATTCTTGGTTATCTCTGTTTAGCCAGGAATACTACTTTTATGTCATGTTTGCTAGCAGGTCTTTTATTGGTCTTGTTTCAATATTACTTTGGTTGAGACTTTCTGCTTATTGAAATGTTTCCATCATATGCTTTTACATTCATGTACTTGACTGCTTTTCTGAATGCCATAGATAAAAGAAATGTACCATCCTATATGTTCAATTTTAGGGGAAACAAATAAACAGAATGACTTCAACATTTTGTCAGCATCAACTTGCTGGATTGATCTTCAAACGTTTTCAAATGTTTTCTGTTGGTTGATTGTCCTTTGTCAGCTTCTTATGAAGTACCATTTTCTTTCTAGCTGAGTTTTATCGCATTTTTTTGGCCTTATCAATTTGTGAATTGTTGTAGGAAACATTGTGCTCAACTAAACTATGATAAATCTGTTTATTCAATGACCATGTGTTTTCCAAAACTGTAGGTAAAAGATTCCATGCAATATGGCCCATCTGTGGTTTCAAATTCATAATAGACTCTGGGATGAACAGAAAGTTTTATTTCCAATTCTCCTAATTCTAAGCAGTGTTTTAAGCTTTATTCTGTTGCCTGTCACCGGTAAGTTCAGAAAAAAAAACATTAGAAGTGTTGCTACATTATGGGCTTGTGAAATGTAGCAACCTACATATTTTAACAGAGCAATTGAATTTGTTTTCAGTTATGGGTGAAAAGGCTTTATACTCTTTGGTTGCTGCAAACGTTTCTAAACAACTTACTCTTAGACCTATTTTGAATTACTTCTCTTTTTCCATTGCATGCGAACAATCCCAATTACTTATGTTCCAAAATGCTTTTTTTTTTCAATCATGCCTATCTCCATTATTGAATATACTTCTATTTTGACATTTGGAAGTGGGACTTCCAGACAGATGCACAAGCTCATTTGCATTTCCTTGACTGTAATGGGACGACATTGTGGAACTGAGCCTTGATGTGTTATTTGGTTGACTCTTCCCTGAAAATTTGCAGGTCTCTGGGCCAGTTGTCGTGGCAGATGGAATGGGAGGTGCTGCCATGTATGAATTGGTTCGTGTTGGTCATGATAACCTTATTGGTGAGATTATTCGGTTGGAGGGAGATTCAGCTACCATTCAGGGTACAAAGCTTGATAGACTTTTAATCATATTCTTATTTCTTTGTGTTTCTGCTTCTCTTTTGTGGAATTATTTTGATTTAGTACATGATAGTACATGAGAAATTTGGAGTTGCTATAACATAAACATTGTTGCTTGTATTTCAGTTTATGAAGAAACTGCTGGTTTGATGGTAAATGACCCTGTTTTGCGAACCCATAAGGTATATATGCGGGGGTGTCTTGCATGCAATCAATATTGATTGATTGTAGTGTGCTCCCTTTTATGTGTTTGATGTTTTTTCCTGCAGCCTCTTTCCGTGGAGCTTGGGCCTGGTATTTTGGGCAATATTTTTGATGGGATTCAGGTTAGCCTATGAATTTAAGAATTTAAGTACATTTGGCATGTTTCAATTTAATTAGCAGCTTATATTCATGAGGCTTGCTACTTGTTGATAAGCATATGGTGCAGCTGCTGTTTGGCCATGTAACTCATTTTCTTGTGTCTCAAAAGCTATTTGGCTATTTGTTGTCTTGTAGGTTGTTGTTCTTCGGATGATTCAGCTATTCCAAGCATCATGCTTTAGATGCCTAATATGGTTTAACCATCATGCAGTGATGCAGTTAGTAAATGATTACCTAACAGTGCATTTCTTTGTTCTCCTTTAATACAGCGCCCTCTAAAAACTATTGCTTTAAAGTCTGGTGATGTCTACATTCCTCGTGGTGTTTCTGTCCCTGCCCTTGACAAAGATATATTGTGGGATTTTGAGCCTAAGAAATTAGGTGAGTTGACTGAGTCATGCCTTTGTTTTCCAGCACACTTGTTTCAGTTGTTAGACTTTTGGCAGCTATTTGTATAGTTCAGAATCTTGATATTTTATTGCACTTGTTGCAGGTGTCGGAGATCTTCTTACTGGTGGAGATCTATATGCTGTAAGTTGTGCAATATTGGATGATTTTTTTTTTTTTGAGTTTGTAATGCATACTCTTTTAATTGATAGCAGAAAAATTCTTAGCTCTATTTCAGTTCTATAGAGAGCATAACATTGATTATTTACTATGCAGACTGTTTTTGAGAACACTTTAATGCAACACAATGTTGCACTTCCTCCAGGTTCCATGGGCAAGATCACTTATGTTGCCCCTGCTGGTCATTACAGCCTGAAGGTCTGTAATCAGTTTTCCCTGCTTTTGAATTTTAAGGCTTTTAATCTTGTTAAACAATCTTATATGACTTTTCATCATCTTTTGCTTCCTTTTTCTTTATTATTGTGTGATTTATTCAGGATACAGTTCTTGAGCTTGAGTTTCAAGGTGTCAAAAAGCAATTCACAATGCTTCAGGTTAATAACTTGTTTATTTTCAGAGTTTGGTTTTTGTTAGCGGTATGCTGAATTTCTGCCAGTTTTACTTAATGTCCTTTTATGCAGACATGGCCAGTGCGGACACCAAGGCCTGTAGCAGCAAAGCTTGCTGCTGATACACCTCTGTTAACAGGGCAGGTAAAAATGAATTATAGTTTTAATATTATTTCTATTATTAGTGACTTCATTTGTCCTTGCATATCATTTCTCTAAATTTACCAAATTGTGTAAATGGTGTTCAGCGTGTACTTGATGCCCTTTTCCCTTCTGTTCTTGGGGGCACTTGTGCTATACCTGGAGCATTTGGTTGTGGAAAAACAGTTATCAGTCAGGCACTGTCAAAGGTAACCATTGATTGAATGATTATTTCTTCTTTCATGTTTTCTGTCTCAACATGATCTTTCAGACTTTCACTTATTTTTGTGACCTCATCCCACTTGTCCAGTACTCCAATTCTGACACGGTGGTTTATGTGGGTTGTGGAGAAAGAGGAAATGAAATGGCTGAGGTTTGCATCCCCCCTCTCCAGTTTACCTTGTCCTGTTCATTTCAGTTTTTCTGGATATCTAATGTTTACTGCTATGCAGGTGCTTATGGATTTTCCCCAATTGACAATGACATTGCCCGATGGACGTGAAGAATCTGTCATGAAACGGACTACACTTGTGGCTAATACTTCCAATATGCCTGTGGCTGCTCGAGAGGCTTCTATTTATACAGGTATCAGTTCCCCCTGCACTCCAATGCAAATGATTCATATGTTCAATCAAGAGAGGATAAAACATCTGCTTGGTGGAATTAAAAGCACGAGGCAACCGTAAACAAATTGGAGCTGAATACTCTACTCAGATCGCTTCTATTTGTCCAGTTAGGGAGAAACAAACAACTATGTGGAGCGGGCTCTTAACTAGGACTGCTAATGATTGAATTTAGTTCAGATTGAGGCTGATCCAAACAAAAAAGACTGCTAACGGATTGAGGTTGATCCAAGTCTGATCCAAGAATGAGCTGATGTGACAGCCTGTTGGATTGGAGAGAAAGCTACCTTAACCCGTCCAAGTCTCATTAATGTTTAGGATTTGGGATTGGGAGCAAGGTGGTTGGTCTTGATGGAAGGAGTGGGGTGGAGGAGATGAGGATAGTGTCGGTTGTGAGAGAAGTGGACATGGAGATAGCATTGATTGGGTTTTGATTTTCATATATTTGATATAGTTATATTATCTAAGATATATCAATATCATATAGTAAGATAGGTGGGTCAGGTCATTACCAGATTGCTTGACCCCATCCTGAGTTCAGTCTGATAAATATCGAGATTATCCATTCATCCTTAATGGGGTTGTTAGTGGGTCATTTGAGTGATAAATATTGACTTTATCCAGCTTAACCTGATCAGGTTCTAGTCAGAACCCAATTAACTGACAGCCCTATGCATAATATTAGAATTTTATAAACATATGAGTTTTTTTTTGTCTTTCTAGTCATGTTCAATGATATTTGCATAGGTGATTTTATTGCATGAATGTTCTGCTTACAGAATATTACTATTTTTGATAGTTAAATTTTCTAAGGATTATTAGAAAATATAATGTCTCCTAACTTGATTATATCCTATTGAATTTTGGTTGCTTTGCTATTCTTAATGATCACTAGTTGACCAAATTAAGGATTTGAGATATCTCTGGCATTTCATTTTATGTAATTATGTAATTCTGTCTCTGCTCCACCAATCCACTCTCGCTCATTCTCACATCCATGGCAATGAATGCTACTGAATAGTTGAATTTTATGTGCAACATGGGTTATGCAGTGTGGTGGTCATTTTGCAATGGCTCATGCTAAAGTAACGATGCACCTAAAAAGTTGAACATTTTACAGAGCCATACTGTAAATCCTGATATGCGAGACCAATTATGTAATTCTGTCACTGGTCCACCGATTCACTCTCGCTCATTCTCACATACATGGGAATGAATGCTACTGAATAGTTGATTTTTATATGCAAACACGGGTTATGCAGCGTGGTGGACATTTTGCAATGGCTCATGCTAAAGCAACGATGCACCTAAAAAGTTGAACATTTTACAGAACCATACTGCAAATCCTGATATACCAGACCAAGTATGCTATAGAGTGCATGCTTTCTGTTTGGCACCTCTTTTAGTTTTATGGATACCTGTTGTCTTAGTATCTCTTTGAATATTGCGAATGTGCACAGGAAAAAAGATCAAACTAGAGGTTTTACTCAGGGAAGAATACACAATATTCTCCCAGTCTGGGTACACACCCATTTTCTCTTTTTAGTTTCTTTCATAGCATTGATAAAGCCTTCATAGGATGCACATAATTTTTTATCAATGCGAACATAATCAATCATTCAACCCTAATCTTCTCACTTTCATTTTTTTCTTAGCCAGAAGCCAAAAGGGGCTTTAAAGATCAAAGATCAACTCGAGTGGAATTTGGTGTGCATGAGAATGTTATATTTTATGATGTTTCTTAATATATGGAGCACTTTTGCTATATTCCTTTGTTTGATATCAATGAATGTGTAAATTTTAGATTCATTCCTCAGATAACAAGGACATCACTGTGTCATGATGAATTTATTTTGCTTGTTATCTTTATTCAGAAGCTTATGTTAAACATTTATTCTGTAATATTATATATTGATCCTATGGTTTTATATTTTCTGAAAAATGATTTTTAATAATCTTGGTTGTCTCCAGGAATTACTATTGCTGAATACTTTAGAGATATGGGCTACAATGTTAGCATGATGGCTGATTCCACCTCTCGTTGGGCAGAAGCATTGCGTGAAATATCCGGCCGACTGGTAATTAACCTTAGATTTTCTTATCTTGTGACAGATTTCTCTCTCTGTCTCTCTCTCTCTTTCTGTGTAGATTTTCCCTATCCTGTGACAGTTCTCTCTCTGTGCACGCATGCATGCTGACTCCACACTCTCTCACTCATTTGATGTGTGCTATTATACAGTAGTGAGGAACTAAAGGCAAGCAATTCTGGAATATAGAGAATATAGATTCTTTTCTTAATGTCCTTGTTCCTCTACTGCTTAAGTTCTACCTGCGTTTAATGCATGTTTGGTACTTCAAGTTGGAAGACACTGCTGGAGCACATCTTTGTAGAACGAAGCAGATATTAGTTGTCCAACTTTATGAAAAGCATTTTGGATTACAAGAAAAATGTGGATGGTTGAAGTTATATATATGTAAATAGCTATTGTTATATACAGGAGAACTAATCATATATGTATAAACGATCTTATCTGGTTTTTAAAAGGATTGTGAAGAAATAATTAAGTAGCCAACCTAAACAAGACAATGCTGTTTAATGTGGAATGTGGCAATTCACTTTCCCATAGGTTGAACTATCAAGAAATTTTATTTTAGGAAGTTGTTTAATTAATATATATCCCATCTCAAGTCTTCTATGTATTGTCTTTCGAGTTTATCTACTTTAAAGGAAAAAAAATAGTGCATTATTAACTTTGCAACTAATGGTAACCATGTTTTGTGACAGGCTGAAATGCCAGCCGATAGTGGTTATCCTGCATATCTTGCAGCACGTCTAGCATCCTTCTATGAACGTGCTGGTAAAGTGAAGTGCCTTGGCGGTCCAGATCGAACTGGCAGTGTCACAATTGTTGGTGCTGTTTCCCCTCCTGGTGGTGATTTTTCAGACCCAGTGACTTCTGCAACTCTTGGTATTGTTCAGGTGAAAGGAAATACTACTAGCTTAAGATACGATAATCTTTATTTGTTGATCCTGTTTTATTTGTCCATTGCCTTGATAGCTTGTTCTATAGGTCTTTTGGGGCCTGGATAAGAAGCTTGCTCAGAGGAAGCATTTTCCATCAGTTAATTGGCTTATATCATATTCAAAGTACTCAAAGGTTTGCTATTGTACCATATTTCTTATGCCTAAGACATAATTTATTACGAGGAAGCATGACACTCTTGTTTGTTAGAGAGCCTCAAAAAAGAATGGAAAAAAAGAAAGAAAGAAAAAGAAAGAAATGCAAACCATATCAAGGATTTCCACGAATACGGCACTAACGCACAGAAAGCAACAGTAGTTTCCTGTTTTCCCCTCCATTGCTCTTATCTGCAACACTTACTTCATACAAGTTTTATATGTTATGATCTAATCACAGTTTCTCAGAGTGCACTCACAAACACATTCAAGTGATATACTGTTTAAGCTAAGTTTAATTTCAGTTCTTTCATTATGTTATGTACTGCAGGCCTTAGAATCTTTCTATGAGAAGTTCGATCCAGATTTTATTGACATCAGAACAAAAGCCCGTGAGGTGTTGCAGAGAGAGGATGATCTAAATGAAATTGTCCAGGTATGCTTTCCAGCTTGACAAATCTTAATATGGCTTGCCATTTTTAACTACATTGATCTCATCACCTATTTTGGGTTCTCCCTGGCAAATCATAATGCAGAAACCTGAAAAAGGAAGACAGAGTCTTTCATGGTTTCAGTGTGTGGAATATATTATTACTGTAGTTTCGTAGGCAATATGTTTTTTTTGTGAAGGATATGTATTGCAAATGTTAACATTCACTGTAGGCAATATATCTAGTTGTCCACAATCAGTTTCTCCACAATATTGATCACCTTGTAACTCTTATATTTGATGTTTCTCTAACACATTTGAGATATAAAGTGTCAAGTCTGTCAGGAGTTGTAAAAGACTTATCCATGGAAACAAGCCCAAAATGATGATAATGGTAATTGTTATCTCTATGCGTACAATTCTAAAACATGTCTCTCATGGTTATGAGTTCTATTGAGACTATAATTTGCAGCAGAATATTATTATTATCATATTTGTTCAGTGATTCTTTATCTTTATCTGTTCTATTTGTCATGCAGCATCTGCTATTGCTTTTGATGAAAACTTCTAGACCTGTAGAGGCATGTTTTGGATGTCTTATGCTAGCTAGTGATGAGAAGATTAGATCTCCAATCGCTTGTTTTATTGCTATCAAGTTTTGCCTTTTGTCTGATTTACTGGCAATACTGCAGCTTGTTGGCAAAGATGCATTAGCGGAAACTGACAAAATCATCCTAGAGACAGCAAAGCTTCTGAGGGAGGATTACCTCGCACAGAATGCGTTTACACCGTAAGTATACTAACTCATCATAATAAGCTACCTCTGCTGTTTTATCAGTTGCTTCTGTCCCTCGATATTAGTAGTTTTGTGCAATCTCTTCATAAAAGACACTTATGGCAATTGTGACAGGTATGATAAATTCTGCCCATTCTATAAATCAGTTTGGATGATGCGCAACATTATTCATTTTAATAGTCTGGCAAATCAGGTAAATCCTGAAATTATTCGCTATTTTACCTTACAAAAATCTAATGATGATTCATTGGTTGGTACCAGTGTTTTAACTTCGGTTCTTGATATCTTCTGCTTGGATTTGGCTTGCCAAATTGTTGCATAAAGCTGTTCAAAATATCTTTCTCAAATGTTTGATGTGTTGTTGAAGAATTTGATATGATACGTCATTTTAACAAACGAACTCTGGCTGATGCTGATGAAAAGATTTATCTACGAAACTGCTATAAGGGGTTCTTTGAATTATACTTTCGTTGACTTCTATTTGTTTTATCTTCTAATGTATTTTGTTGCTCCATAAATTTATTTGTTCTGTTTATTTACATGATGGATTCTCTGATTCTCCATACGTACTTTATGCTGTTTATTTGCAGGCAGTTGAGCGAGGAGCAGGTTCTGAAGGTCAGAAGATAACATACAGTGTTGTCAAGCATCGTTTGGGTGATCTTTTCTATCGTCTAGTGTGAGTAACTGGCTCAATGCATTTTTATCAAAATGGCACATCCTAACTCCTAACATTTTTAGCCCTTGCTTTATACCATGTCAAATGTCTTTTGTTTGGGTCTTTGGGCATGTGTAGATAGACATGTGAAAAAAGTTGGTGTAGCTTGAAAAAGTAGTGCAGGACAACAGGCACCAATTTCTGTGTTACTATCGTATTTTTAAATAGTAACAACTCTCATGAGAGATATTGTCAACTTCATTAAGCTTGGAAAGCTTTGCTTCAAACATGTCAGTACAAAAGCAATCCTATATGGTTTTTTGGTTGGTAAAAGAAAAATATTAAATTTTCTGTGGGTAATGTTGCTATTCTTCCTGGAGGACAGTGTTTGCTTTCCACGAATTGCAATGCATATCAGATCAGTGAAGTTCATTATAAATTGAGTTGGCCGTTTGTGACAGAAAGTTGTATCTTGGTTAAGGCTAGTTAAAAAGCTATACTTCTTGATGCTAGAAATGACATTAATATGAATGTATTCATTTATTACACCAGGTCCCAGAAATTTGAAGATCCCGCAGAAGGCGAGGAAGCCCTTGTTGCAAAGTTCAAGAAATTATATGATGACCTCACGGCTGGGTTCCGTAATCTAGAAGATGAAACACGGTGATGTATTATTAAGTAGAGTCTGAGATGAAAGTGATGAGGTGGTCTGTCTCTACATTACCTGGTAAGATTTTCAGCAGCAGTTTGGTTCCTTCTTTGTAGCATGTGTATACACACCATGCTGCTAGTCTGTGCCTCGAAGTTTTGCATATCTTTTGACATTTTATATTTTCATAGACCTGCCTTTTTTGTTCTTCAAGCTAGTAATGGATGAAGAAGATCACCATTTATACGCTCTCTTGTAATAAAAGGTGGATGTATTGATAATTTTATAGCTGAATTAGTCCATCTATTTGGATTGCAACCATTTTGATGGGTTGCTACTGATTCTTATTTCTCAGACTTCCAACCAGCCCTGGTTCTGGTGATGCTAGTGTGTTTTTACTCATTATCTCCTGCTTCTGTCTGTATACAATGCCATTAAATTTCTTATCTTTGCAGTCATATTTCTTGTTTCTGAACAGTCACAACAGTGTCTAAATTTCAAATATTGTTCCTAATTATGAATTATTTTATCCTACTTATTCACTGATTATCTGTAGCCATCCCATTTTTGTCGCATATACAAGTACGCAAGTGCATGTAGATTATCAAATTTTATGCTATTTTCTTCATCTTTAAAAAAAAGGCTTGCATTCAGATCTTTCTAAATTTTCATGAGCACATGTGAATATCTGGAATGACCTTGGCACAAGTGCAAGGTTGCTCCATTATGATCTGCATGTTACGGGTTCGAAACATGAAAATAGTCTATGCACATGTAGATAAGACTATGTATATCAGTTTCTCGCCATACCTTATTGATGGGGGGCAAAATGGATCGTCCTGCTCACAACATCGGACTACCCAATTTCAGCCAAATAGATATTAGTACTGAGCAGGCTAGACCTCGGTCCCGCTGAGCACCAGTCTGACTTCGGACCCTACAAAAGGCCGAGCCGACCTCGGCCATATCTCTCCACTCGAGGCACTCTGTAGGATCGACCAAGAGCCAAAGAGGCCCCGTCGACCTTAGATATCTACAATGACGCCCCTCGAGCTGGGCTTGGGGCGTCCTGCAGGATTGACCAAGAGCCGAATAGGCCCCATCCCGCAGGTATCTACAATGACGCTCCTTGAGCCGAGCTCGGGGCATCCTGCAGGATCGACCAAAAGTCGAAGAGGCCCGGTCGACCACAGGTATTTACAATGACGCCCCAGCCCGAGCTCGGGGCTCCCAACCGAGCTAATTTCAGAGCTGAGGAGGCTACGCCAACTTCAGAGTTCGCCGAGCCGACCTCATTGAATGTATGTCGCGGCCCCCAAATTGGTCCAGCCTCAGTGCTCATCAAGCTGACTTCACCAAGTAAAGTCTGTGACCTCCAAGCAAGCCCGATCTTGCCTACGGCCGCATACACATGCGCGCCTATGCGCGCGCCTATGCTTACATACGTGGCCATATATTACAGCCTCATTGCGCCATACTTTGCTTGTTGGCCACTCTACAACATGACGACCAGGGGCTATATCTTGCTGCCAAGGGCCATATCTTGTTAACGCCAGCAACGCCATACCGTGCTCAGGAACAGCTCGAAACTTGTGCCCCAAGCAAGCCGTGGCCACACGCCACCTGGGCACCACTGTAGGGATTATATAGCTCCATCAGGTAATGCCTAAGGACTTTTGGCTGGACCACCTAAAATCCACTCTAATTTAATCATTGGAGGGCTCTCAATGAAATTCTACCGGTGAGACTTTGTGCAGGTCTGCCGGCGCGCAAGAAGCAGTGTCCCCACTCCATCTCGACTAGTGGCTCCTCCGACTCCTCCGGCGTGGTCACCCTCGGGCCGAATTTGAACCACAACATTTGGCGCTAAAGGAAGAGCCTGAGTCATGATCATAAGACTGAGGAGCCACGGAGCTTCAAACACATCGAGGAGCTGGGTACCAACTCTCGGCAACTCGTTGCAAAGTCCACCTCTTGGAGCACCTGCACCGGCGGATCAAACTCCTCAGGTCCAGTCAGAGCAGTTTAATCTGCTCATCCAACAAGTCCAAACGCTTGCTGCGACCATTCAAGGCCTGCAGCAGACGGTAGCCCAGTCTACACTTCCTCTTCGCGGGCACGAGCCCTTAGGACAACACTCGCAACATTACTCCCCTACCACGCGGCACATGACAATTCATCGAAAGGGAATACGACCGACCAAGGAGTAGATCTCCCCGGCTTGAGAGAAATTTTCCTCGGCCTAAGATCTCGGCTCGTCCGAGGTCTCTCCATAAGTTTGGGAAATACACTTTCCTCATCTTTATCCGAGCCGAGATCCTCATGGAAATCGAGGGTCAAGCTTACCTCCGACCACCACCGAGATGCAGCCGTCCGAGTCGCGGAAGCGCTCGGCCAAATATTGCCACTTTCACAAAGATCACGGCTATGATACGGAGGACTGCTACCAGCTTCGAGATGAGATCGAAACACTTATCCGTCGAGGTATGTTGGGTCGGTTTGTCCGTGCCCATACCGACCTGGGGGAGCTCGAGGAATAGAGCCCAGAGCCGCGCGAGGGGCAGAATGACAACCACCCCATCGTGGGCACCATCAACAACATAGCCATGTATCCCACGTGATGGCGACTCCTTGACCTCAGGGGGCAGTGGCGAAGGCCTCATCCCCACTAGCTTGGGTCTAGCGGCCCGGGGCCCACAAGCGGTCACCCCTAGATGGGATTTTAGCTCCTTTAGGTTAGAACTCTGATCTTAAAAGTATATTATCAATGAAAATTATCCTTTAGGCATTAAAGAATGTGTCTCTGAAATGCCTTAAAGGATTCGACACGACTTGGTTGTTTCCAAGGCACGAGCCCACAACTACGACATAACGACGCCAAATATTATTGACAAATGCGCCCCGACCCGAGCTCGGGGCACCAAATATCTTCGACGACGCACGCCGACCTGAGTTCGGGGTGCCCTGCATTGTGTCGATCGTGAGCCAAGGAGCTTCCGCGACCGCAGGAGTATTTCGAGGACATTCGACGCTATCTCGACGACATTCAACGACATACGACGATCTTAATTTCGACGATCTTGATCTGAGTGGGGGCGCCTTGCAAAATCAACTAAGAGCCGAAGAGGCCCATCAACATAGGCGCCTTGATCTGAGTGGGGGCGCCTTGCAAAATCAACTAAGAGCCGAAGTGGCCCATCAACATAGGCGCCTTGATCTGAGTGGGGGCATCCTGCAAAATCAACTAAGAGCCGAAGAGGTCAAGTTCGAGGTGCCTATCTACAACGACGCGCCCCAGCCGAGTTCGAGGCGCTCATCTACGACGATGCGCCCCGATCGAGTTCGGGGCGCCCATCTAGGTGACGCACCTCGGCCGAGTTCGGGGTGCCCATCTACGACGACGCGCCCCGACCCGAGTTCGGGGCGCCAATTATTCTACAACATGATGCCTCGACCCGACCTCGGGGCACCAAGTATTCTTTGACAACGCGCCCCGACCCGAGCTCAAGGCACCAAGTATTTTTCGACAATGCCCTCCGACCTGAGTTCGGGGTGCCCTGCGTTGTGTCGATCGCGAGCCAAAGAGCTCCCGCGACCGTAGGTACTAAGAGCCGAAGAGGCCCCATTGATCGCAGGGAAGGACATCCCAAGCCCAAACTCGGGCGCCCTGCTATAATGGCCGCAAGTCAACAAGACTCCCTCGACTTCAAGAAAAATATTCGAGGGTGACCCGACCATAGATCGAGCGCCCCGGTTAAAGCCTATGGAAATCTACAAGGCAAATAAGCTTATGACGACCCCCTGTCTAAAAGGTCCTCTGGCATACTGTGGTGCAGAAGTGAAAGGACCTTGATCTCGGTTTTTATAGGAGGGTTCGAAGCAAACCTGATGCTCGACTTGGGTGCCCAAAGTGCCCCAGTGGGTAAGCTCGGGAGCAGCTAGCAATTCACCAACTTTCCAAGGTTATAACTAAGTCGGGGGTAAGGGCCGGGCATAGTAACTTGGCCAAAGTTATCTAACAGCGTAAAAATTAAGTCGGCGCCCCTGTTATGAAGTTCGGATTCTGTTAGCCGAGCACAGTGATTTGACACAAGGCGCAAAGCAAGGCAAGCCCAAGTACTTGGCCAAATTTCAAAAACACGGAATGCTAAAGATGTATGTTCTATTGATGATTAAATGCTGAAGGCCGAATACAAAAGAAACCGACCTTGAGGCCAGATTGAATACACAAAAAAGAAGAAAAATGGGTACAAAGGACAATGCTCAGGTTCTTGGGCAGCCTCAGGCTCGACTTCAGTAGCGGCCTCGGTCCCAGTGGAAACTTTGGGATTGGCTCCAGTCCCGACCTCGGAAGTAGCTCCTGCAACGTCTTCATCCGTAGCATCGGTGATGAGCTCGCATGCCTCGGTTGGCTCACTCACCTCCGCCGAAATCGCTTCCTCGGCGACTCCACAGATTTGGACGAAGGCCGCTAAGGTCAACTCCCAGGCAAAGTCGCTGAGCTTGATCCCGATAGTTTTCAAAGCCCTAGATCATAGCGTCAATTGCCCCCTCTGCCAGCTCGTTCACATATTCCTCGGACTGGCGAAGTTCTGGACGGCCTCTCGGACTTGCTCCTCCGTGAGCCTTTCAAGCCATTCAGCCTTTAGCCTCATAACCTCGGCTTCGTGCCTCTGGCCGTCTAGTGTAGCTTCAAGCTCAGAAATACGGCCCTCGGCAGCCGAACAAGCTCGGGCATGCTCAACCTCCATGTCATGGATTTGGACGAGCCCGGCTTCGATCAGAACTTCAGCTGCCTTTGCCTTCTTCTCGACCTCCTGCTACCGCTGCTCGGCAGTCGCCGCCCTCTCCTTGGCCACGCGCTGCCGTTGTTCAGCAGTCATCGCCCGCTCTTCAGCCTTCTGCCGCTGTTGCTCGGTGGCCGTTGCTCGAGCCTCGGCCTTCCGCCTCCAGTACACAGCGTGCTCCATCCTCGGCCGGAGTACCCTCATTTAGAAGCTCTCTCAGCAGATCTTTCTGGATCATAGCATTGAAGACCAAAATGATCATGAGAGCCGGTTCGAAGAACGGAGCATTAATGATTGACTCCTCATGTTCCACTCAGCGACGTCTTGAGAAGGAGCATGCGCGCAACACTTCAAAAGAGCTCCTGTGGCCGCTCCCGCTTCAATTGACATGGCAACCTGATCCACTCAAGCTCGGCTTGCAGGAGTCGGCCTGAAGTAACCAGCCCTCAATTATGCAAAGTATACCCAGCTCAGTGCGCACATCTTCATAAGCACTTGGTTATGACAGGACGACCAACTGTCCAGCTACTTCCTTCGCCTGAGCCAAAGAGCGACTCGACCTCGAAAGTTCGGGGCAAATGATGGAGGGCAAAATGGATTGTCCTGCTCACAACATGGGACCACCTAATTTCAGCCAAATAGACATCAACACGGAGCAGGCCAAGAGCCGAAGAGGCCCCATCGACCGTATGTATCCACAATGACGCCCCAGCCCGAGCTGACTTCAAAGCCACAGAGGCTGGGCCGACCTCAGAGTCCGCCGAGCCGACCTCACCGAACGTATGTTGCGGCCCTCCAAATCGGCCTGACCTCAGTGCTCATCAAGCTAACTTCACCAAGTAAAGGCTGTGGTCTCCAAGCGAGCCCGATCTCGCCTACGGCCGTGTACACATGCACGTCTATGCGCACCCCTACGCTCACATATGTGGCCGTATATTACAGCCTCACCACGTCATGCTTTGCTTGCTGGCCACTCTACGACATGGCGACTAGGGGCCATACCCTGCTGCCAAGGGCCATACCCTGTTAATGCCTGCAACGCCATACCGTGCGTAGGAACAGCTCGAAACTTGTGCCCCAAGCAAGTCGTGGCCACACACCACCTGGGCATCTCTGCGGGGACTATAAATAGCCTCATCAGGTAATGCCTAAGGACTTTTAGCCGGATCATCTAAGATCCACTCTAACTTAATCATTGGAGGGCTCTTATCGGAATTCCACCAGTGAGACTTTGTGTAGGTCCGCCGGCGCGCAGGAAGTGGCATCCCCACTCCATCCCGACCGGTAGCTCCCCCGACTCCTCCGGCATGATCACCCTCGGGCGGAATTTGAACCACAACACTCACAACAGTGGCAGCTTCGTATAGTAGGATTTTCTTCTTCTTGTAAATATTTAGAATATTTATTATACTTTTTGGCTCTATTTGGAAGTGAATAAGTTAATTTATAATAAATATGGTAATTTTCTCTTTTTACTCTATGATAAATTACTTCACTCTATACGGTAGAGTAATTCATTCATGAGTTAAGTGGCGTAAGTAGGTTTAGAAGGTAAAAGGTTGTGTACTAATATATTAGAATTTTGCCCTTCTGGAAAAGGCTAGAATAACTAATGGATAAAGCTACTTTTACTCTCTTTTATTCCATGCCCCAGGTATCTAGTGCTTATGTAACAAGTAAAAACGGCCTTTTACAACGATGAAGAAATGACCATTTGGTTGAACGCTTGGGTTGCAGCTTCCTCTTTAATTTTTAGAACCAGCTGGATGCTAACATGTTGCTCTACACCAAGTATACATGCTTTGTAATAAAATGCCTAATGATGTTTGGAATCCGAGTCCAGCAGGCTTTGATCTCACAGGTTATCAGCCCTGTCCAGTGGTGGCACCTCTATCTTGGGATCCACCAGAACGAGGCATCTCTATCATCGTCTTCATTTAATCTAGGCCAGAGTTTAGCCTTCTTTGCAGTGTCAGAACATATTTGTAGTTTTAATAATTGTGTGATGGTGTTATTAATACTGTTAGCTGACTTGCAGCTTTAATCATTGTGTAATGGTGGCATTTTATCACCTTAGTCCATAATTCAATATTTACGATATCCAACTAGTAGCAAGAAAAGGATCGCATATCCGTCTCTTTCAAGTGTGGTGTCACCTGTGACTTGGTCAAGCTTTTACAAATTTTCAGCTGGAACAAACGGTAGAATTCTGCCAGCAGCCAAGTCTTTCCAAAACTGGTGGCCCAGTTTATTATTGCATGATACCAGCATCTTGCTTGCGCTTGGACATGCGAGTCCAGTGATTTGGACATTGCCAGTTCCAACAGAAGAGAAAAGAGATGAGTATTTACAGATTGGGTTGGTCTGAGTTCAGAAATCCATTAAAACCATTGAAGAGATGTTACTTGCCGTGCTTAATCGGGCTCAGGATTGAAAAAATAAATTTCCCAGCTTTTAGAAAAAACTTCTCATGGTTAGCCAATCAGCTGGATGATTTGCTTCTTGTAGAGCACCAAACAGGAGCAGGTCCTCAATGGTGTTTCTTGTTTTAATGATTATGTTCACCATGTTCAAGTCTGATTATGCGACTCTAGTGGAATTTCATCAAAGCCTTCTACTCAGAGATAGTGAGGCTTTGTGCAGATCTAAGACAATAGCATTTGGCCATACAATAGAAGAGCACAAGAGAAGCTTGGTAGGAGCATAGCTTGCAGATCAAAGTGCAGTACCAAGCCATCCTCACCAGAATCCTAAGTAAAATACGTGTGGATTGCTGGTTCTATTGTGTACTCGACCACTATGTATGCCAAGCTATTTGTAGCGACTTCACTGTTCTCTGCAGTTTGGCCAACACTAACACCTTATAGTCAGTGGTCATGTTCCAGTATGTGGCATGATGTTGGCATGGTAGAGATGGTTAAATGAGCGAACTATATGTGTTCTTCTATAGACTTCTAGCTGCCCAATTCCAGATAAATTGAAAGTGCATGCATGCAATTGAAGTATATATGTTTTTGCTGAAATGGAATTAGAATAAACAACCTTAAAAATGATCCCAGATAATGCCTGGAATTTTCATTCATTTTCAATTTATTATACTTAAACCTGGATAAATTTCCGTTTGTTAAAGTGGCTATTGCCCAACAATCCACCATGCACAAGAGGTTCCATGTCGGGATAGAAAAATTCTGATATTATTTATTTGAAAATTGGGATGATTGGTGGTCCCCCATGGTTGTTTTCTTTTGAAAAAGCGTGATAAAACAACCCATGATCTCCTGGTTTCTGAGTGCTTTGTCTTTTTATTTCCCTTTCCGATTTTGATTTAGGTGCTATAAATATGACCGTAAACAAATTAGATTTGGGTCAGATCCGTGCTGTATCTACATCCAAACTTGATAAAAGAAATCGAGTTCAAATCCATCAAAATAAGCAAGCTCCAAACTAACATTCAAACTCAATTAATAATCAGTTTCGAGTATTTATGATATTAAATTTAGTACATGATTTTAATGGCCCAATTAGCGGGGGACTAATAATTTCCAAAACCAAAAGGACTCTTTATCATAATAGTTTGGGGTATATTATAATATGCATGAAAGGAGCATGATACTGAAAGTCAATTATTAGTTTTTAAAAAAAATCCAATCACTTTTAAAATAAATTTGATTTTTTTAATGTTTAGTTTGATTGAAATATATCAAAATCTAAATGTTGGTTGGGATTTTGAAACTAAAATATCAATAAGTGAAAGTTAAAGAAAGCTTGCACAAGAAATAAAAACTGTAAATCCAAATATGGAGAAAATGGATTAAAAATTTTCTTTATACTTCTATTTTTACATGTATTACACATGTATCCTTTGATTTTTAGTATGGGATATCAGGATTTTGAATTTGAATATGTGCTAAGAAATTAGATCCTGTATAGAATCCGAATTCGATCCAATAAAGCTATCAAAAGCTTTAATTTGGAATTTTGGATCCATACTTAATTATTTTAAAATAATCAAGCCGGGTTACTGAGTTTTCGGGTATCATTTATACGTCTGAGTATGATTCATGAAAACAAGATCAATGGTGCACAAATGGACTAAGCTATAGCAGCTTGGATCATATCATAATATATTATTCATTTTTTTGCTTTTGAAAAGTCTTAACAGTTTGTCTGCGTCAAACATGACAAAGTATACGGAGCATTTATGCTTCTTTTTCTAGTTTTCCTTTTCTTTAGCAATATTTTGAATTAATGGTTTATATGTGCAACTTATAAATTTTTCATAATATTTTCATCTTTCTGCCGGCCAATTCCTTTTTGTAACAATCGAATTTGAAACGCTATATGCTCGAGTCAAAAAGAAAAAGAGAAAGAAAAAGAAAAAAGAAGCAGCCTCTAACCCTTTGGATAGCTTCCTTGGGTCACCACTCGTTCTCATCTTTAGCAACCACGTACACAATAAGATTTAAAGGGCACGTCATTCTTCTTCTTCTTGTTCTTCTTAGTTAGTCTGTCCGTAACATTAAAAAAAAAAAAAAGCATTTGAGGGCTTTTTGGTAGATGTCACTGCAGCTCGAGAGGGAATGACGGCAGCCACCACCGTTTCTTAAGCTCCCGAATTTGGCAAGAGGGTTATTTAACAACGGTCGTTGCGTGGGTTTTGGGAGATGACATGGAAGTTCTGATGAACATCCATACCTGCATGCATGATCTCCGTCATATTATTTCTAGCCTCCCGTCCTTCCATTCCATATTTCTCACGTTTGCAGAGAAGGGAACGAGCTGGCTGGCCATCTTGCCAATTTGGCAGTCTCCCTCAATTCACTGTCTACCTGATAATTTTATAACTTGCTCCAACTTGCAAATAATGGTGTTATCGGAACCTAGGGCATGTTTGGTTGGGCGAGTTAGGCTCTAAAGTAGAAATGAAATTGAGTGACTCCTATTCTAGTAGTTTAGTTGGAGACGTCTCATTTCTATTCCGATTTTAGAAAGAATGAGAATTTCTCGATCCCTCGAAATTCGATCCAGACTCTCACCTATTATTTAAATCTATTTTGATTTGGATTCCAAACACGTTGAAGAATGTAATCATTCCGATTTCTATTTCAATCTGTATAGATTCTGATCTGGATTTCGATTATGGTTGTGGACCAAACACACTCTTATTTCTATAGCTGCAGCTAGGGGACCCCTCCGACATTAGCAAGAAATAAAAAAATAGAAGCATCACATCAATTACAGTCTTTGTGATGAAGAAGAATGGTTAGAAAGGCAGATCCGTCACCCCTCCTCTGTTCCATCTTCTGTCATTATTTCAAAGTTGAAGATTTGAATCTCTCTCTAGAATTTCAAGGTCATGAAGTGATGAACTTAATAGCAGCCAGAAATATGGGTGATAACATAGGCAAGGTGATTGACTCAAGGAACCTTGAATACAAACTCAGATGATGATGCCTTGATATCCATTTGGACTGAATTTATCATTAAAAATTATATAATCAAGTGCACTCTCACATCCTTCCATATCCACTTGGATTAAACCATGTTAAGATATGTGTAATTGTTAATGTATGATTACTAGATCTCGATAAATGATAAATAAATCCAGATCTTGACTACAATGCAGTGTAAAATATTTTTTGGACCAGAGATGCAGTGGAAGACAGAAGCTGCTTTTGAAGGTAAAGGCTACAGTTATGCTCTCTTTAGTAGCAAATAATAACACTATTCTATTTTTTCTTTATTTATTTTATAGATAAAATTAATCTACTACTTTTGACCTTGAAGAGCAATATTATTTCCAGTTTCGACACTTTGACGTAGATTGCCAAGATCCCTGCGCGTGACTCGCAAAAGAGGACAACTATAAGCACCAAAACCTTAACCACATCCACCCACCAAAATAATAAGAGGGTAACTTCGGCATTTCTCATGCGGAGTCCTATGGTTTGGATTGGCCAAGATGGAAACACATGATACGTCGAGGTTAGCCGGTCTTAGGGTCAGAGATTTGATGGAGCCCGGGAGGGACTGTTGGAGGATGGAGTTGATTAGGAAGGCTTTTGGGGAGCAGTTGGCAGAGATGATCCTGACCCTACTTGTCCTTGCCCGGGAGGGGCCGGATAGACTAGTCTGGATGCCAACAGAGCAATCGCAGGTACGAGCCAGGGATATTTACATGTTGATGCGTCGAGAGCCAGCCCGGCAGATAGAGAGAGGATGGATTTGGAGGATGCGGATTCATTCGCATGTGGCGCTCTTCATCTG
>JAOXJJ010000001.1:11065455-11081113 GCA_025769935.1 Phoenix roebelenii
TTGGCTTCAGCCTTCAGCATTCGGTCGGCTTTTATAGCCAACCGTTGAGTCACTGTGGCACTTTGAAAAGTGCCACTATGAGCCACAGCGCGGCACTTTCGAAGTGCCGCGCCGGCACTTTCGAAGTGCCACGCCGGCACTTTCGATCGAAGTGCCGCACAGAGCGGCACTTTCGATCGAAGTGCCGCACAGAGCGGCACTTTCGATCGAAGTGCCGCACAGATCGGCACTTTCGATCGAAGTGCCGCACTGTGGCACTTTCAAAGTGCCTCTGGCCAGCCAGAGGCACTTTGAGCACTGTGGCAGCGCTGGCACTTAATATCCAGCACCGAACCGGTGCGAACCGGCTAGCACCGAACCGGTGCGAACCGGCTCGGTTCGCACCGGTTTGATGCTCAAACCAAACGGTTCCGACCCATATTGGGACAGAACCGTTTTATACACCGGAACCGGACCGGTGCCAGTCGGGACCGGTCCGGTTCGGACTGAACCGACCGGTACAGGTCGGTTCAACAGACCTTGGTCTTGCCATAACTTCAATGACCAACTCGATCACTGTCAGATGCATTTCTCACCATGTACCTTCTGTATCCCCCATAATACCAAGTAGAATCAGGTCATCCTATGGCAACTGCCAGTTGTCTCACTATTCCTCATTTGGAAAAGTATACATATAATTTGTACAGAAGCAACACAACAAAGGCTAACTGCTGTCATATCTTCAATGAATTTCTTAAACGCATTAACCTGCAGGGACAAAATGGTTCAGCAACTGCTTAACTAGCAAGGATGGACAGATGAAAGACTTAAAGAGCTTCACCATGTCTGAAGTCATTGGCTGAGCCAAACCATCTGATTCAGGCCAGCTCTGCATGCAGAAGGAACAATTTCAGCAGCACCTCTCCAATGCAAGTGAACTTCAAAATCTCCCTGAAATTACAAATAGACAAAAACCAAAATGAATAATCGAGATATGACAGCCATGCATCAGTGTGAAGAAAAATACTGCATAAATAAGCATGAGAAAACAAGATATCAGTGCATGACTGCGCTGGCAAGATGCCCCATGTAGCAAATATGCAAGCATCAGGTAACATAATTAACACGGCATAGATCTAAGAACTCCAGGAAATCTAGTTAGGAAGCTATTTTAACATGTTAGCATTTGAAACCAGCATTATTAAGCTTCACAGAAAGTGGGTCACAGAGATAAGTAATTATTGAGGCTAGCATACAGGACAAAAAAAGTAAATGCCCAGCAAACCAGACGAACCAAAAAATGAGCCTGAAGAGGGCACATAGTTTGCAAATATTGTTTTCTGAATAGTGAAGAAATTGCCGCATGGTCCGATAATTCAAGTAGCACCAGATTAAGCAAAACTATTATCAATCATCAGTGAACCAACCATACTTCAGAAGTGAACCACATATGCCCACAGTTCCATCTAAGATGTATAAAATTCACCAAAGAGAGGGAAAAAATTATCAATAGCCCTAAATTAGTTCTCATCGTCAGCAAATATAGAACCAATATGGTTTTTTAAATAAATATGAAATGTGATTACCACGTGTACTGCAGCACCACCATGCTTTTTCTCAGAATTGAAGGGGGAAGACTTGAAGAATTGAAGATATCAACCTTGCATCATCAAATTTCATCCCCAGATATGCAAGATCATCAACATGATTAACAACTGATGAGAAAAGAAATTGGTGTTATAAAAGAAGGTCAACAGCATTATTGTATACCCGAACTGCCCAAGAAAGGATAGCCTTTTCAGTAGGTGAACTAATATCCTCAATAGTTCAGCCACTCTAAAGTTTATAAAAATCAAAAAAACACCAAAGATATAATGCAGTCAGCACAATATTATATCGGTCTAGTTCCAAAACAAATAAACAAGTCCATCTTGGTCATAGTCATAGTAATAACAAACCAAGTTGTGGTTAGAGCAGTTCAAACAGAACAGACAGGCGTACCTCTGGCACCAATATACCGACTGTTGTATTCTGAGCAATTCCTTCGACTGAAAAAGAGAATGCAGTTGAAGATGTCAATTCCACATCTTCTAGAGGATCTATCTTCCTCCCACCAATGTATGCCTCCATGGTGGACATGTAAAACATGAATGTAGAACATTTGAAGATTTGGAAAACATAAAAAATTTGAATACTTTTTAAAAGAAAATGGAAACTTCTACTTCTTCAAGTGGACCCGGCATATTAAAAGCCAATTATCACAATCCCATGTTCACATGTACTTGCGATTAAACTTTGAAATAATTAAAAAGCAAATAGTAAAGACCATGAAACTACACATTGGTTATACCTAATTAAGGGTCAAAGCTCCTTTTATAACTGCAAATAGTTGCAGCTGACTCCATAGTTTCACATGCTGAAAGCCTAAGCACCTGTAATGCAATCATTTGAACACCATCCAAGCATATATTCCAGGAAACATCTGTATTTACGTTCAAGAAAGATATGTACCAGGGCCTCGTCCACCATCATCTTTTGCATTAAGTAGGTGAGGCTGAAATAATCAAAGGTAAGAACTTAGAAAGATAACAGGGAACTAAATTATACATATTGGAAGAGAAAAAAATAACCTAAAGAAATCATGTGTACTTATATCAAGGTGAAGGTGACAGCCAACGTAAGCAGTTTTGGTACCACAATAACCACAATAGTCACAAAGTTATGTTTTTATTGGGGGTTGAAAGACCTTATTTTATTTAAGAAAAGAAAATATGCCAATATCTGAAGTATAAATAATACTGCAACTGTCAAGATCTTAATGGCTCCATTCACTGCACACTCTACACTTCTCTATCCCTTTATAAATTGCAGCATCAGGGCTTGTTATATCAGTAAAGTATCTGCAAGCTTTAATAATAAAAAATCTTTTGTTGCTAACAATATATAATGCTGTAATGATGTACATGAGCAAGTTATCACTTACCTGACTGAAAAGACAGCAAGAACCATTGCAGCTACCCTAAGCCCTGCTATGCCCGTTAAAGTAGCACCAACATTTCCCTCTGCAGAACAAGGTACCCATGCAAAGTCAAGTAAAGCATTTCTCTTAATGCAATACAGTTCTTAGAATATATCATCAAAGCAAGAAATAAACCTGCAAAGGAGTTTCTTCGCCAGTATCATCTAAAACACTCGATATTGATTCCAGTAGCAGTTACCAGCCTAATGCACAACAAACTCCTTAACAGCTTCCTAAATAATTTTTCTAGCCTTAACAATGACCTAAGAATATAGTGGTCTAATTAGCTTTGCCACAGATAAGTTTGTTGGTTCCTAAACAAAGCCAAGTCCACAACAAATTTGTGCATAAATCCCTTCTTCCAAACTTTTTCTGGTCATTTTTACCCTTCAACCTAAACCTAAGAGCGCCTCCATTCACCAAGAAAATCTCTAGCCTATGTTCAATATTTAGGCTACTCCAAAGTGGTGTTTTTATAAAATTAGTCTTCATTAACATTATTTATCAGCAATTTTAGTGTCTTGATTTCCTAAAGGTCCAAAAACATTCTTTAAAAGAAATGTGAAACTTTTCGACCATGTACATCTACCTACTTGCTTGGAAGTTTTCGTCACCAAAAAGTTTTTCATGCATTGGACCACTAAATCTGAAAAAAAAATATATTTGACATGTATTACCATAATTTAGCAGTTCTGTCACTTCCATGCCTCAACAATTATGATGTTCTTACTAAAATATGCAACACAATTTTTTCTTAGAAAATGCATTCCAAGGTTTCAATTTATAAATTCCTTTAGTAACTAATTACCCATTACATTAGGTCATCGTGAAGTAACCAGAATATTAGACAGAATTTTTGGCGTGACAATTGATTTTGAAAACTTTCCTAGTGGTATATCTAAATACAGTTTAATTTTTAAGAATCATAACTCAGCACATGGTTGCTCTTCAGCTTTTTATCATGTATGATATTGCAGTGGCTAAATGAGAGATGACATCTTTTGGAAGCTTAAGAAGTTTAGGTAGGCTATGTAGAATTAGTGTGAGATCAGGGACACTGTCATCTTTCATGACTTCCTCTAGCCATAAGTTCTAATGGATAAATCTATAGGCAAATCATGAAAGTTATTGCTTGAGCTTTGGTTTTGGTGGGCAAAATCACATGCAAATTATGCTCCTATAGGCAAATCACCTTCACAATATCTCATTATCACCTCAGCAATCTGCAGGGAAATTGATAAAAGAAGTTGATTAAACATCATAGATTACACCTCACCCCTCCTGGATGAATCATTAGTGGTCTTTAATTCAAAAGAAAGAAAAGTAATACAAAGGATGTGACATATACAACTTCATAAGTTGTTGATAAAAGAATAATTATGATAGTTAGCAAACAAAGAAAACAACAGAAAGGTATGGAGAGGAATGGCATATGGAGTTCAGTAGGAGGAAAGGCATATTTGGTCCCATTTACCAGAAATCTTGTGCAGTCACCAATAGGCCACAGCAACAGCCTGCAGAACAACAGACCTTCCAAATTGCAAAGAATACAATTTTTCCACATTCTATTTCCACTTTCCCCAACTAATCAGCAAGTAATATTATGAAATATAGAATAAGTATGAATTTGCAAATTTAAAAGAGTAAAAGAAGCTCACATTTTTGCTCGCAATTGCAAGAAGAATATGTGGCAACCAATTAATCAAATGAACAATTCCTGCAGACAAGCAATATTTATGTGTTTAAAAGGAAAGAAGTGTTTCATTGATGGTCATAATGCGTGGAGTACATACCAAATCTGAACAGGCAGCACAGAAATCAATGCAGTAGCACTTGAAACACCACTTGAGAGCAGCAGGGAGTGTGATCCTGGTGTCTGAAGCATAAAAGCACATAAGCAGAGCAAACTACCATTAAGTTTGCAGAGATGAGTAGGAAGATTGAGAAAAATAAAAGGACATAAAGCAGCAGCATAAATCATTTGAGGGATTCTACTGCATCATCAAGGGGAAGTTGAAGCGGATGGGCTTCTTCAATACCAGCTTCAGAAAAATTTATATGGACTCCTTCAACTCCGGCAATAAGGAGGCTAAAAAATTTTATAAAAACGAGATAGAACTTTAAGTTATCATGAGCCCTGGTCATCCCCTATGAAAGCCGCATTAGAAAAAAAGCAGTGCCAGGTCTGTACAACAAAGAATTTGCTCTGGAGGATAGTATGGGAGCTTTTCCAAGTTGTCGACTGACATATTATTGCTTGGAGAGAAAAGAAGGAAAGGAGTAAAGAGATGGAGGAAAAGGGAATCCAAGCAAAGACAGCGCCTTCATTTCTCAAGAAAAATAACTAAAAAAGGAGTAAAAAAATGATGAGTCAAGAAATTTGAGAAATTGTCATTGGAAGGTGATAGATTCTTCAAAACCTTTACAAATCTAATCGGAAGCAAACAATCCCTAATTTTCAGTGACCAACATAATATAATTTGAGGCTTTGGGTTCTAAAAACCCTACCTTATATCCTCCATCGACCTCCATATCCCATGAATTCTTGAGGAACCACAAGAACAACTCATCAGATGAAATAAAGAGTAGCAAAAGAAATTAACGAAACCTTAAAAACAAAATCTTGAAAAATCTTGAAAAATCTTGAAAAGAGAAGAAAACGAAGAGGAAAAATTGGCTCGAATTCACCATTTATTCGCGTTCTTAGCCTCAAGACTTCGCCCAGCTAAAGCAAGAAGGCAGCCAACCGAGCAGCAGAGCATCCAAGATTCCGCTTTGCCGTTAGATATAGCCGTTTTCCGCTTCACAATGCGGCAAACCCTCGTTCAGGAATCATCACAGCCTCTTCTTGTAAAACTAACAGCAAAAAAAAATGAAGAAAAGAAGCAATAAAAACCCTAGAAAAGAAAAAGGAAGAGATAAAGAAGCTTAACATAATGGCCATAGTCCATCTACATGAACAACGATAAGAAGAAGAAGAAAGAGAAGGATCTTGATAAAGAAAACCAACCGCAGACTGAGGGTTGGGAGACTTCTTGTATCCAGGATACGATAATCTGGAATAGGAACGAAGGAGGAGGACAAGAGAGAATTATCCCAAGACCCTTCTTTACCGACCGATTCCCCCGATGTAGCCGTGACGAAGATCCTGCAGCTTACGTCCCACGCGATATCTAATATTAAAATCTAAATTCTAAGTTGATATGCAACGTTAAATAAGACGCTAATTCGGTGAAATTAATATAGTGAAAAATTAGTATACGGAACATAGAAGAACCCTAGGAAAGAATAACAGAGAAAGAAGCAACCAAGAGAGCAACGTCAACAAGAAGAAGAAAGAGAAGAAGGGCATGTGATCTTGATAACGAAAACCAACCAGAGAATCGGAGCTGGGAGACTTCTTGAATCGAGGATAAGATAATGTGAAATAGAGCGAAGGAGGAAGAGAAGAGAGAAAGGGAGTGATGCGAGAAGAATATCCCAAGACCTCCATGAATCGCCTTTGGTTTTCCGAGGAGACGGGGAACCCAGCACCGGACCCTCCTTATATAGAGTCCGATGTAGCCGTTATGAAGACCCTGCAGCTTAACGTCCCTGGCGATATCTAATATTCTATTTTTTTAAGATTCTTTTTTTCATAGATATCCCCCTAAAAATTTAAATTTAAGTGGATACCTTCAAAAATTATATTTATTTTTAATCTTTATAAAATACTATTTTTATACAAATATCTCTAATATAACCATTCTTCTAATACCGTTAACAAAAAAACCATATTTATTTTAATTAAAAATAAAATAAATTTTTGAAATTAATTTTTTCTCCATCTCAATTGTCATATATTTTTTTTACCTATCTACCCATTAAGAATATTTTAGTTATTTTAATTTGAAATTATTAATTTTTTAACGATGTTAGATAGTATAGGTACATATGCCAAAGCAAGAATAAAAAAGCAGAATAGCAAAAATACGTATTTTACGAGATTATATATGCAAATATCAGTTTTAGAAAGATATTCATGCAAAATTTGATATTTAGAAAGGTATTCATAAAAAAAATTATTTTTTTACGATAATCCACATTCTAATTTGATCTGCAGCCTTAAATAAGAAGATAATTCAGTGAAATTAATAAAGTGAAAAATTAGTATAGTGAAGTACATTGCTCGGTGAAATTGAGACCTGGCCAAGGGAGCAATGGAGACTGGACAGCATTGTTTCTCCTAAGATTTTGCAACTATGTATACTCGTACAGGGAGCGGTCGCCAATAATCATAATAACCTTCACTGATTATAATAACCTTCACTCAGTCAAATAAAAAAATTGAAACGTTGTTTTTTTATTTTTATTTTGGCACTGCATTGTTACAAACAAATAAAATCTTACAAATAGAACAACACAGAAAAATATTTTCACAACTTTTGTAGTAATGCTATCGTTGCCTTACTTTTGAATTGATAATCACTCTTTTTGATAAATGTCCTGAAATAAACAATGCATAGAGATGTTCAAGCAAGCAAAAAACTTAATATGTTGTCCACTAAGCATTTCTCTTGATTGAGAGAATTGAAATACAACACTAATAACCTACTAAGTACTAAGATTATTGAGGTAGGCCTTCTCTCCTTTCATACTTTGAGGATTCCCATGGATGTAAAGATCACCATATGAATAGGGGTATACAAAGATCAGATACGGTCAGTTTGGAGATGTACACAAAATCGAACCTATTTAAACTAGTTTCTTAAAATCAAAATGGAAATCAAACCGATCATTTCCAACAATTGCTTGAAATTGAATCGAGAAATTTAGTTCCGTTTGATTTATCAAGTTGATATTCAACCGGTTAGGCAAAATAGGTTGGGCTAAGTCAAAGTATAAAAAAAGATATTTTATATATAACAGAAAGTATAATAAAAAATAAAAATTGAGATATATATGTGTGTGTGAGAGTGGGGTTGGGTCAGGTTGAGTCTGTTTGAATATATACACATACATATGCATCGAGTTAGATCAAGACGACTTGGTTTGAATTAGTCTTCTCAAACTCAAACCAAAGCGAACTGAATTTTTTGGGTTCAAGACTTTCTCAGACCGACATCAAACCTTTTTTTTCAAAAAAAAAAACCCAAAGAGACCAGTTTCGATGGAGTTTGAGGTTCAACCGGTTTTTTTTTGCAGACCCTACATATGAAGTACAAAAAAGAAATTTATTTATAGTCCTTGCTCTAGGTGTATGATTAACTTTAGATCCATCAATCTTAGCTCCTTTTTTAGATGGGAGGAAATATATACAATTAGAACTCCTCTTTTAATTGAAAGTATATTATTGTAGGATGCATCGCGCTCTTCCAGTGGATGCTAAATTAAAAAGGAGGTATTTAAAATGGATCCAACTGTTGATCGTGATTATGGAACATTTTGTTGAAGAATAGGCCCCACATTAGATAACTTAAGGACTCTAGTGTTGCTTATATACTCGCAAACCCATCCACTTAATAACTTAAGCTTTTGGGTTAGATCTTAGTGTGGTAATCTAAGCTTATCATTATCTCCATGCTTTCACTTGCTAAGCACATGTTATCACCATCTAGGTTTTGTCCCTTATGCTCAACACATGAGAGGGGGTATTGAAAAATAGTCCCACATTAGATAGTTGAGGACTCCAATGGTGGTTATATGCTCATGGGTCCATCCACCTTCCAACTTAAAATTTTGTGTTGGATCTTAACACATTTAAATCAAAAATATATTATTTTGGTGGTTTCTAACTTGAGCACCAAATACAAAACACGGTCACAAAATCATTTTAACTATTTATTTTTACATCTACTTGATTCATACCATGGACATTAGTAAACATGTAATTTTTTACTTCTAAGTATTTTTAATGGTATAAATCATGATCAATTGGGCGAATCTTTAACTTAGATACCTCATTATTATTTTTTTTTGGAAATTTGGACACCTCATTATTACTTTGGGCTTAAGATCAATGTATACCCTCCTCTCGAATGAGTGAAGTCCATGGATGTTATTATCTTCTCTGATTATGGATCCATTTAAACTCTTGAAATGTGCCAGAGTAAGAACGGATGATATTTTTTGAGTGGAGAATGCGAGAATTAGCTTCACTGGGCCTCATTGGCTTGACTCAAGTTGAAGTCAACAATGCCCACATACTTCAACTCAAAAATTTCAAAAAAAAAGATCAAAATAGAGGAACCGCATTCCTGTGCATGATCCGCCAACCGTTGAGGGGATAAGGCTGCAGAGTTGTGGCCGATGATAACTCCATGGGGCCGTTTGAATGGCCGTTGGCCGTTGGGTTGTGCTCAACCCCGCCAGGATCGTGAGTGGGTGCAACAACATCAAGCCTATCCTCCCATCCGAAATCCTTTAAACCCCCCTCATCGTCTATGATTGATCCACCGACAAGCCTTTTTCCTTTCTTCCTCACCTCTGGCGGCCATTATGCTGCCGAATTCGAGCTCTGCCATCCCAAAATCCTCTCCATTTTTCTCTAGTTCTCCTATGCCCCTATTTTTCTTCTACTTCATGTTCTAGGTGTTGCCGCCACATGACTGCCGAACCGAGTTATCCTCGACCGAGATCCACCATCTCCGCCCTACATTGGTAAGTTTTTCTTCCCTCTTTTTTCTCTATTCTTCCTTATATTGCGCTATCTTCCTTGTTTTCGGGCCAAACCAAGAATGTCCTCAACTTCTCCCTTCTCGTCGGCTACTGCAGCTGCTGCCAGCCACCGCTGCTATCATCGGCTGGCCGTCGACCACTCAGGCCTTGTCGCCACCACTCTTTCCTGACCTTTTTTCTTCTCTTCTCTCTACTCTCTTCTTTCTTTTCCCTCTCTTCCCATTTTATTTATTTATTTATTTCTCTCTCTCTCTCTCTCTCTATATATATATATATATATATATATAAATTTTGTTCTTCTTCCCTACCAGTTAATTTCTCTTTTCTAACCCATAGACTTGATGCTGAGATGATTTATGCAACTATAACAAACCAAACCCATATCTATGATTGAACTCGAACCGAGACTCTCTCTCTCTCTTCTTCCTCTTTCTCTCACTAACTAGCCCCAGGGTTCCTCGTATAAAATTCTATCTTCTTTTGCTTGAATCCGAGTGGACCCCCAGGGTGGACGCCCTACACCGCCTCGATACTCGGGTAGCATACCAGACTAGTACCCCCAGCCTTGTCAGGTACCCTTAGAATTTAGTTGTCCTTGACCTTTATTGAGTTCCTTAAATCATAACTCATCTTGAGTAATTGAGTTCACCTTGTTTTGACTGACCTAGACAGTCGGACACTGCCACTTAACCAATCTAACTGAGGAGTATGAAGTCATATCCCCAATAATACTTTAATTTTTGACTTTGTTTGGTTTCTAAGATGACGATGAAATTAATTATATTTTAATGATATTAATACAGGTAAACCTGACTCGTCTACCTGAAGTAGGATTTTGAAGCAGAAAGAGATAACTAACCTAAAGCTTCAAAGTGTATTTTTTGAATTTTCATAAAACAATAATTAGTTCATTAAATATCATTGTGATATCTATTTTATACTTAGTCAAATAGGTTGGGCATATAATTGCTACAATAGTAAATCTTTTTAAATATGTTATATGTTTTGTTATAAAATTTGTAAATATGATTGGGTAAATTATGGAATTTATTTTAAATGTATATATTCTTAATATAGTTATAATCTGGCCCTGCCAATGGAGATTATTCGTTGGTCCTGTTGACTTATAATTTAAAAAACTGATTGCGACACCAAGACACCGGTGAATAGTGGTATCTGGCACTTTGTGTATTTTGTATTTGACTCATACCACTTGGTTACATGGCCATAGCCTGATGATGGGTCTCTAGTATCGGTTAACGAAAATAGTAATCAATTTCAAAAGAGATATATGTATTATTCAAAAATTGATTTATTTGGTCAACATCATGCTCTTTAATTAATTAATTATTTTGCATGTTTAGACCCTACTTTGTAGTGTCCTGAATCATTATTGCTCGAGACTTGAGGGAGTGCGCTACATCTTCCGAAGATATCAGCAATTATTAGAGTTCTAGTTAGATTAGTTTAGTTAGAATGACATTTTATTTGATCATAGTTTGACTTATGTCCCATTAGAATAATTGATTATAAGAATGATTTATTTTAAACCATGATTAAATAAATTTTTAAGAATCAAAAAATTGTTATTGCTTTGAGACCCGAGCATGCACTTTGTGGTTTAGACAATGATTGATTCTGTCTAATCATCATAGAATTACCCAGTTAGAGTTTCACATGATCAACTCATTTTACTTTAACATTTTATACAAAATATCGATATTTTTTAATACGAGAGTGATCAAAATTTGAAAAATCTTGGATATTTTCAAACAAACAATCTATTCTTACATTGTATTGCAAGCGCAACAAAAATATGTTCAATAATAAACACATTTCATGCATTATCAAAATCAAAATATGTGTATTAACTATTAAAAAATTGTGACCCTTAGTACTTGTTTGAGCATACGACTAGAGTGAATTCGCTAGTTTGATGCCAGCATCCAAAATTTTTTAAACTGAAACTTTTTTTTCCCTAGGTCCAGAGAAATAAACTGTAAATTCTTCTAACAAAATAATACAACGATGTCAAAAAAATGAAAAATGCAAAATCCCGCTAAACCAAACCTACAAAGTGCTCCTCCTCCGATGATCAACACACGAGCAACCCTTGGATCAGGTAGCGACGGCCTAAACCTCGCAACAAGACCGCGGAACACGCTTCCAATACACTGTTCCGCAGAACATTATATTTGCGCATTACAACGGACCGCCCAGATTTTATTAGGAGCTTTCTCAAAACAGCAACCGTCGGATGCTAGCGTCCGTTCGCTCATCCATGCCCTAACACTGTGGAAAACCCATTAAAAACCTAACTCCAAGCCGACCGTTCCTCTCTCTCGCAGCACGGCCATTTCCGGATCCAAGAGCTCCGAAGGGTAAGCGCCCAAAGGAGAAGAAAACCCTCTTCCAGTTTACGGCTCGCCATCTGATCTCTCCCACGATCGGAATCTAGGGTTTTGAGAGAGACGGAGAGCGGAGATTTGTTCGTTTTTTTTTTTTTTTTGGTATTTAGGGTTTTGATCGCAGTAAGGGTTCGCTGATCAGGTTCTGTTATCTGGTTTCGCAGAGAGAGGGAGAGCGAGATGTTGACTGAGGAAGCGAAGGCGGTGATCCCCGAATCGGTGCTGAAGAAGAGGAAGAGGGAGGAGGAGTGGGCGCTTGCGAAGAAGAAGAATCTCGACGCCAAGAAGAACAAAGACCGTGAGAACCGGAAGCTCATCTTTAGCAGAGCCCAGCAATATGCCAAGGAGTATGAGGACCAGGTGCGATGATTGGGAATCGTTACTTCAGACCTTCGTTTTTTATACATTTTTCTTAAAAAAAATGATCTTTATCTAATATGGGGAACTGGCTCTGGCTTGGCAGGAGAAGGAACTGATCCATTTGAAGAGAGAGGCGAGGATGAAGGGAGGTTTCTATGTTAGCCCCGAAGCCAAGCTTCTCTTCATCATCCGAATTCGAGGGTAAGCTCTTTCTTCTTATTTAACCCTCTATCTATATATTTGACTTTATATAAAAAATTATAATTGACTATAAACTATAGATGCGTTAGCTATCTTTGTTAGTAATTATTGATGCTTTTTGGTTTTTACTAAATGTTATGCATTTTATTATTAATCAATAAATTGTTATCTTGTTGTGCACCGGATTTTTTTATCTATGTTTAGCAGTAATCAGTCATGGGTTTTTGTTTATTTTTCTTAATCTCGTACAGCATCAATGCCATGCACCCAAAAACGCGAAAGATTTTGCAGCTCCTTCGTCTCAGACAGGTAATGGTTGTTGATCCTGATTGTTTCATTATCTTGCGAAAGATGATTATTTCGATTTTTTTTTTTTTTTGAATTTAGTTATGCTGATTTTACTGCAGATATTTAATGGAGTGTTTCTGAAAGTTAACAAGGCGACCGTGAACATGCTGCGTAGGGTTGAGCCTTACGTGACATATGGGTATTAAATCATATCTTTTTTTTGGTTCAACTTTAATAAGATTGTTAATTGCGTGGACATTGCATTCACTTTTTAGGAATTAATCTTTTTTTAGGTACCCTAACTTGAAGAGTGTGAGGGAACTAATTTACAAGAGAGGCTACGGGAAGTTGAACAAGCAGAGGATTCCTCTCTCAGACAATTCTATTATTGAGCAGGTTTGTTATTAGGATGTTTGTAGGTCTTGCTTTTATGCATTATTTATACAATGTTACTGTTTGGTTGTCAGGGATTGGGGAAGTACGGCATTATCTGCATTGAAGACCTTGTTCATGAGATCATGACTGTTGGACCGCACTTCAAGGAGGCAAACAACTTCCTGTGGCCATTCAAGCTTAAGGCACCATTGGGTGGCCTGAAGAAGAAGAGGAAGCACTATGTGGAAGGAGGGGATGCTGGAAACCGTGAGAATTACATCAACGAGCTTATCAGAAGGATGAACTAGCTATTTGAGGTTGTTTTAGATATATCTTATGGGAGGAAGAATTCATTTGATCTTAGACTTGTCTTTTATTAGGAATTGGACAAGCATGAAAGCTCTGAAATTTTGGTGTTTTGAGTCTAGTGTTGAACATGTTTTAATTTCTGATGTTTCATTCTTATTTTTCATGAGATGTTTTCCAATTACAGCTGCAGTTATGTTTATTATGAATATAATTGCTTGGAATTTTAGAGGTGATGTTTACGTCAGTTAAGTATAATTTTCTTACATCTTGTGTCCTGCTAATTTATGGCTTTGTGATTCAAGTCATTAATGACAACTTTGTGGTTGAACCTTCATAAAGACTATGTTTGTCTTATTTCCTTTCATATGTTATCTCCTATAACACTCTTCTGTATGCATATAATCTTTGGAGTTTATCTCCATTTCTTGGTGGTTTGGATCCATGTAATTTATAATGCTGAGTTGATACTGTGGTCTACTTTTGATTGGCTTCATGCTGCTTAGTTTCTGATTGCATGTTTATGCTGCCTCACAATAGGATAATCTATCTGTTGTTGATGCTGCATTCTGAAGGATGAGATAAACTGCAGAGTTACTGTTAGGAAAGAATGCCCTGGAGGTTGGATAATAGAAAATAGATAGTAGTAAAGCAAAGCTTATCTAGTGCAATTTTAGTGGGACTAGGTTCTGGATAAATACATATATTTTGATGCAGTAATTTTTTTTTCACTATCTTGTGTTTGTTTCAAAAAAATGAGCAGAAGGATAGTTAAAGTTACCAAGAATTTGAGTAGCCAGATGAACTGGACAATTGTTTTTTGGGGTTTTGTGTAATTGATACGTGCCTTGGCATTTAATGGAAGTTCTAACAATTTCCTGGAATGTTTTATGAGTTCATATGTTTCACCTTAGGACTTTTTGCGTGTCACATTGATGGTTATACCAAAGTCCATGTGGTGATAATAGTAATACTAATGACGGGTATGGACCAATATGGTGTTGCGCTGATCCTGATCGAAGATCGCACAGTTGTGGAGCGGTTGAGATGGTATGGGCATTTATGCCGAAAATTTGAGAAGACTGATAAGGTGGTTATATAAATTGTACAAACACAATTATTTGCAGGACCCTGCTGTCTAGCATTTGCATATTCCTCGATAGATCCCACTTAGTCTTTGATGTCATTTATTCTCCTACCTTTCATGTGAATTTAAAGGTGATTGACACAAGCAGGAACTCTGATATGATCCGGGCACAAAATCCTGCTGTTGAAATGCTCAGCTGACTCCTTATCCTTGATTGGAACGTGGCCTGTTCAATGATTCATTCATAAGGCTAAAGGGCATTCGATGACTATTGACTTAGATTTTAGATGGTTGGTATGCTGGGTGTGTGCCCATAGATTTCTTTGTAGACTGTTCAGGTATTGCAACTTCTGTTGACAAAACACAAATTTTTACAGATGGTACCAATCATAAAAGAGTGAGGGCTTAAGATGACAGGAGTTTTGTCCTTGGATGTTGGAAGGCAGAGATTCTTTCTTAAACTGTCGTATATTTTCATAGTTTTGTTGTTTTGATTCCCTTTGTTTTGATTTCAGTTTGTGGATCAGAGGTTGGAAATCGATACTCAGTTTTTGGTATTCTTGAAATATAAAGTTATGGCACATACATGCTTTGTGAAACCCTGATGGATTAGGTCAAGCATTGAGCATATCACTTCCGTTGGTTCGGATTGTTTCTGAACATGTTAATGCAGGAGGTACAGAAAGGATGTAATTATTTGTTGGTCAATATTACTTAAGATGGTTCGAATTTTTTTGAAGAAAGCTCTTGTTTGTTTTGTGGCATCATTCTCCATCTAGAAGCTCCTGAAATGATATCAGGTACTAATGGACTTGTTAATGCGAAGATATATCATGTACTTATAAGCTTATGAGGCATGAGAAAACAAGTAACCTAAGTTAAGGTTGCCCGCTAGTTTTATGTCGTGAGCAAATTCAAAATTTGTTGAAATTTTATGGTTTATTTTCTGCCCCCCCCCCCCCCCCCCCCCCCCCCCCC
>JAOXJJ010000001.1:11081213-11105472 GCA_025769935.1 Phoenix roebelenii
CCTTTGCTGCCATTGCTCTTGTATTCTTGAACTACAATTGCTGAATGTGGCAAACTGAGTTGATCACTTCCCTAGGCATTCTCATAAACCTAGGGTCTGTCCAGTTAAGCCGCAGCCATCCAAGCTGGAGCTTCAATTAGACTTCAGCCAAGTTTGTGCCGTATTTGTATGGCACATTACACCCCCCCCCCCAAAAAAAAAAGTCCCCACATGGAATAGAGCCCTACCCTTCCCATTTCCTTCGAGGTCTGCCTTCAGAACCTTTGCTGCCATTGCTCTTGTATTCTTGAACTACAATTGCTGAATGTGGCAAACTGAGTTGATCACTTCCCTAGGCGTTCTCATAAACCTAGGGTCTGTCCAGTTTAAGCCGCAGCCATTCAAGCTGGAGCTTCAATTAGACTTTAGCCAAGTTTGTGCCATACAAATACTAAAGGGCGTGAACAAGGAACACTCAGACATGTGCTCAATGGGGAAGGGAATGTCTCACTAGAGGGACCAATCCAACCACCATTCTTGTTGGCAATGCCTCAGGGTGGCATGTCTTGGATGCCAACATAAATTATGCTTAGCTGATGAAACATGTGGAGAAGCATGCTAGGTGAGGAACAGCAGCCTGCTTTTACTCTGTTGTTCTTTTCCTTCTCTGCACACCCATGTACACCGGAGAAGCTCCATCTCTTTATGCCTTGTCTTTTTACTAATAATGGAAATCCTTTTGGTTTGATGGGTGTTTTCCTTTCTTAATCTTAGGTTTTACTCAACATCCGTTGTGCCGGTACTAGGCCCCGTACTAATTGCCCAGCAGCATAGGCTGGTACGGCCCCGCGCCGTACCGTGCTAGCCCAGTACCGACACAGTTCATACATTGCATGATGTCTATAAATTTCCTTCATATTAAGATTATTTCAACAATGAAAGCAGGCACAATTAATAGTCAAGATGTTGATAGCAAGAAAGTGTCAAGCCAAATGTTTAACACATAAAAGTCCAAGTTCATACACAGCTAGTGGAAACCTGTTTAGGTCATCAATCAATCCAAAAAAAAGCACTCACCAACATATTACCATAACCATCAGCAACTTTGCATCCAGACATCAAAAATGGCGCCTTCTGATCCTTATGGATCTACAAAAAGCATCATAAGACTTCAGCACATCTTACAAGTGTAACAAAAGGGCTCTTGGGGCCCTAGCATAATCACGAAAAGCAAGAGAGAGATTTACAAATTTAAATTTCATTTTAGATTGAGTGGAGAACTCCCAATAGCCATTCATAGACATGAAATTGAATATTTCAAATAAATAGTGAAGTTAAGAGGTTATATATGTAAAACTTTTATCTTTGTTAATGTTAAAACTAAAATAATGGGGCTTTTATCAACAATTTCTTACAAATCTACAAACTAATAGTTTTCATGCAACATTCTATAGAACGAAAAAATTCAGGGGACTTTGGCTTTTATAATTTGAACTTTGCAAGGCGTAAGCGAAAATCCCTTCACATGGTAAAAACATGGGGAAGATTATATCACAAAATATTAACTTATAGGGGGTTCGATGTAAAAAAGGTTGAAAGAGTGCCAACATATGAAGACAAGCGAGTTTGGGTTTTATTGAAAATTAATTGTCACTATTTTAGATAAAACCAACATAATTACGATAGCGAAGAGAGAATGACAGAAACTCACAACTTTGCTCTCCCCAGTCATACTGGATTCATCAATTGCAAGAGAATGACCACTGATTAAAATGCCGTCTGCAGGGACCTGGAACACAGTTTGCAAATGGCTAGTTCACAATAAGTGCAGATCAAAAGATTAATTAAACCAGAGTTGCTCATTGCATGCCTACCTGATCGCCAATTTTGAGAGGAACAACATCGCCAACTACAAGATCATATATTGAGACCTCAATTCTCCTACCACCTCTAATTACCTGAATATCATGAAGTACAGATACAAGAAGGAAAATAAATAAAAGATTAAATAAAGGTCGAGCAACTTTCCCTGTGGTGGTATAACGCACCTCTAGATGTATGTTTTGCTTCTCCTCATTGAGATTTTGGAATTGGACTGATTGCCTATAATCGCTGATTGCTAACAGGAGGAAAAAAGAAAGAATTGAAGCAAATGTAAATAAATGCTGCTGGCCTAACAAGAAGAAATTTTCTTTGCTCAAAGAAACCTCTATTTACACGTTAAAAGAAAGAAAAATGAGATCTGAGAGAGGATGTGCAGAATTTTACACTAAATATGTTATGACAGAATTGTATTTAAAAATCCAAAGGTAATAAGCCAGGAGTAATACAAAGCCACTGAAAATTCACAATCACCAACTTTGGACAAAAAAAAAGCAGAGAACCATGCAACCCTCTCTCGATAGAGTGGCAACACTTCATCCCAAACGAATCCTCAAAATAATTTAAGCATGCATCCTACAAAGAAGTTGATGATGATATTCACTACGTGGTAACTATTATTCTCTTAATATTAGATTTACTTTCCAATGACAGCATGAATTCTGTATGCATTATTCTCCTAAACACGGCTCAAATTGAATGATTGCAACTAAAAGGAAAAATGCAAGAAAATCCTTGTGAACAAAAAAAGTCATTTTTTCCCCTGATTGACCAAAATTGTCAAGGTCAACTACACACATTGATACTAAAAACTGGATACGACTGTACATATATAAGTTGAAATCACTAACCAAGTACATAGAATAGCCCAAGCCCCTGTTTATTTCTCAATCATACTATGTATAAAATCAATAAAAAGATGCTAAAGACTTCATTTACATCCCTACCATTTGTATCAGCCTCCACTACTCAAAGTGGTTTCATTGCACAAATTGAAATTATCTATTTTGCAACCACAAATTGAAAAAATCATATATCAATTCTCATTCTCATCATTTCAACAATGATCTTTAATTACTAACTCTTAAGAATGTGAGCCTCCCTGTTGCATACTCGTATGTGGAATTCCCATGCATAAAAGCAAAAACAAATTGGATAACGATGCATCACAAGGACCAAGAAGCTTAAAGAATAGTCTCAAACAAGGTACATTGTACCATCTCAAACTAGACGATTCAGGGCGTACAATACCGTGTAGTCCCCAAACTAGGACGGTTTGGCTGTTCGAAATGAAAAAAATGCTTGAACCGCTCTAAACCGATTGGTTCGAAGCAATACTGGTGCAAACCGGGCGATTGCACCAGTTCTAGCTCGGGACAGAGCCCATTTTAGCATTCGGTCGCACCCCATGCACATCCTCACGTGTTTTGTGCTTGATTCTCCCCCTCCCACCTGCCGCATCACGCGCTTGCACCCCAAGCACGTCCTCACATGCCGTGCGCGTGAATCCCCCCTCCCCCATGTTGTGCATCCTTGCATGCCATGCGCATTGCACATCCTCGCGTGCCACATGCGTAAGTCCCTTCCCCCTCACATGAAACCAATAATAGAGCCTGTGAACCTACAAGAGGTTCCCAACAACCGCAAACCCATTTTTTCAAGAAAACAAAAAGTAGCCCAAATCTAGGCCATTTCACTGGATTCCTGCTTGGGATCTTGCTGAAATCAGGTTAAGCAGCTCCTTGACACTTATTTTATGTTTTTTTTAATTTTAAAGCCAAAAATTGGCTGAAAAGTGACAAAATAGGGGGTCACCATGTTAAAGTTTTGTATTTTGGTGTCATTTGTTGATATGTTGTAGATTTAGGGAAGATCTACACTATGAAACCAAGGTTATAATTTTTTATTGACTCTATAATTTTTAAATAAAAATATATTTTCATAATAAAAGATTAAAAGATAATATGAAGTTTTAAAAATCACTGCAAAATCAGAGCCTTTCTTAGGGGCATGAATCCTACTCTGAATAAAAATTTAATGCCATTTTATTGTGGTTTGGACATAATCACGTGAATAGTGACATAGGCCCAAATTTGAATAAAATCCACAAAAAGGTAGCCATCCATGCCTGTCCACCGGCTGAGCAAAATATATGTAGCATTCAGGATGGGATTCTATAAAAACTAATCGCAAAATAATTTTTTAAATTATTTATATTTCATAATTATTTTTTAAGTAAAAAATTAATAGAAAATAAAAATAATTTAAAAAATAATGAAAAAATTGGTACTGCATATAGGTAATTAGAAGTATTTTCTGAAGTAAAAACACATTTTTCACAACACATAAAAATTTCATAAATTTTAAAAAAATAATTAAATAACGAAGAGCTGAGATAATAATAAATGCAACATCCCTATTATGATTCTGCATTTTTCAGAATTAAAATAAAATATCTAGATATTTTTAGTTAATTATTGAATACTTTAAAATTAATTAAAAATAGTTAATTAAGTAAAAAAGTATAAGAATTTAGTATTACACGTAGTTAATTACCTAAATATCAATTAATGTAAAAATGTTTGACATGTGTTCAATTTGCTTGCAAAAAGAATCCATCTAGGAGAAAGGAGCTGGAGCATGACATTGGCTAGGATCATAGAGTCATACTCTTGGGTCGATACCACCGAAGGTGCAAGTGGTGTGACACCGAGTTCAGAGGGGATAGGATAACCAAGCTGAAGCAGGATCTTGCAAATGGTTACCTCAATTTGTCAATGTGTTGAAAATGCCCCTACGAGGTCCGACAGTTAATGAAGAAGCACTTCACTAATTTCAAAGCAGCAAAAGATAAAGCTACCCAGAGAGAGCACTAGTGGATCGTCGAGCAGTAGAGCTACCTTCCTACCACTTTAGGTATCAGATGAAAGCTCTATTCCAGTTGATGAGGAGATAGATCGAGGCTACTATCTCGATGAGCCTGAATGACCAATGGTAGTAGCAAAAGGTGGTCATGCCTATGGCTTGATTGGGACCCTTATAGAACGAGTCGGGCTCTAATCTGGGACCGACGGGGTAGAGAGAGTTTAGGAGGGCCTCGATCGGGAAGACTGTCAACAGAGGTGGGAGGGGCATAGCATCTATGCTAGGAGCATTCGGTAGCAGGAACCACAAAAAGTCCTCCGAAAAGATACCACCACGGGCCACTATCCATGATTTTGATCCACATGCCTTCCCTATTAGGGATGCGAAGCAGCAAGGGAATGATACCATACTGGTGAAGGATAAAAAGAAACACATGCGTAGAGCAATTGCATTCAGGTTCTAATTCTGCCACATTCCAACTAACACGACATGCCATATACTATCGGACAACCATCGCCTCATATAGAGAGCAGAACAAGGTGTGGATCCTCCAGAACCAAAGGATATGCTGAGCTCATTAACAACAACGAGGAGCTCGAGAACGGGATAACATCATATACAAGCAAGATGGGCACCTATGGACTGATAGTGATGTGTGATAGGTGGACGGGTCCCAAGAGATGAAGCATCATCAACTTTCTAACATATTATGACATAAAGACCCTTCACAAATCAATTGATGCATCAAATAACGTGCCGATGAACAGTACATTTTGAAACTAATGGAGGACGTGATAGATCATGTGAGAGAGCAGAACGTCATGCCGATGGTCACTGATAATAGGCCACAGTATAAGGCTACATCAGATGTTTGTTAGTGCTGAGTAGCAGCAGAGTGGATATGCTTGGGTCGGCACTAAGGGGAGCCACTTGAAGAGCATGGTGACGAGCCAGCAGTTCTAGAAGCAAGCCGAGAGAATTGTGAAGGCTATCAAGCCATAAGATGATATGCTTTGGGCCGTGAATCGTGAAAGGTACCCGCAGATGGGCTTTCTTTATCATATGATGATGGTTGCCAAGAAGCAGATTAGGTAGGCAGATCCACTGAATGCCTACGAGTAAATAAACATCATTATGTAGAGGTGGGACTACCGGATATGTAGGAAACTGCATCATGCAGGTAAGAGTATACGAAGCTAGCAATATTGGCTGTCACTATCCTCTGGTTAGCAATCAACTACAGAGCTAGCAACTCGCAAGCCATAATTTATTGAACATAGTACAACATTGTGTGCCATATCTTTTTTGCACAACAAAACTATTTAAGGAGAGTTTCTGCAGCTTCGATGAACGAGTAGTTGTGCTCAACAAGGGCAATATCATGATGAATCCAAGAATATTACATATGAACAATAGCTATTACTTGATAGGTTGACATTTAATAATTATTAATATTTTATATGTATTTTTGTTCAATGCTTTGCAGTTGAGTGTTGGTTTCATTTTGGAGGTCAGCCTAGAACCTTCGGTGGCTTGCTATCCGAATCCTCACACAGTGGCATCTTCCAGTGACTATGAGCGCAACTGGTTCAAGTTGACCCTGATCCACAGCAGACAAAAAAACGCAGGGCCTTTGAAGCAAGGGGTTATGAATGAAGATAAAAATTGTTCCGTTTATTCAGTAGCATAACATTAGAAGCAGATAAGCCGTCACTGCATCTTGTTGTTATAACAGAAGATTAGCAAAACACAAGAAGGAATGAACAGAAAAAGATGATAGAAACGCCTCAATGATCTAGTCTACATGCCTTACAATCTAAGATTGTAGCTTAAGCGCATCAAAGAGAAAGTGGAGCTGAAGTATAATGACCTGTTGCACAACAATTTTGTCTAGGACGATGAGGATCCGATGATTGGTTAGCTTGAGGGCTAGAGCTCGACAAGCCAAGATTGCCTCCATGACCAGCCAGCAAGATTGGGATGGATGCGGAGCAATGGGCAGAATGTCACATCCCAAGCTCACATCCAGCAAATCAAGCATAAGGGTCATAGGAGACAGATCGTCATATGATTCCATATCCGAGACATCCTTCTAGCACTTTAATCAAGAGATGCTCAGACGAGGCCGCCCCGCTACTCGGTCCAATCATAGTCAATCTTCACAATAGAGCCAGGTAAAGCAAGGCAAGAACAGCTAGAAAGAAAGACAAAGGCAAGACCCCATTGGAGAGAGTGCAGTCAAATCAGACACCAGTGAGCCCTCCCAGTCAAATGGAAGTAGCAGCAATGATGCATCTGGTGACCATAGCATCACAGCCCTAATGTGGTCTTCGATTCACTTGGGTGTTAATTCACTTATGCCACGTAGGATAGGAACCATGTTACACGACCAAAAGACCACGAGGATATGATTGCAAACAGAAGATGGAATCTTCGAGGTCGTGGATATAAGGCTACTGCAGATGATATAGCACGTAGGGTAGGATTACTAAATGTATCAGATTCGGAATCCTATACGAGATCCTACGAATATAGTGCTGGCTAATTTCCTTATGGATATGGTGCTTCAGACACATTATCCTCCGGTGGCTATTTTTCTATGCAGTCTGAAGCACCTAATGGATCGGATTTGCAGTTGGCATATTCGGATGGATCGCTCCATATCTATAGTATCAGGCAGATAACTCCTCCCAAAGAGACACTATCACCCACAGCATGTACAGGGACTATTTGGGCTACGTACCTTATGGTGGCCCAATAAGCTTAGAGGATCAAAGGGCTATGAGGATAGAAAACTGGGTTGAGTTCCTTGCATACAAAGATCGTCAATGTCTACGAAAGACATCGCCACTCTACAAGATTTTAAATGTCGATATGTATTTAAATTAACTTTATTTTCATATTTTATTGATTCTCTTTATGAATATAATGATTTATGTACATTAATTATATTTATCATTGAAATTATAGTCATTTTATAAACAAAAAATTTGCAAAAAAAATAATGAATTGAAGAACATCAAAAACATCAAATTAATATTGAAATCACTTAAAAATCAAAATCTTCATAAAACATCATAAAATCTCAAAAAAGTTCATAAAAGATCATTATATATCAAAAATATTTAAAAATAGAATCCGCACGCCAGGGCGTACCAAGACTCGGTACCAATGGCTAACCAGCACGGAGCACGATACCAATTCAAACCACCTTGGTCTCAAACTGTGGAAGACATTCTTTTAAAGGAGCATTAAGAAAAATTCATGACATGTTGAAGGTTAGGAGAATTTGATGGTGGAGGTTAGATGTTTAATTGAAAAATAGAAAGAGTGTACAAACATTAGGTAGTTAAAGAATCAACAGCAACGGTCAGCAAGACAATAGGTCTGTCGTACCGATTATACCGACGTATCGGTGCTGCCGAATCGAACCGGTACTGTACCGGCAAAGACCAAGAAAAATACCGCACGGATGCTTGCGTGGACGCGTTAAATGCCACAGTGTGGCATTGAACATCCTGCGTGAGGCCCGTGTGCGCCCATGCGAACGTGGGGAACCACGCACGAACGCAGTTCCCAACTCGCGAACGTGGTTCCTGTGCAGGGAACCGCGCGCGGGTGCCCTTGCGCCCGCACTTGGGCCGATGCGAACTACCCTGGTTCGCACCGGTACCGGCTTGTATTGTGCGAACTGGGCCGATTCACATCGGTACCGGCTTGTAGCGGTAAGAACCAGCCTGGTTCACATCAAAAATTAGTCGAGGGCCGGAATCATTTTCAATAGCCAAACCGTACCAGGGAGCACCGGTACTGGTACAATATGCGCTGAACCGGCCGATTCGGGCCGGATCAGCGGACCTTGCTATAGACCTCCTATAGGTATAAAATAAGTCCTTCAAAAAAAGATATTAAACTTCTTATATGTGAACTATAGTCATAAGTTCAGCATTCAGGAATAATTTGGCAAGGTGAAGTTTAAATTAGGGGAAAATAGGCTAAAATTTTGAGTACTTTAAAAACAAAAAATAAAAAAAAAAATATCCAAGAGAGAGGTAAATGAGATGAGATGCAGTGATGAGAGGGTGAGTATAAGAACAAGATTTGGGAAAGGAAACAAGATAGAACATGAGAGAAGAAATCTACCTATTACCCAACCATTAAGTTTCCCTTATTGGGTGGCGGGGATTACTTTTTAGTACTCTAGAATCTAAAGTAAGATCCCCCAATGGCCCAGACACCTATTTCCAATGTACGCCCTACGCATTAATGCTTCGTCGCCTCAAAAATTCCATGTGTTACCAAAAAGCCGTGGACTCTGTTGGCAGCTAGCACAAATCCCAAATTCTTTATGCGAGTTAGAAAGGAGGCAGCAAATGCTTTGCTGACGTGGGAATTATTTGTAAATATCATGAATTTCGTGATATATTTATGGAGCACTCCTGAATCAGCAAATTATTTGCTGAATTGTTCAGAAAAGCTGCCAGCCATGAATTATTCAGCATTTTTTCCCTAAGAAGTTCCACAAATTTTGTGATTATGGTTTGAAGCATGTACATGAATACATGCAAAAAGACTTTTGTACACAATGGTGATCCTAATTGGAAAAAGTCTTTTGCTTTATGTTTCTGATGAATTACATATAATTTTCTAATTGGAGAAAGTCTTTTGCTTTACATATAATTGAATCATCAACCAACCAAAACAACAAATGAATCAGCAAGTATAATTAGGGCTGCCAAGTAGCACTCAAGAAGCACAAAAATGTTTGAAATATGTATCATTTTGATATAGGAGAATCACCAAATTCAATGTGGACCACATTGGTCACTACAAGCAAGGCTTGATAGGGTTCAGGAGCACGATCTGCCATATCAGAAAGTCGAGTCGCAGGCCAAACTTCAGGAGGCCATAATTTGGTCATATGGTGGCCGATTGAGATGATCTTTTTTTTTTAAATAGGGTATTTTTTCGAGATCTAAAACTTTGAGCCAACCTCCTAGAAGGTTAAATCGGGCCGAAATTCTATCGTTTAGGCCCTAAAACACAGACTAGTCAAACCAAAAGTTTCCTTTTTCGAGGAAGACTTTGACTGAGCATAGCTCTGCATCCGATAAGAATTCGGCAGAGCGACAGAAGGCAGAGCTAATGTAGAAGTCGAGATCTACCTAATCAAAATTTTTAGTTTTTTTCTACTAGAGATGTCAATTTAAGAAAAAAGAGTCTTGCTATGATTAAGAAGAGAAATCCGATCCAAATTGTGTTAGGACGGACCTCACATTATAAATAGAGGTTAAGTACCTCATTTTTTTAATGATTAATGAAAGAAAAGAAAACTTAAAGCCCTACTTTTGAGATTCCTCCATCTTTTTGTACTTATCTTCTGAGAGATTCGAGTTGAGCGGGTTAAAGAAAATCTTTCTTCGGATCAAGTTGGTATCAGAGCTTCGAACCTTTATATCTGTGGGGGCATCTGTTCATGATCCAGATGCGTGAGCATTACAAGCAATCAGAAGAAAAGCTATCCGTGCTTCAAGAACATCGAAGGACAAAGGTGAATATGGCTGCTAATTCTTCCTCGATGGGTGATGATGAGACGAAGGAATGTCTCATACAACTAAAGAAGAAAATTGTCTAACTCACCGAGATTGTCTCCAGATTGATGATACCTTCAGCACAAGCACCAGCAACTCCTGTTGCAAAGCTGTCTCCTACGGCTCGAGATAAAGAACCACCATCCAGTGAGAAGGATGAAGATGAGCGACCTACGGGTATGAAAAATCACTCTTCAACCTCTAAAGTTGAGGCTCGAATCGAGATCCCTATATATGACAGGATTATTGATGTGGAAAAGCTAGATAACTGGCCAGACTAATTAGAGAAATATTTTACTATCTATGGATACTCTAGTATCCAAAAGATGGCTTTCGCTTGTCTCAAGCTTTCTAGTCATACTCTTAACTAGTAAAACTCACACATGAGCAATAACGATGTTTTGAATTTGACATAGAACAAATTCAAGAGCCAAATCAAGAAGCAATTCTACCCAATCAGCTAGGAGGATTGGTGGATCAAGTGGCAGTACCTACGACAGAAGTATGATTAGCCCATCCAGGACTACACCAAGTTCTATGAGCAAGCAATCTTTCTCAAAATCTCCAACGACGATCATGCAATCTTCATGAAATACATCGGTCTCCATGAGAGCATCCAAAAGGAGCTGAAACTCTTTAAAGTTGAAGACATTAGAGAAGCCAGCGTGAAGACCATGGGATTGAGGAGAAGAATCGAATCGGCCTAGAAATGGTAAAAAGAGCGATAAGTTTAAGAAAGGCGGCAAAAAATCAAGCCAAAAGGGGGAGCAAGGTAAGAAGCAAGCCAACATGACTCAAAAATTACTGCAATCATTGTGACCTCCGTGGACACACTAAGAAGTAATGGAAACTTCACCCCGAGCTGTGGCCGAAGAGGAAGACGTAGAAAGAAAAGGATTCCAAGAAGAAGAAAAAGGCGGTTCTTAATGCTGTAGAAGTTGAACTGCCTGAGCTTGAGCAAGCAGACTCCAAATTGAGCCTGATGGCGAGAAAACCTGAGACAGTTACTGAAGCAGATTTAAAGGTGTGGGAGAAACTCTTCCACCTAAAGATCCAGATAAAGCAGAGTATCATTGATGCTATTGTAGATCCTAGAAGCCAAAAGAACCTCATCTCTAAAAATTTGGTTCGTGAGTTGGGGTTGCAGACTAAGCCTCATCCACATCCCTACCCTCTTGGTTGGATTCAAAAGGACGTTGAATTAAAGATCACTAAGCAGTGTACTTTCAAATTCACTATAACCGAGAGGTACATTGACGTGGTAACTTGTAAAGTAGTTCCTTTGGATATTTGCCAAGTTATCTTTGGGGTCGAGATACAGTCTTCTACCGGCATCTGAAGTATCGGTTCGTGAAAGATGGAAAGGAGTTTATGATCAACATCTCCAAAACACAAGAAAACCTAGACCTTGCAATTGCTGCCCAAGCGAAGCAACTTGTTAATGCCTGCAATAAGTTTGCGATGATACAAAAATCTGATACTACTTAGGCCAAGCTCTCGTTCTTTGGTTCCTTAATCGATCTACCGAGATCAACATCGAGTCGTCATCGACGAGGAAGGATAGCAAGGAGCGTCCCTACCAAGGAATGCCGTACCGGCCGGTACGGGCCGGTACGTACCGGTCCGATCCTTGATCGGTGTCGAAAACAGATGAAAATCGGTATTTTTCGATTTTCTTGTGCGAACCGGCTGGTACGAAGCCCGTACCAATCGGTACCGGCCGGTACCGCTTGGTACAGGCCTCGTACCGTTTTTTTCCCGAACCACAGCACCTCGCGCTGTGGTTTTTGAAACCACCGCGGGGAGCATGGTTTCAAAAACCACGCGCCGCGCGTGGTTTTAAGGAAGAAGTGGCCCGTGGGCCACTTCTTTCAAACAAAAAAAAAGCTATGGCCTGTCGGCCACTCCTTCCCATCAAAAAACAAAGTGGCCGAGAGGCCACTTCTGTTCTATCAAATCAAAAAAAGAAGTGGCCTCTCGGCCACTTCTTTTTTGTTATTTTTGTTTTAAAAAAAGAAGTGGCTGAGAGGCCACTTCTTTTTTTGAGTTGACAAGACGAAAACGAAGTGGCCTCTCGGCCACTTCTTCCTCGCTCGTTCGGTTATAAAAACCGAACGAGAGGCTCTGTCCGGACTCCAGAGTAACTAAAATCCAGGAGTGAGCCTCTAAAGAGTAATCAGAGACAGGAAATTTTGAGAGATAGCCCACAAATTAAGATCCTGCCCAAAAAATCCAGCGGAGACTATTTTAGGTGCGGTTTTTTTGTCCTATGTTATTTCATTAATTTTGTTAATAAGTAACTTAAAAAAATAGTTTATAAATTATTTAAATAATAAGATAATGCAAAAATTTACTTTATTAGCTTAATTTTTTGATAAGTTGTCCTTTTATGATAGAAATGGAGCCATCAAGAAAAACGAACTCTGCAAAGCATGATATTGGCTGGTCTTATGGGCGAAGACTTGGAAGTGAGGGGCAACGACACCAGTTTCAATGTAAGTTTTGCGACAAGGTTTTCAAGGGAGGAGGGGTAACCAGGTTGAAGCAACACTTAGCCGGAAATTCCGGTGAGGTTGCTACATGCCCAAATTGTCCTAGCGAGATTCGTGTGCTGATGAGGCAGAATCTCGCTGAGGTCAAAGAAGCGAAGAAGATGACTTCCAAGAAGAGGGCGGAGGTTGATCGTCGAGCGGCAGAGCCCCCTTCCCATTACTCTATGGAGCCGAGGAGGTCGAGGATCTAGATGAGGAGGCAGATATTCAGACAGATATTTGGGCCCCCTGCATACGAGTCGGACGGCGGTTCTGGGAGCACTAGACAAGATTCATGGAATCGATTTCTTTTTTTTTTTGAATGTACAAAAATTTGTGGAGCTCAGAATGTCTGAAAGCACGGGAGAACGTTCTTTTGCTGATATTATTACCAATATTCGATACTGGGTCATTCATAGCATTACTATACCTTCCCTATTCATTGCGGGTTGGTTATTCGTCAGTACGGGTTTAGCTTACGACGTGTTTGGAAGTCCTCGGCCAAACGAGTATTTCACAGAGAGCCGACAAGGTATTCCGTTGATAACTTGCCGTTTTGATTCTTTGGAACAACTCGATAAATTTAGATCCTTTTAGGAGGCCCTCCAATGACCATAGATCGAACCTATCCAATTTTTACAGTACGATGGTTGGCTCGATTTGAGCCCTCTGCATACGAGTCTCGCGGTACCGGCCGGTACCGTACCAATACCAACCGGTACTATACCGGTCCGGCTGGCCACCGGTACGCCGACCGGCACCGGTACAGCGAACCTTGGTCCCTACCACAAAGTCCAGATGCAGGAGCAGATCAAGTGATTCGTTGAGACTCGAGAGAAAAGAAGAGCAAGGCTAGAAACCATCTCCAAGCAAAGCTAGAAGGTTCAACTGCAAGATGGGGAAGCAGGCATTTTTCCACCTTTAGTTCTGATTTAGTAGGAGCTAAATCTCCTAAACAACGAGAGCCCTAATCTAGGAGGATCACCAGACGCAATGTGGACTATTTTGGCCACTACAAGCAGGGCTAGACAGGGTTCAGGAGCGAGATCCGCCACATCGGAAAGCCGAATCACAGGCCAAACTTCAGGATGGCATAATTTGGTCATACGATGCCCGATTGAGACGGTCTTTTTTTTAAAAGTAGGTATCTTTTCAAGATTTATAACATTGGGCCAACTTTCTAGGAGGTTAAATGGGGTCGAAATTCTATCATTTAGCTTCCGAAATGAGCTGGTCAAACCGAAAGTTTTCTTTTCGGATAAGACTTTGACCACGTGTAGCTCTCTATTTGATAAAAATTCGGTGCAGCGATAGAAGGCAAGTTAGTGTAGAAGTTGAGATTTACCTCCTTGAGATTTTTAGCTTTTTTTACTAGAAGTGTATTTAAGAAAATAGTCTTACTAGAATTAGGAAGAGAAATCTCACCCAAATTGAGTTAGGATGAACCTCATTATAAATAGAGGCTATGTACCTCATTTTCTTAATGATTAATGAAAGAAAAGGATATTTAAGGTCCCACACTCGAGATTCTTCAATCTTCTTCTAGTTATCTTCTGAGAGATTCGAGTTGAGCGGGCTGAAGAAAATGTTCCTTCTCCCCGGTCGGATCACATTTTGGGGTGCCTCAGCAAAAAATCTAAAACTGCTAACCATTGTGATGAAGATCCAGATGGCTGATTATGAGATCATGCATGAAGGAAATGCAATCTGAGTGTCCGACCCTCAACCTTGTGGTTAGATAGCATGTGATGCAGCTAGGATTGATCCACATTGTCCGATCATTTAAGTCTATATATACCTATCTATCTACTTCCTATCATTTTATTTTTTTCCTCCTGCTGCCATATTTGAACTGAAACCCCACAGCCACCCAGAAGCCTAGTTCCTAATCCCTACGCTAAGTTTCTACAAGAATCCTCTCAGCACAGTGCTGGCTGAAACTGTAGCAAACCCCATTCTCATCCAACCCCTTCCCTACCCTAAATATTTACCTTTAAACCTGAAATACTAAGCCTTCCACTTAGCATCCTATATACCTATCAAAGCCACACCCACACGCCTTGATCGTAGGCTTTCCAAGAGCACCAGAAATCAGATCTGATGGTAAAGATGAACAAAGGATAAATTGGTGCAAAACCAGGTTATTCATGTGCATGGACAGCTAGTTTGGAGGAGGCAATGTATTGTCATGTGAAAGATTTCTTTCTGGGCTGCTTCCAGGTGAATTTGATAGCTTATCTTGTGGGAGCACTAGTACATCACTGTTAATAAATATTTCATGTTATTTTCAGCATGCTAGCTAATTTCTAGCCAACAACCCATCTTGCTGTCCTAGTCATTTGAAACCTCGAACCAATTCCCAAAAGGCTTATTTGCAGTCCTACATCACATTGGATACCATTACTTTCCGTCTTCGTTTAATTACATGGTATCAAATTTCAAATAACAGCTCTAGCTCATCCTACCCTACAAGGATTACATATATCTAGTGATAACCTAGCTGCAAAATGGCTAGATGGTTTAAACTGAAATAAAGCACTAGTTTATACTGAAACAAGGTAACCGGTGTTACAATAACTTGATGAATGAAAAATCAGATACCTGTAACAAGTATGACAAGAATAACAGCAAAGGCAATGCTTCCACCATCATACCATCCTTCTTTAACACCCTAAAATAAAATAGACAGAACAAGGAGACTGTTAGGAGAAAAAAAGCCAAAAAGCTACATAGACTATGAAGAATCTATATAGAAATGCCCCCATTATAAATAAGAACGATAGTGGGAATGTCTCAAGCAACATGACAAAAGACTAGCATGGCATGAAACAAAAAATATAGAGGAACTCAGATATCTAAAAGAAGTTCTGGAAAATTTTGCCAAAGAAAACTCCAAGAGAAATACCACATAATCCGACAATTTACATTATCAATCAAATGCTGACCAGATTTTGGTCTGGTTAAGCATGCACTAGTCCAAACTTCATTAAAGAACTATCAGAGGCATTCAAATCTAAGCAAGTCAAGTAGCTCATCTAACTTAATTTCATAATTGCACTTCAAAAGTGGCATTGGTCAGAAAGTCATGTCAGATGGAGTGATTATGTTTAAATTCTTTTCACCATGTCTTCTCACAATTGCCTGTGGTTAGAAATATGCACATCTGGCTGATTATGATCACAGATCTTTTACTATGTAAAACATGCTTTCTGGACACTCTTAGGTGCTCCTTCATACCAATGTCGCAAACTACAGGTCAACTTCTAAGAGCACACCGCTGCAAACTTTCAGCAGTTCTCGAGCTAACAAATCATACTTTTTAAGGAACTCTAATGGAATTGCATTTTATAGTAAAGCAGGAATGGAAAACAAACAATTTCTCCTTAATGCTCCTCAATTTAGAAGCAAGATTTTGGCAATAACATAAATTAAGGCTCCATGAGTACAAGCGTGCCTTAAAAAATATGCAAGGACTGAAACTACTTACACAACAGCCATAAAGGAAAGGAGTAGCTGAGACAAATCATTGAGAAGGTGGCTTCAGATTATAACTCACAAGGGTGTCAATCATACTTAAATTCATTGCTAAATTACATAAAAATTGCAAATTAATATGAATAAAACCAGCTCGTGGTGCGGTCCATTCTCATATGAAAAGATGAGCAAATTAAAAATTATATATGCCGATCTTCTCTGTTAGTTCCTGGCTATTCATGATCTTCTAGTCTTTTTTTTTGCTGGAAGCAGGTGTTTCATACAATGCGTGTACGAATACACCCAAGAAAGTTAAAATATAATAACTCGCGAAATGCTAGTGGCAGCTATCCCTCTCCTGACCAAAGTGTGTACCCTAAGTGGTGGGCCGCGTGGGCCGCCACCCAGTTGGCCGCTCCATTGGCTTCTCTAAATACATGCTTGGCCTGGAAGGCTCTCCCATCTTCTAGTCTTTCACCTTCTAACTCTGCTTCCAATGTGCTTTTGCTCACTAGAATTCAGCACATGCAAGGATTCTCTTTCAGGAAATCTCAGGGTCATGGATAAAGAGAGTTTTGTTTGTTTTCTAAGCACAATAAGGGAAAAATCTTTTAAAAATGTGACAGCATTGGGCATTTCAGATTCCAGCACATGCCGGACTCCAAGCCAGCATTATTGGCAAGGCATGCCTGGTGTCCAACACAAGCATGCTGGACTTCAAGGCCTTCCCATTATATGTAGTAAAGATGTTCATCCTTTGTACCAAAAAAAAGACTTACATGTCAAAAAACCTCATTTTTTTTAATTAAAAGACTACTTATAAATCAAAGAAAATTTATAACACATACAATTAAAATGAGGGTGGGCTTAGTGCAATGGTAAGGTTGCTTCATTATGGCCTAGGTATCATGGGTTCAAAACACAAAAGCAGTCTCCCTGCATGCAGAATAAGGTTGTATATATTTGACCCTCCCCAAATCCTGCAGTGATAGAAGCAACGTCAGCAGAACCGACCCGAACCGACCGGTTCCACCCGTTTCAATCCGTACCGGTGGCTCACCGGTACGGTTCAAGCTCAAAAAACGAGATGCGTTCCAAAAGTCGGAGAAGGAGAAGGAAAGAGAGAGCAAGCGGAGAAGGAAGAGAGAGGGAGAGGACGTCAGCGGAGGTTGCGAGGGGGCCGGCGCCGGGGAAGAAGGGCGGCTTAAGTGGCCGACCCATGGAGAGGCAGAACAAGAGAGAAAAAGAGAGAGAGCGGGGGAGGGAGGGAGGGACGCTAGCGGAGGGCCGACAGAGACTGCGAGGGGGCCGACACTGGGGAAGAAGGCCGCTTAAGCGGCCGACCCCTGTTTCGTTTGAAATAAGGGTCGGTCGCTTAAAAAAATTGCCGATTCGTAAGTGAAATCAGCAAATCGAAGCGAGGTGACAAAACAAATCAACAGGAGAGGAGCTAGAAGCCTTAAGCGCTAGGCCTGATCGATTCCCTTTCGTCACTGCAAACATGGGCGGTGGGCGGGAGGTCAGTGAGTTGAGAAGAAAGTGCGCCCGCTCTCATACAAAACGGAAGCAGTGAAGTCAGCATAACAATTGCCGACTTCACTTACGAATTGACAATTTTTTTAAACGAAACAAGGGGTCGGCCGCTTACGAGGCCTTCTTCCCCGGCGCCGGCCCCCTCACAGCCTCCGCCAGGTTCCACCAACCCTCCTTCGGTGTCCTCTCCCTCCCTCCCCCGCTCTCTCTTTTCCTCTCTCATTTTGCTTCTCTCCCATATGTTCGTTGTGTCGGTACGGGCCCAGCACGGCATAGCGCGGGCCCGTACCGATTCCTCCGACCTTGGATAGAAGTCTTGTGCACTAGGACACCCTTTTTTACATATGTAATTAAAATGATTGCCCTCATCTCCTTACCTATACAAGATATTTGTCTATCCCATATCCTATTCTTCATTGTAATTTCATTTAGGAGTGGTCATGTCTCACTATATCACAATCCCTAAGCTTGACCTATGTCAACTAGCATCCAATCCCATGAAAAATGCAACGAAGAATCCCTAAGTTAAGGTGCAACTTGGATTTGGCTCAACCCACTCATTGATAAGGTTAGGCCAAGCTTTTATGAACTTTGATGAGGCTTAGACTCAAATGCCATTCGCAACCCAAGTTCGGTTAGGTTAGGGTCAAGCCCAATCCAACCAACCCCGTGAGAACCCATGCGAGTATGTGTTTAGTCCCATATTGATTTTTTGCCTAGGAGATCTTGGGTACTTATAAATAACCAAGGAATCCAAATAACACCTATCGGCTAGGCTTTTTGGATGAGGTCCTAGATACAAATAGTATTTGGGCAAACCAGGCTCTTGACCCATGTGGATTAGGGACAATGCAGCATGAGTCCTTTTAAGGCTGGCCACGAGCCGATTGTGGTTTGTGATTAGATTTGACTAGATTTGTCAGGGTGAGGACGCTAGAGCTTAAAACACGGAGAATAAGTCGGCATCCGTACATGCGTGTTGGGTCCCACCTTGATTATTTTCAGGAAGATGTTGGATACTTATACAACACCAAGGAATCAAAATAACACTTTCTAGCTCATACTTTTTGGGTGAGATTCTGGGTCGTCACAAACCCACTCAACCAAAATTGATATAATAAATAAATTTACATTTGTATTCCACATACTTGTATGCAAGGTTTGCCTTGTAACGATTGTACTAACTATATGAGACCAGTAAGGTACCATTACAACACCAAGGTTCGATTTGGTACAAGTCAAATCACTCCACACTACTTTGAATTGAGCGAAACCACCTCGTACCACTCGGTACCAACCCGTACTGCTCGATTTCAAGTGGTACCATACATGGTCTGTCGTACCGCCAAGTACCGAGCTTGTACCGACTTGAAATTAAGTTTCATACAGATTTTCTTCCGGTACGGTATGGTACGCTCTGTACGAAGGTATACTATCCCGTACCAAGATGAACCGACCTGTACCAAGGTGTGTATCGGCCCATACCGAGATATACCGACCTGTATCGAAGCGTATCGAAATAAAAATTGAGAACAATGGTTAGACAACTATTTCGATATAGGGGTGTACCGTACTGTACCATACCAAATTGATAAGGTACTGATACAGTATCCGGTAACGAGATTGCGAACTTTGGTACCATAGTTAGGAGTGAGAATAAAATGTCAAAGGTTTGTCTCTGTATAGGATGCATACCATATATACCATACAAAGCCATAATGTACCAGTATGGTTCCTAGTATCGATTTTGCAAACCTCGCTTGTATGTTTCATATAACTATATCTTAGCCTATTAATTTATAGAATAGCATAACTGCACTTGCATGAGACCGCGAGATGCTAAATATTAAGTTGACAAAATTTCTTAAAACCTTTCTCTAATCTTACATTACCTATACAAAAATAATCAAGCTAACCTAATTAAACCAGCATAATCTAAACCAATAATAACTCCAACCTGATATGAATTGAGCTTAAGGGTGTTGAGTTGGGTTGGTTTCAAGAAATCCCATACAAGGTCAGGTAGGTTTAGTTAAGGGTTGAAATATATCAAGGTAGTGTTGGGTAAGGATTAGGCTTGAAACAAAAATAACCAAGCTAACATGATTAAACCAGCACAATCTAAACCAATACTAACTCCAACCTGATATGAATTGAGCTTAAGGGTGTTGACTTGGGTTGGTTTCAAGAAATCCCAATACAAGGTCAGGTCGGTTTAGTTAAGGTTTGGAATATATCAAGGTAGTGTTGGGTCAGGATTAGTCTTGAAACAAACCACCTCACCCAAGTTGCATCCCTCCTTTTAGATCTTCCTTACAATCCATATTTCATAATCTAAAACAAAGGAAGATGGTTTCGATGGTTGACCAATGGTTAGATATCAATATTATAGGCATGCTGTCAAGGATTGTTTTGTCTGCAACAAATAGCCACTTACCACTTACAAAAAAAAGGTTGCTCCTCATATGTTCAGAGTATGCAATATGCACCACATGGTCAAAAGCAAGCCCAATTCATCAAGGTTTCAATTTTGAACAACCCTATATGGATATCTTCCAGACATGCATGTACAAATCATCGTACCAACACACCCAATGTAAGTACTTTACCTCATGCAAGCCCTCATATTACATCATATGCTAGGAGCAACAAAGCCCAAATTTGTGCATGATGAGCAAATAACACGGTTATGCTGGATACGAACAAGATAGAGAGTCAAAGTAACAAAAACTGAATGGAAGGTTCTAAAACAGCTTTTAAAGAAGAAACTGTTGAAGTTTGTTCTAGATAGATTGGCAGTAAATTTAATCAAGTTTATCCTTAAAAAGGGGGGGATCAAATAGTTAAAGCAAGAGTAAGATATCAACAACTTCATTTGAAAACATAGAATAATGAGAAAATTCTGGTATATGACTGTAAGCTAAACATCACTGTTCAGTTTACCTCATGAGCCACGAATATGCATCTGCATGTTCTTCAATCAATATCAGACTTATCAACCTTTAGTTACCTTCAGCTATCAAGACAAATTCAAGTCTCTCCAAACTCTTGCATGTAATCAAGAATGCCTTCTTGACCTTCCTTTGGTCATAGTTTCCCATGGTTGTCCAAGAATATATCGTCTTTGTTAATTTCACATCATATCGTACACCATAAACCGGAAAGCAAGAATTATGGGAAATAACATGACAAAGAAGTCTTGATAGAGCTCAAGTAACAACATTCAGCTCGACTAATAATATACTAACTGAAACTCTTCCTCATGTCTGCTGCCTTACTTTTTAAAAGGAAAAAAGGAAAAAAAAGAGACCCACTTCCACACACACACAACCAAATCTGCTCCTACACTCACTTCTGGTAACTAAGCGCTAAATAAACACAAAATGTCCCTAAGCCATCAAAAAATGATTTTCACTTTAACTTCATTGGTCTTGCTACTTAATCTCCAACAATGTACTTATTTTATAAATAAAACATTCAAAATGGCATTAACACATCCGAATAAACATCCAGTTTATGTTAAGCTCAACCTACATCTTGGTCCATAACTGGTCCTATAATTTTCTTCCAAAGTTCTATCTCAAGTTTCAACGATATTGTATAACTGCAATACACCCATGGCATCCCATCATTTAAACATCAATAATTTAGTCATTCATGATCTCAAATGCAAGGCCAACATCCAAATACAATACAACATCTTAATGAATTATAATGGGATAGCCAACATCCACTTCAAACAACCAAGTGAAGCTTATATAGCTTCCCCATGCTTACATAATCCCAATCCTATTCCCCAATTAATAAAATATTTTAATCTTAAATAACCAAAATATATAATAATACATTTTTGCATTAAGAGTTTGTGCAAGCAACCATTTTATTTCAATATCATAACCGTCCATGTTTTTACCTGAAGGAACACAGCAATCGCTTACCCAAATAGCAAGATCTTATGCAACCACTAATAATGGTTCATTGTACTAGCCCAAACCGGATAGTACGGAACGTATCATATCGTACCAGTTCGGTACCGGTACCCAGTATGAGTAGCGTACCGACACTTGGTATGCCAAAAAGACTTCATACCATACCGTATCAACACAATACTAGTGGCACCAGTACGGGGTCCAGTACTAAGATGGCGAACTTTGCAACTAATTGTTTTGATTTGCACTTAAAAGGTTTTCACAAGTGAACTTTTAAGAGTGTGATGAGAAATCAAGATGCACAAGTCAGTATAAATTAAAATTTACCGTAGTTTAAATCATTATTTAAAGGGTAGAAATCGTTTTTTTTGGTAGATAGGAGTGGCAGTCCTTCAAAAGCTGTATGCTAACTAGAATCTAACACAATGCACTAGTACTTAATAGATGTCAGGAAGACTGAGGACCCCAGAAAGTAAAAGAAAATAATAATAGTAGGAACAGCAGCAGCAGCAACAGCAATATAGATAATTTCACATAACCTTATTACGTAATATGTACAGCCTTATAAGAAAAAAGGTACTATTGTGTTAAACTATTGTACAAGACATTACCGTAGAGTGTCTGGGCAAGAAAATAAATACGGCAATACAAGGTCAATCTCACCTCTGTCTTCATGCCCAATACCAATGATATTACCGCAGCTATCATAAGGATGACAAGGGTTAAGTCTTGACAAGCTTCCCATAGAAAAATCTAAAAAGTGAAACCAGACAGAATATAAAATGTTATGGACAATTTTTCTTACCAAGCAGCGAGTGAAAATGATAGGTGACCATAAGTAAGACATACCAAAAAACTTCTTCCTTTTTTTCGAGGATAAGTGTTGGCCCCAAATGCGTTCCTCCTACGTAATAATTCAGCATCATCTTTACTAATTCCCCTGTCTAAATTGGTTTTTAACAAATTTGACAGCCCTTTAACCTAAATAAAATGGCAAGAAAATGTGCTTAGAGTAATAGGTAAGAAGATAACAGTTTCTTAGCATGGGCCTAAGATTTTAATGGATACTTGCCCCGCCATATTCTTGTAGAGCAGAATAATCATGATTCCTTGTCACTAAAGTAAGCTGCTCCTCTCCAATGCCAAAACCATCAGTTGGAAGTTTTGGTAAGCTTCCTGGCGTGCCTAGGACAGATACAAACACAGAGTACAATAATAGTAGAAGACATTCATTAAAGCCTTAAAATGCATTTTATTATGAAATGTAAATCTGAAAAAAGAATAAAATTGAGCAATCAAAAGTTCGGCAGATATTTATTAGGGATGCGACTTGCCCTAGGTTAAAAAAAAACAAATCCAGCCCTGGGTCATGCTGGATTTGGTGTTTGCTGAACTTCGACGATCAGGGTTGGTCTAGCAAAAACACCAACCATAATTTAGTTGGGTTTTGCTAGAAGTAGGGGAGCAACAAAGTGACCAACCCAATACTGACTCTTTATTGTAACAATAGAACCCTTAATAGTTTCCAAACCAACTTGACATACAACAATCATCTGCACAAGCACTAGCAGTTTGTTTAATTATACAGAATAACACTCAGATACTGTCTAGGCCAGAAAATTCATAAAACATTAATATTTTTTATTTACTCAAATAAAATGCTCTATTTTTTGTTGGTACGGAAATAAAATGCTCTATTAAGTAGCTTATGTAGTAACAGAGATGGGCATTTGAATGCAAATGAGGAAGTACGAATTTTTGTGATTTTACATGATTGAAAATATTTTTTTATTATTTGTGTGACTTGATAAATTCAATCCAATTTTTAGGATGTGCGCTTATCTTGTTTTGCTCTACTAAGAGTAAGAACTTAAAAATGATGGGATTTCTGGAGATGAAACTCTTAGGCCCCATTTGGAGGAGCTTATGGAAGGGCAAAAAGCACTTTCTGACCCTCTAAAAACACTTTTGGATGAAAAAGGGTGTTTGATAAAAATTTTGAGAAATTCTTTTAGCTTTTCCAGAAAGCTAAAAACAGCTTTTTGAAAGAAGTTCCATTTTGGAGCTTTCCGAAAAAACTATTTTGAGCTATCTCGGGAAGCTATTTTTTGACCAAAATACCCATAAAAAAATAAAACAATTACATACTTTGTCCCTTTATAAATCTAAAAATTTGCTGAAGCCCTAACAAAGAACTCTAGCCGTGGATCAGACTCCCTTCCATGCAAGAAAAGGTATTCTTGTTTTCTATTATTGTATTATACCATAAATATAATATTATATTACATTATAACATAATACATTAATATGTTATGTTAAATAATTTAATATTATGTAATATTATGAAAAATTAATGTATGCTAATAATTATAATATTTTGTACTTTTATTATTGTATTTTACTATAAATATAATATTATATTACATTATATCATAATACATTGATATGTTATGTTAAATAATTTAATATTATATTA
>JAOXJJ010000001.1:11117177-11146275 GCA_025769935.1 Phoenix roebelenii
CCCCCCCCCCCCCCCCCCCCCCCCCACGCCTCCTTTTTTTTTCAAAAAACAAGTCACTCTACCTAATGGGGAAAAAAGGAACCACTGGCACCACTACATTCTGACTTCCCCAGAAACATTTAGTCTGCACCATTTCCAATCAACAATAAAACAGCGAACTGGATCAGGCATCTTATTTGGTCTCCCCAACTGGTACATCTTCAGCTGCTGTCTAGGAGGAATCATGACAAAATCAAGGAGTGTCAGTTGGTCAAATTCTCTTCCAATGTTTCAACAGGATAAGTGAAGAGTTGCTTCAAACCTAAAACAATCCACAAAAGCTATCCACCTCCTTCCATCTTTTAATCAGCTTGTCACAAGTGAGGATCTTCCTATGCACGGGACGGAAGACAAGCACCCAGGATGTCATTAAGAAAAAACAGTGGGCTTCAAGCCAGCACCTAAATATCACAATTTAAACCCCATTCTTGAGGTCATTATAGGAGGTCATCCTTTTGCTTCACACCTCCACCATTTCTACTCAATTCTCTTAGGTGAAAATGCAGTAAGCTTGTAAGAGCACAAGCAGCAAGCAGTGCTCCTCAATCTCCAGTCCGTCAAATTAATTCTAAAAGACAGGCACCATAACTTTTCAGCCTCTCATTAGCAGCAAGTACGTCTTTGAAAGCAGTCTCCAGGACACCCAGACAAACTTGAAACCTCCCGACACTCTAATATCACCTACCAACCTTAAACTCTTAAAATACAGATTGAAATTATTCAACCTTTGATCCTTGCCTCTATAGAGAAGGAAATCTGAGAAACCTAACCACCATATCCTTCCTCTAAACCAATGTGCCAACCAATGTAATACACCTTTTCCTATGTTTTTTTGCTCCCCGATCACTATGCTTTTCAGCATTATCACTTCAGGAACGTAACACAGAATTATGCAATTAATACTGGACATTTATAATTTGTCTTAGCAAATTAGATCCAGTCAGTCAATTGAAGTGGTCAAGGTTATCTTGGTAATTCATGAACATAAAAAAGAAATTCCAATGATATTTCCTGAATGTGTCAAAAAAAACACTAGGCTGGATAGCTTTCAACTCCGCTTTATGTTTTTGAACTGCTCATTTCATTGAGGAAGAAAAGACATGATGGAAGTAACTATAATGGCAGTGAAAACAATCTTGATAGTTGCTCAGAGGGGGGCTCATATAATGAGGTATAAAGATATCTAAACATAAAAATTTACCGCAAAATCAAGCTAAAAAATACACAAAGCCAAAAGCTAAAGATTACACAGCATCCAGTGATCCAAAGTAATAGGAAGTATGTAGAACAAACAAGTTAAAATCATGCCCATTGCACATGTTATGTAGTTTCAGAGGGTGCAGTGTTATTTAGATAAGACTACGACTATGCTAGATGGTTAGACACAAATGATAGTCATACGATCGCCAGCATTAAACTGGAAAATACAGGTCTTATAAGCCAAGTTGAATGAGAGATGCACCTCCATATGATGGTGACCTGGTCTCCAGACCACGTGAAGGAATCAAGCTAGGTACAGGTTGAGCAAAAATGGGTATATCCATCTAGACATAATTACTTACAGGAAAATGTTGTGTCACCAAAAGAAACCTGAAAAAGGCTATAAATCCCATTTTTAAAAAAATCACAGAGGGAAAAATTAAATCTACACACTGATCCTAACTCCACAATCCCACCAAAAATGGATTCTCTTTCCAAGGATGTACTGGGGTGATACAGCAGCACTCTTGCCTAGGCAACTAGAAAAAACTAAAGTATGGATTAGTGCCCAGCTTGATTGTTACTTAATTAACTCGGCTGATCCATACGTTTAAGTAATCAGGCTAGGTAAATATGTGCGAGTAGCGACTCCATGAAGTCCATCAGATCCATCCTGGCCTGATTTGAAATAGGCAGTCTCGGACACAATTACAGATCTGAAATGCACTGAGTGGTGTTTGGTTTAAAGGACAGTTGGACGTGCATCCGAACTAATTTCTGGCCAGCAACGCAATACGATCATATTCCCAGAAAGGTGCACCAATCTTCTGCAGCCACAGAATGACTGTAAACCACTGAAATCATGTATATGTTTCAAAAAAGGTCTCCATTTTTACAAGGTTACAAGGAAGCACAGCAAGTGTGGGCATATAGATAAAACTCAGCAGCGGGGCATATGGACTAATAAAATAGATTCTTAAATGTTCGGTCATTTGAGCTATGGTGGTCCAATTTGATGCAGAGAATAGAACAATAAAAAATGAGGATTATTTGAGAAAAATTCTGGCTTGTGCTGGAACATTTGGAAGGGGAGGATGGAATGGTTTATAATAATAGATTACCCCATCCAACATAAGTGGTTGATCAAGCTTGTGCGCTGGTGGAGGATTGCATAGGTTATGTGACTCAGCAACAGGATTAAAGAGAGTCTGTACAGAAGGATTCAGATAAAGAGAAATGGAGGCCTCCAACATCTAGCAAAATAAAAGTAAATTCCGATGGAGCCTTAAATGATAAAACTGGTTGTGATGGAGATGGTATAATTTGTAGAAATAAGGACGAAAAGTTTTGGCAGCCATTGCTAATAATGCAGAAATATTTCAAAAGCAAAACTATTGAAGCTTCAACAGTCAGAGAATGCATTGAAGTTGGGCTAGATATTGATTTCCATGGCTTCAAGGTTGAAGGAGATGCCTAGGGTAAAATGTAGAGGTTGCACAGAAGAAATACTTCTGATATTGAGATTGGAGTTCTTCTTGAAGATTCTCGTTCTCTTGTCAAAGATGCTGGTGTAGTTTTGCTCTCCTAGATCCCTCGCTCTGGTAATGAGGTGGATCATTTGTTAGCCAAGTATGCCTTAACTTTGGATGATTATGAAGCTTAGATCAAAAAAGTTCCACCTGGTTTTGTGACAATGTATCTTCGGACTGTACGGGTTGACTCTTTTGTGCATTAATAATATTCTCTTGTCATCTTTTTCTGGCACAAAAAGGGCAAATGTTTCACTAGGTCAACATTCAGGTTGAAGGACCACCAAGCATGGTGAGTACTATCCAGAAGGAACACAATTGTTTACAGTAAACCATGCCAACAACCAACACGAAAGCAGCTGGAATCTATGGCCGATGGTAGGTGGGGTACTTACATCTTTCAGTCCAACATAACCAGAATCTATGCGAGAATTCTTTTCAAATGCTTGGAATATGTCCCAGCCCCAATCTTGGTAAGTTTTGTTCCCAGTGAAACGCCAAAGGTACATAAGTGACTCAATAGTCTCTGGTCTTAGTATGTTCCATGATGTGCCAATGCCCATGTCCTGCATTTATGTACCAATATTTAATACAAAAAAGCAATCTATCATGATTCTACTACATGAAAGAAAGATTTAAAGGCAAAAGATTATCTGACCTCTCCAACATAAAAGTAGTAGTTTTCTCCTGCTAATTTTGTTAGAGTTGATTGGTAGAAATTATAACAAGTCCAAGAAAGCTGCACAAGAAACCTTCTAATTAAAACTAGATTAAAAGCCAATGAACTAGATTAAAACTGCAGTAACAGAACAAGAGGATCCAGAGACATATGCAGACATCATAAAAAAATAAAGTAATGTGGATGAGATAAGGCTGAAAAAATGGACTTCTGCAATTGTCAAAAGCATTTGATACTTGGCAGATAATCTTATAAGACAGTATAAATTGAGTTCTTATTTTTTCATTGCTTGAATTAAGGGTTAGAGGGAAGGTGGGTTCGGGTGAAGGGGTGGGAAAGCATAGCATCAAAAATAAGCAAATTAAGAGGAATCGCCTTGCAAGCATCTATTAAAATGAATGTGAACTTTTAAAATTTTCAAAATTGAGCCATTTTGTGCTGCAGTTTAAGTAAGTCTATAGTATGCGGTTCAAGGTAATGCTGTGACAACATTAGGGTTCACTTTGGCAATATATTGTAAAAATGTCTGACACTTAATTAATGAGAAGAATGGAGGCATCTGAAACAGATGTGACAGTGGGTTAAGATTTTTAGATAGAGAGAGAGAGGGGGGGGGGGGGGTAAGATTCCAAAGGCAAGCACACAAGGTAGAAGATTTTGGCTACTTAGTTTGAATACAATCACTTCTAAAATCTCTAGTTATATCTGCTTGCAATTAACTTATTAGACTAATTTAGAGGACAACTATTCTGAACACCTATATACTTAGTGCTTTGAGTCTTTGAAAGTATGGGAGGAGATAAGCCATATGTATTGCAGATAGCAAAAGAATCTCTCAAGTTGTTGGAGTAAAAAGCTATGATAAGGTATGGATGATTTGGTATAAATCAGTGGATTTTCGAGGCAAAGAGCAAATATAAGAATGCATTGGCATCTTTCAATTGTTTTACAAAGAGTACATATCCTCTCTGGGAAGTATCATGAAAAGTGTTTTGCACCATGAGAGAACATATAGTTTCAAAAATTGAATTTTACCTGCTAAGGGTGGCCCAAAATGAACACTGATGCAGCTAAAACTGTACTCAAAGAAGAAGCTAGGTTGGAGTTTCATTGAGAGGTGATGTGGAAAGGCTGATTTAGGCCTACTTTGATCAGAGTCATACACAAGACATACAGAGAGTAGAGTTTTTCATTATAACAAAGCCACAAAGGTCAGTATATAACTCTGCAACAAGACAAGAAACAAGCATAGGATGAGTCAGATGCACAATGCGATGTTAATGGTACAACATGCAGGGTTGTATAACCAGCAGAAAGAGTTATTTTTCAAGGAGATTTTGGCTACATGACCAATTTAAATTGTTGAGACCAAGTACATACACAGAAAACAGTGGGAGACTGGCTGGCAAGGTGATGTCTGAGGTACAATTTGACCTATCAGGAAATAACCCAAGGACTGTATATCTTTAAGAAGATGAAACAAACTTAGTAGAATAACTAAATTCATACATCCCTAAGCTCTTTTAGGCAGGCTGTTGTGTATGGTTGAAAATGAGCACCATGTGTGGTTAAAAAAAAAATAATGATAACTTGAATAAATTCTATGCGTATGCTACTGGAATGATAAAAATATACCTCCTTGGCAAGCGATAAAAATTTTTCTGCTTTTTCTGGGCCATAACCAGAAGATCCTAAGGTTAACATGCCTGGAACAAAGCATGCTAGTTCATCCATCTGCAAATATTGGAAACTCAAGCAATTTAAAATCCAAAATAGTGAATGTCATTCAGAAGGAAAAACTTACCGTTCACCAAAACAAGGTACCTTGTCAGACAGAGAACCGCCATTTTTTTCACAAATATATGTGAAAGAAGATGGAGTAGTCTTCCGGATCAAGCTTAACAGGCCTTCCATGGATGTTTCCCACATTTTTCTGTTTTAAAATTAAAAAAACAAAATAGAAAGCATGGTACTTTGGTTTATTAGGCACCACAACTCCAGGAATGCCATTTGAGAAATGAAAAATATCTTGTGCAGCGGAGTATTATATGTCAGTCAAGGATCACATGCAAGGTTCTTAAAAATTAAAATGAGGCAGATATGTCAATGCATTTTCATTACCACAGGGATTATGGGAACTGATAATGGAAAATAATGATATGATCTCACCTGTAATGCTTCACAGTTTCAGTTTTGTTTCCTTGTATCCAGGCTTTGAGTAAATACTCATAGAAGCTGCAATTTGTAAAATATTCAAATTAATAACATTTTGACAATGATCAACACCGATAAATGGCTTAGGAAATAAATTACAATTAGAACAGGGCATGCAAATATGAAAAAGACAGATCAAGTAGAACCTAACAAGAAAAATAAACAGAACCATCTCCTGGAAACAAAATCAATAGGAAAGCACGGCAACATCATAGTTAAGAAATTGGGACTACCTATCACCCATAGCACCAAATGTAATTGTTGAGTATGATGCTGCCCCTGAATGAGGATTTATATAGATTGGAAGCAAACCATCACTAGGAAATGTCTTCTGAAGTTGTATGATAACATTCTCCACCTGAAAAAGATAATGATACTCATAAAAGAGATCAAAAAATGTTGAGATCTTCTTGAGAGTCTTTAAATAAAATGACATCCCGCATCATCATAGAAAAGCATGTGTCAGACAGATGGCTTCACAAATCTATGGCCACCTATTTGAAAGGAAGCTCTGCAGAAACCTGATAGCCAGAGCATTCTAGAACATAATGATCTATAAATAATTTCTATATTTCACACATAAAGGATCCAAATATAAATCAAGAACCGTAATAAGATTGGCTTAAGTGGCTGGAATGCATATAAGGTTAGCTCAAGCTTAAACATTCATCTAGGCATCCAGGGCATTGTTTTCCCTATCATGTTGTGCCTCCACCATAGACCCCTATAGGTCAATGGGGTGTACAGTTTTCCTATAATCAGAAAATTATTTCCAGATAGCAAAACTATTGGGCCATACATCCTTCTCAATCCAACAAAGTCAAAAAGACCCTTTCAAAACTTTAAGCATCTTAGATTCAACATGCACTTAAATTCCTAAGATCATGAAAGCTCTATAAGAAATTGCCTTTTCTTTTTATAAACCAAAATTAAATATTTTATGATATTATTCTGGATACTTGTGATAGGGTCAACATGGACATGGGAGTCACATAGCCACACATACAGGTGTTTGGTAAGTTGGATTTCCAAAAATCTAGAAAGGCAACATGGGGTACCGAACCAGTACGGCCCGAACCGGTACCGAACCAGTCTCCATGGTTCCCTGCACGCGGGCGCGCTTCCCCACGCGCTTTTTCCGTGTGCGGGCGCACTTCCCCATGCGCTTTTTCCGTGCGCGGGCGCGCTTCCCCGCATGCGGGCACGTTGCCGCGCGCACTTCCCCGCATGCGGGCACGCTGCCACGAGCGCGCTCGCGCTTTCCCGCGCATTTTTCTGCGCCCCGCACAATGTCGCCCGGCGGGCACACTGCCCCATTCGCGCGGGCGCCTTTCCGTGCGCCTGCGTACCGATGCGAACTGATCCGGTTTGCACCAGTACAATATGGTACCAAACTTGTACCAGTGCAAATCGGCCAGGTTCGCACCGGTACGCCTCTGTACTGGGGCCGGAACCATTTTCCACCATTGTACCGGACCGGTCCAATATGGGCTGAACCGGCCTGTATGAGGATTACATATCTTGAAGTATAGATATTTAAAAATGTATCAAGCATCCTAGTGTCTATACAATGAACATGTGCATACGAGACACGTGTGTTAGACATTGTGACACAAACAAGCTCGCCAAATCTAGCTATCATAGCTAGCCTCTATCCTCTTTAAATTGAAATTCTACCATTTTAATAGTATGTTAAAGGAAAATACCCCTTCTAATACTCTTTTCAAGCCCTGACATTTTCCCACAATGTGGCTATATAGCAATTTCTTGTGCTCATGGCAAAATCAACCTTGAACCTGCTCGCTTGATGATCAAGATCATCAGAAGTCACATCTCTTTAATTCAAGTGGTGTTGCTGAGGCAAATCTCTAGTCACATGAAACAATTTAGATAAATATACAAAAATCCAAATCTCAGATAATTGTGACATTATTTTCAGGTCCCATGACTCCCCAGCCCAAGTCACAGGATCAATAATATAAAGATCTTGCTTAAAAGGGTGAGGACAGGGTGATAAAGAAATATCTCATCTAATGCAGTAGGAAAAAAACAAGTATTAGTAGCAGTCACTGACTTATGGATGCAATATGAAGAGGCACCACTACAGAAAATCAATGGAACATAGGGAAAAATATTGTCAGATCTACTGATGACCATAATAGAAACCCGGCACACATATATGACTCAAAGCCCATGTAACTTATTGGAACCAGCTAGACTGCTAGAGCATAAGGGAAATACCTTCTGCTGGTATTTAGGGTCTCCTGTCCTCTGGGATAGAGCTATAAATTCAAGCTGCTCCGTGCCAGAATCTGCCAAGATGCTGTTTCCCTGAAAGAAAAGGAAGGGTGGGCACAATAAATAAAAATTTAATCCACAACACTGGAATATTTGAGACTTAAATCATGATGATAACCACCATATAAAGTCTTAGCAAGTTGGAAAGGGCTAGCAATGTCACAAAGTTGAAAAATAAAGATGATATGATATGCAATCATAACTAGGAAAATGTGCAAAAAACAAATAGAAGTTTGTTTTAACAGTCAACGGATGTGGCATAGAATATGACAATAAAAAGTTTCACTTGGAACAGCTAAAAGAAATAATCTCTGGACTCCTACTATATTTATTCAGAAATTTTTAGTGGATGCTGTACTTTGCTAATGGTAATTATGAATGTTTTATTAAAGCCCTGCAGTATCCAATTCAAAGTGACCATCAACAAGGGAAGCCGTTTTCCAGGAAACTTCATGTCTTAATATTAGAAGTAGCCAACAGATTCAAGATTACAGAACAAGATCTGAGGATGAAAATCTGTACACAATCCTAAAAACTACATAATCAAAAAGATATTTGAAAATCCTTCTAACTAAAACTCAGCATGCAGTATCGGATGCACTTTGTTACATTTCCACCAAGGAAACCCCAGAAGATTTTATCTCAAAGTAGTTAGAAAATAAAAACAGAAAAAAACTAGCTTAGCTAGGCCCAAACCAATACCATGTCAAACCAATCCCATGACCCACATGACCAGTTCATTCAAATCAATAAAGAGATTGTACATAGCAAGTAGAACCAATAAATAGGAAGGGAAAGCAAGGATGTTCATAAATTACCCCGGTCCATCCAGGATTATGTGGATTGCCATGAGCTAAGTTGATTCTATTATAAGGGATCCCTGATGGTGTATTCCATGCAGGTAGCAACCTATCAGCAATGTCTTTAGCTTTCTCAAGAAATATTTCATCCCCGGATAGATCATATGCACTGAGTAGTCCACCAACAACTCTGAAATTTAACATAGGCATACAAACATCTTTAGAACGACTAGCCAAGTAGGCTAACCCTATAATGATATGGCATAAATAAATAAACGACGGACAGCCCTATCACCCAAAACTGTCAGAAGTCTTTAGAATAATGTTTAGGATATCTATGAAATGAAGAGAACCATAAAATTAAACCTTATAATGCAACCTTATGGTTGTCTCAAAAACACTCGCTTCATAGTCCTTGTTGAAATCTAAAGAGTTTGCAACCCATCTGCCATAAAGAAGGAATCGTAACTTAGATAAGCATATTAAAACTGCATTGATAATTATAGAGTAAGATACACAATCTCTAGTTTGAAGTATTGGATACTTGATATAAGATCAATGGACACTAGAGTGCGTGTTGTTAACAAATCCTGAAAAAGTTATAAGATATTAATATGTCTATACTATTATGTTAGGACTTATAATGCACAGACCAAATAGACAGCATAAATCCATGCTTAATTTATTTATATTTTATGTGATATGATGTGCTCGTGGGAAGTCTTATAATTAACGTTTGCTATCTCCGTACCAAACCCCGTGCCAGTGCCATACTAGCACAATGTTGGCACGGTATGGTATGAAATTTTTTTGACATACCGAGTATCGACACACCACCCATACTAAGTATCGGTACCAAATCGGTACAGTACGGTATGCCCCGTAACACCCAGTTCGGGCCATACACGAGCCGGTATAGCGTACCTTGCTTATAATGCATTGCATGGTAGAGCACATCACAAAAGCATGCAAACAACTAATAGGATGTTTCTTTAGCATAAAGTCATTTGAAGCTCTAAAAGGTTTTATTCCTCAATAAGAAGAGAGAATTTGAGAGCACCTTACAAACTCATGCACACAAATGGACATGATGCTTTTTTGAGCAGTTTCAAAAAAACAAAGTTGCACTTTCAGATAGGATAATCCATTCATATACAAGTTAAGAAACCAAATTGGTGGGGATAAATAAGAGAAAAATTGAAATGATGATTGAAGTTGAAGGCAATGAATTAGGTAGTGTTACAGGGCTATACAGCAAGGCTATCAGCAATCAATTAAAGTATAAAATGGAAAAAGCGCGACCAAATTTCATAATCCTTAAAAACTTCTATAGACTCCTTTGAATTACCACGAAAAGGGTTGATAATCTGTAGAGCTGCAAATCAGCTGAGTCACTCATGAACAGTTTGAATTCGGCATGATAAATGACTCATTCAATTGGAACACAAGCTGCACTTGAGTCGCTCATCTAAGTCCAGCTCATAAATGAGCTAAGCTCAAAAACTAGCCACTTCACATAAGTATATATAATTTTGCGCTGACTCAGCTCAAGATTCAACTCATTTGAGTGGACTAAGAAGCACCATTCTATCATCAGAGAAGATTTAACATCCTGTGATGTGATTGAGTAGAAAAGAAACAGCCCAAAACTTGACCCAGGCCAGCTCGTTAGCTCTAGCACTTTAGTTTTTTTATACTTCAAGCATCTCTATTGAGTTAGTAAACATCCAATAGGGAAGGCATTCAGAACTCAGACATCAGAATTTTCTAAATTTCGAGCTAAGAGGTGACATTTTTTTTTTCTTTTTCTTTTAGGTAGAAGATATAGATTTATGATCCCCAGAAAAGGAACAGCCTGTAGCATCGGCAAATAACAAGTCTTCAGATCTGAGAGGTAGGATGCACAAAGAGTTCCCAATGAAAGACCTCCTATCAGCCATTTGCATTGTCCGATCCTCCACCTGGTTCCCTCTCTATGTCACTGGCGGGGAACATAGACAGAGATGTGAATTTCCATATATCAGGAAGGAGAAGATGATAAGGTAACTGTGATTTCTCCCTTGTACCAATCCAAGTTATAATAGTAAAGGAGTCTCCTTCGTCCCATAAGCCGGCAGCTCCACAGATCAAAATAGCAGCACAACTCCCCTCCCAAGAGTCCTCAAGGCTCAGCCATATGCACCAAGCACTTAACCAAACAGAACCTGCTATCTATCATTAGCAATGATTCAGATCCTGTGGGACAGGGTCATCCCGATTCTTCCATGGAACGGGATGTGCCATCAACCTGCCCGTTCCTGACACTTAGGACAATGCTTCATCTTAATGTTCCACTAGGACTTAATCCTTGACCATCACACAATAATCTTTAATAACAAAGTCCACGCCTGCCATTACATTGCTAACTGTATCATCGAATTTGACCTTTAAAACTCCTACCTGCAGGGCATGCCAGCAAACTAAGATAGAGGAAGTAGAAGGGCTGCTTTTCCTTTTTTGGGAATTAAGTTCTTACAAATGATTTATGATGCTATTTCTTTACTGTGGAGACAGAATGCTAAAGTGAATATGACAAAATTATCAGGGCAAACCGTAGATTTCTAAGAGATTCTGCACCAATCTGGAAGGGTATTTTTTCAGCAAGAACAAAGGGATTAGGTTTCCAATATTAGAGAAAGTTGCTACTTACTGTAGCATGAAGTGTTTTTTTTATGGCACCTTTGCAGAACATAGTTATTGTAGCAAAATATACAAAGATTGTGCACATTGATCGATTCTTTTAGAAGTGGCAGGCATAGGGAACCAAAACAATTGGTTGTCTCCCTAATAAAACAGCAGATAGGCTAATAAAGCCCCCACGTACCAGCCACCAGTCAAGCCCAAAATCAAGTTTGAAAAATGCAACATGCCTTGTCGTACCAGCCTGGCACTTACATGGTATATCGCATGTTGTGCCAGTGGTTTGCACAAGCTGGCACTTAGCCATGCCACATGCCAGTCTGTGCCAACCAGCAATTGCCCCATTTTTATCTTGCCTGTAAGAAGGAACTCAGAAAAATCTAGGTTGCAGCTTGCAGATCTTAGCAATCAGCCAACAAATGCCTCTTTTTTAGTCAGTCTAGAATTAATTTAGACAGAGACTACAGCAATATACAGTCAGCAAGTTAATGCTAGCTTTCTCTTTTTTTTTTTCTTTTTTCTCTAGAGATTTGAAGTCATGATTATCTTTTATTTCCTTTTGTGGGAGTCCAATTAGGATCTTAGTTCCTTTAGTCCACCAAGAATAAAGACAACAAAAGATTGCTTTCAGCATATGAAACATATCAATATGATGCAAATGTTTGTGAAAACATAAAATACATTCCCTAGTTCAGATAAGACTAGGCTAAGCTATCGGTCCACAAATTAAACCCCAAAACCTGGCTTTAGTCAAGTCAGGTCATGTATTCCAAATTAGAGATGAGCCATGCCAACATGTTGTCACATTGCCTATGAGATCCAATGGGCCACCAAAACAAATGGTGTTTCCCTACTAATCATAATCTAAATGTATATCACAATTTAAATTTATCTATTAATTATGCAAAATAGTTTCAATTGCTCATATTGATCGGAAGAAATCAAGCATAAAACATATTTTTGTAAACTTAATGAACTCGAGAAAAAGTGCGGAATATAACTACAATGAGAATGTTTTTGTATGCAATTGTTGTAAATCAGAAAGCAAGTAAGAAAAACCCCATATAACAGGCGATGTCTATGTGCATTTGATGTGCTAAAGACTAGTTTGTCATGTCAAGGTGATAACTCACTCTCTAGCTCTTCGGAATTCATCTTCTAGGCCCATTATGTACAGTGTGTCAAGAGAGTCTATAAGAGTTGCTCCAAGACCACCGAAACTATTGACACCATTCTTTGATTGTGGCTGGCCAAAAAAGAAAAAAATCACATAATGCCAGCAGCATTTTGGATTCAACTAATTAAGTTTTCAGAAAAAAGATTACAATATGACAAACCTGGAGTTCATCTTGGCCCCATGCATACTTTTCATAAGAATCCCATGCATGAAGCATAGCCTCTTTCACCTTTTCTCTACGTTCCTCGTTGATAGGATCAATGTCGACAATATCTTTGATGATTTTGTTATCATTTGTATGAATCATGCCTTCACCTAAATATCCCAAATTCCCCCTTACTTCCCTCAACTAGGGGGAAATTAGAAATCTCTAAGTGAGAGGGAAATTCCTTATTATTCAAAAGAACAATGTAGAAAATAACAATAATAAATTGTTCATACAGTCTGCATTCACAAATTGTTAATTAAACTGAAATAACACAAGAAAACAACGAATAAATCAAATTGCTAGATAACTTATGGTGACATAAATTATTTATACCTGATCTTGCAACCGGATCAGCTCTTCATTCAACTTTGAAATCTCAGCCTGCGCATTAGATCATATTGAGCTTCATAGTCACTTCCTTTCACTAGAAGCAAGAAATCTGCCAAACTATGTAAATCTTGTAATACTCTCTTCAAACTATTTCAATGGAAGTGATAGCTGGTAGTTTTCAAAAAACTAAAGAGACTAGCGCAGAGCATCTGAATGATAATTCCCTACAGGTCACAAACATAAGACAGCTAGCTAAAGATCCGAGTTTTGTTTGAATTATTATAACATCTGTGAAAAGATTAAAAATGTCGGTCAAAAAAGAAACTTTTTATCAACGCGTAGTGATTAACCCTTCTCCATGCCTTAAACTAATCTATCTCTGCTGTCAGTAATAGCGTGATTCAAAATATAGAAAAGATGATCTAAATCAATAAAAAAAGACGACTTTTTAGGCGTCTCCAGTGGATGAATGATGGGCAAACAGATCTGCCACTCAAACACTCCACAGAAAACGTCAGCCACTTCAAGTCTAGTTAAAAATCGAAAATTCGAAGAAAAATGAAGAGCGCAGAGAAAAATTCAAGAATGATCGGGGCATACCTCCTGTTCCTGGACTAGGCTTTGCCGATCCCAAACGGCGAAGGTGATGAAGACGAAGGAGATGAAGACGAGGGCCAGCCGCTTGGGCCGCTTCAGGTAGTAGGAGGGGTGGAGGTACCGCCACCAGCTCGAAGAAGATGATCGACTCCGGGCCATTGCCCCCCGCCCACCGGAACCCTAACCCTAATCGGAACCCTAGAAATCGTCCTCCCCACTCCCTCGCGAACTCCTCTCCTCCGGGCAAAGTACCGAAGGAGCCACAAATCGGCGCCGATAACTGCAACGAAGTCGGTTTCGAAGGTGGCAGAGTACGCTTTCCGGTTGTCCACTCCAGGGCCCACCGCCACCAGCAACTTGATAGATACGAATTGAGTATCGGGACACGCGCATAAAATCTTGCTATGCGGGATTAAATTCTGCCCCCGGCGTTCGCTTCTTATTGTCCGTTGTAACGGTTTGTAACAGCCATTATCCACTTCAAAAAAGCATCACCTCAAATTTTGTAATATTGAAATAATCGCTATGACACTGCTGCTCTAACAATGGTGTCTAAACATTAATTGAAAAGATAATAGTGTTTTTTTTCCACTCTTAATTTTTTTTTCCAGACTGTACAAGAAAATTTTGATGCAAAAGTTTTGAATGTAAAAATTATTTTTATTTAAAATAAAAAAATAAAAAAGTGCCATTATTTATATGTTAAATAATGTATTATAATATTCCTCAAAATATTACTGAAAACAAACCCCAAACTCCAAAACTTGTGCGTGATGCACCAAAATATCTCTCCCATTTTATTTCCGATCTGTCTTGAAAGTCTACAAGACTTTTAGGCTATCCAAGAGTACATGAGATTAATGTAATTGTTTCGGCATGAAGCTGTTACAGCAGCCTTCATAATATTATAATAGCTGTTAATTTAGACCCTGGAATGTAATGGTGATGCTCGGCGCTTTCCCAGCTTCCTGGTGTTATGTCCCAAAGTGGGAACAACTTCCACTTCCGACATCACACCTGAATTAACCGATACCTTAATTTACGTCAGGAAAAGCTTTCTACGCACACATTTGAAAGCACTAAGACCTAAAAAACACGTCCGTATTTAAAATTTTAAATATCCGTACAACCTCGAACTTACCCATAGAAAGTCACAGAATCCAAGGTGGAGGAGAATCTGTATCTACAGGCCATCTTTTGTTTTGCAATCAGCTTGGCCCTCGTCAAGAAAGAGATAAAAGGTCGATCTACTATATGAGTAAGCTACTTTAGGATGCCGAGACAAAGTATCTGAGAATGGCAGCGCCTTGATTATTTCAGCATGAAGACTGCGACCATACTTTCAAGCTCATATCATTACAGCGATGATTGGTTAGTCATTGCGGTTAGGTATTGCAGAAGCCGAAAACTTCTGATGGTCTGGTCAGGTGATTGCCACCTGCGAAAATGGGCCATTTTCTTAAGTTATGGTCTACTTTAGGCTTCATAAGGATCAATCCAATGTATGACATAGGACTAGGTTTGATGCTTGCTGTTCAATTGATTGCCCCATGCAAACGTTTGCCTCATATCCCATCCTAAGATTGATAAGATACTGGCTGCAGCAAATCCCACATGTATATGCTGTTTAACACGTCCAATGGATAAGATGGGCAACTAATCTGCATCAAACAATCAAATAGGCAACTAATTTCCACATGCCCGGTCCATGCTGCATGGGAGTGGCACAAAGAATTCTTAAATCTATGGCAATATGCTCCTTTCATGATCAAATTGATGTTGAGTTGTACGAGAACAAAGCATATCTAACTTAAAAAGTCCAGATTTTGGCCTGAAGTCCGACCATGTCATCAACATATCTCATAGTACATATCATTCCCATTACCATCCTACATCAATCCCTTGAACTAGCTCTTAAAGTCGCATGTTATTTCACATTAGTTTTCCTTTTGAGTACCTTGCCACGGAATTATACCACACTTATAGTAGATCAGCTTCACCAAACCGCAAATTTAAACAAGACAAGCAGCTTCTATTTTGGTCTCGCACAAGAAGCTTGGTTCACCATCCATCATCTCGGAAGAGTTAGCTGCCTTCCACCCTCCATAAATCAAAGCATTCAGCAACAAACACAGTCACCAATGGTGAGTTCTGCTACAGTTGGTCCAAAGATAATATCTCAAATAAAAAACTGACAGCTATGCCAATTGAGGAATGGTTTCTCAGAAGAAAAAAATGTTGTAGCTGATTTACGGTCACAAGTTTTTGTGACTGGCAACTGCACCTTTCAAGAAAATTATCGGGCACTCCATTATTACTTGATGATCCAATCCTGAAAACCATGCGAGCAAATAAATTCAAAGTTTTATTCTCTACTGAACACACCGCTATATAATTCCCTCCAATAAATATGACCATACTATAGCAATCATAGAAGACGACTCGACCTTCCTGGCCAAATCAAGGATTTGCGGCTTCTTGCAAAAGTTCATGAAAGGAATCACAGATCTAGTACGGTAGTTTTTAACCTCAGATAAACAAGGTGAAGTGTCACATATAGGTTTGACAAAACTAGATGTGTGACTGTGTATCTTTCCACAACAATTAAATTGTTATCAAAGTTACAGTCTTAAAGATCACCGAAAACAGAGAAAAATTCTATATCTAATTTTCTGATAATATTGTACATTACATGTATGATAATAATCTACAATCTTGAGAAGCCATTAAGGGGCAAGTTCCCCAACTAAATATTCATATCTTCATTGGAATCCCAAATGCCAAAAGCACAGGATTTCTCATGATGAATCATGACCATTGGCAGTCATCGCAAGTGGTTGTGCGGCTCCCGGTTCAGCAGAATTATTCTGGAGGGGGGGAAAGCAGTTCAGATAAATAAAATGGGAAAGGCAAACTAATTCAGTGATTCTGAAAATAGGGAACATGTCAAACATAGAAAGGACCACGGAAAGAAAAAGTAAATCTGCAAACACTTTATAGTGACAATAAACAGCTTACCCCATCCTTGGGTTCTGCTAAGGCATTTGGAATGGTTGGAGATGGATTTTTTGAAAGATCCCTCATTATTCCCTGCAGGTCCCAAAAAAGTGCATATATTATGCATCCAAACATAGTTATCAACAGTCAGAGACTATATATGCAGTCAGTCCAGCATTCAGAAAAATTTAGGTCTCCCATCACTTAAAAAGAAAATTGGCTAGCAGGACTTTGGTCAACTGGAAGTAGGGAAACCAACCCCGAGGCCCAACACCCACATATAAGTGCATCAATTTATCAAGAACCCGTCAAATGCCAGCAGATAGAGAACACTACTTGAAAGGAGAAAGATGCCATAGAATTATTTTGAATCCTTGTAGCTCAAGAATCCTGCTTTTACAGGAAAAACTCCAAAATCTAGCAAAGATATCTCTAAGATTCCATTATCGCCTCATAGTCTTTAGCTACCACAGACCGACTTATGAAGCACATATAACAAAAAGATAAGTATTTTAAGAAACACCTGAGAGACATTTATGGAAAATAGATGGCCTTTATGAATTCAAATTTCAATAGACTTATTTTTGTATTAGTTAAATTATTCCATGTTCCAGCATTATGGTTATGGGTGTATACAGATTTATGTGTGATTTTTTTTAAAACAGTAAAATATAATTAGATACTTGCCAGCATATATCTATACTAACTTCTATTGCTAGTCTAATCCATTTTGATATCCATTGATATTAGATCATACATAGCCCTAATAAAAATATCTGGCAAATGATGATCCATAAAGCCAACCTCAAATAGTTGGCAAAAGGGTCGATGCAATAGCTATAGTACTAACATAAATTAAAAAGATACATAAGCGTGCACATATCTTTTCCAATATACATAGCACGCTAACACATCATAATAGAGTCTGCAGAACCCAGAACTTTGTGCAAACGAACCAGACTCAAAAAAGGAACCTCTACCAGTTTAAGCCAACACTAATATTCTGCTGCGAGGCCTAGACCTGTCCTCACCAAGGTCTTCAGTTAGAAGAAAACTTCCCATTATTCCTCAAATAACATAAGAAGGATATTCATGTAATCAACAGCAATTGTACCAAGGTGTGAAGATCAATCAACCTGGGAAAAATCATAGCCAATCCGGAGGTCAAGAGATATGGGTTGTTTAAATAAGGGAGGCAACCATTTGATGATCTTACCAAGAAAACTTGATTAAAATAAGATTGTATGATGGTATGGGCACATACAGTGAAGACCAGAGGGGGGGGTCCAGTAATGAAAGGTAATTTAATTTGTGTTGAAGGTTTAAAAAAATGGAGCAGAAAATGGAAAACCTAAGATAATAGGATGGAGGTAGTGAGAAAAGACACGAAGCAACTCAGAAGTAACCCGAGAGATGAATTCTTGGCAAATGAGGATCCATAAAGCCACCTCGAATAGTTGGGAGAAGGCTGGATGATTATGGTTATGCATATGGTTACTTTAATCAAGAAAACTCAAGATTTTTTTGCCACCCATTTATGATTCTATGTACTTTTTCAGGCATGAAATGGGAACTTCAGGCAGAAATAAAGAGCAGGGTTCCCGTAGGTACCCCACACTTCAACGGATGTCTATAACAGCTCCATTAGAATGACTAACAAAAAGCTTTCACTAAACACAAAGATTAAGACTCCATGCAAGACTAAAAACAAAAAATGCTACATAAGAAGCTGGATCTGATAAACAACTGGCTTGTTCAACGATACCTTGCGAAATAAAAAAAATCTAGAATAATTCATGCGCTTTATGACTTGTTTTTTAGGGAAGAGCACTATGTATTAAGTCAAAAAAGATATTTGTGGTTACATAACGAGAATGTAATATGAACTAAAAAAGAAGGTTCCCTATACTATAAAAGGAAAATTGACCAGACAATCAAAAACAATACTACAAAGAGGGAACAAACAGGACAGGCTTTCTGTATTCAAATGCAGTTATGCAAGAACTGATTAACAGCACGTACAAGCTTGATAAAAATTAATTTTCACATTCACTGTCATAACCTCCATGACAAGACTGGAATGGCTTCTAGGTTTTATTTTTTTTAACTTCCTCTCTTGCCTAAAGTTGTATTAGCCAAAAATTGGTTTTCATGGGTTAACATTAGGTTGTCATTCAGCCTTGAAGATTTGTTCAATCCTTCCATGCAGCCCTCTTGATTTAAAGTTGTTCCCTGATAGCTGACTGATTTTGATGGGACTGACTTAGATAATGATGATGGCGATGGTGATGGCAATGGCGATGACGATGGCAATTCCGAATAATATTATTAAACTGATAGTCATAATACATCTAACATCAATATGCATGTCCGGTTCATGACATCGACCATCATAGAATTTTTAAGCAAGGACTTATTATGTGATAATAATTCCAACCAACTTATCAACCAGAGAGCAGCAAAATCATACATCTCTTCAATCCCACATGTAATGCAAGTGATATGTGTCAGTAACTTATATTTTTCAAAAGGACCATATGAATTAAGTGATGACAATTTTTACAGACTTGGTTTTACGACATTATAAATGCTCCGATCGCCTTAACAAGCAATCCTGTTATATGCACAGTTAGGAATTCCACATCTAAAAAGCAAAAAAAACAATGTCCTATATTATTGCCCGCTATCTCCTTTTGGGATAGCTACAAGACAGGTCCTATTGCCACCCCCTTGCGAGGCCTGAAAAATTTTTTGGGCTGCAAGCCTCAGCTCGGAAAAATTATACTAGGTCTGGCCTCAGCCCAATTAGAGCCCAAAGCCCTTAAAGCCTAAAAGGGCCTGACCCAAATCAAGCCCAAGCAGGACCAACCTGAATCAAGCCCAATTTGGCTAGAGTACGTGGAAGCATAGGGGGATGAGGGTGAGGAGGATGAAGGAGGGAGGGAGGAAAAGGTTAGGATTAGGATTTTAAGAGAGAGGAGACAGGGGAATCGGGGATCGTGGGAAGGTGGCAGAGGTAAGAGGGCGAAGGAGATGGGGAAGACGAGGAAGGAGGGGAAGAAGGAGGGGGTGTAGCAGACGTAGGGAAGGGGTAGAGGGAGCAAATGGAGAAGAGGGGGCATGTGGCAAAAGAGTGGCAACGCTTGGAGGTGGTGGAGGGGAAGGTGGCAGCAGTGGAGGAAGAGGGGGTTGGATGGGAAGGTGGCGGTGGAGGAGGTTGGGGTGGCAAGGGAGAGAGGGTAGAGGCAGGGAGAGATGGGGTTACGAACGGGCACAGGGTACGGGTTGAAGAAACTAGGGTACACCATGGTGTTTGGGTGAAGTCTAAGGAAGCTAGGGCACGCCATGAGGGTGGGGATAGAAAACTAGGTCACAAGCTAGCGTACTAAGTCGAGCTTTGATCTGGGCTTTACGCTCAGGATTTGGTTTCTAGATGCATTCAAGTTGTGCCAAGAATTGCCCGAACCAGCCCGAAACTCATTCACGCTTTGGATTTCAAGACCGAGCCTAAAGAAGCTTGCCCAAATTGGGCCCATTTTGAAACAAAGTCTTACACAAACTTTTCTCTTTCATTAGAAAAAAATACCTCAATGCATGCTTTAATAATAAAGATATCATAAACAATGTATTAATGCTCTATACGAATGAAGACAAAAATGCTTTATCCAAATTCAGCTCGAAGTCTAGTTATAAAAAGCAAATCATTGTTTATAAGTAGAATGCTTGGTGACACTACATATGAATCCAAATTTGGACTTTGGAGAAGTATAAGATGCATGAAAAAGTTCTCTATACATATTGCAACAATAAAACAAGCCGTAGCAGTGAAAAGCAGTAACACTTGAGCAAAAAGGAAAATAGAAAGCCAACTTTAAAATGATTACCAGCAAAACAAATATAGAATAAAGTCCAGAGTACCAACCTTATTTGCCCACACTAGTCCACATGCATTGCATAAGGTCCTTGGTCCATCAGGTCCACGGCGCATCATTGGTGTAGACTTTGGACTAATGCCACAATGATGGCATCTGATTATATACAGAAAAACATCAAGATCAGACCTTGAAAGAATAACACTGTTTTTATACACTGAATCAGGAAAAAAAAAGGAGGCAATTATGATGTTCCAAAATTAAATCAAAACAATACATGCATATAAAACCGAAAGGCAATTATAGGAATGCAAACACATAGAACACCTATTTAACCAAAAAAAAGTAGCGTAAGTCACAAAAAAGCTCAACTCGGAAGGGACTATTATTTAAGCACTGATTATTATTTAGTGAATCATCAGGATGGCATTTTAGAAGCAGGAGATGAAATATAATCTAATGGCAAGACTGATGTCAGATGTGTTGACAGGTCTCGCCTAGCATCCAAGCAAACAGCTTAGGTTTGGTTCTCCACCAATGGATACTTGCCCAAGGAAGCCACAAATACAACATAATTCTGGAATCTGTCTAAGTATATTTGTGTACCTCCCAGTTTAGCCGTATCTGTGATGCTGCTAAGAACATTCTAGTCAAAGATGCATGATGTTTCAAAAGCTTACGCAGATGCTGCAGGCGGCCGATTCTCCTGTGAACCCCATTGTTGGGTAGTATCCCAACTGGTAACACCAGATGTTGAATCTTCAGGCTTGGATTTGGATGATATGAATTGGCCCTTGTTTCGTTGCATCCTGAAATCAATTAGGAAAAGAAGCTAATTTCACTATAGAAAATGTATAGTAATATCAAAGGGCATCAAAAGATGCTCATCGGATTTTATCATGCAATAGTAAGAAAATGTAAAGCCCAACTATACCTCTAAAAAATCAAGACCCTTTGATGTAATAAATAAGAGATGGACAACAATACAATAAAATCAGTGACAAAAGAGAAAAAAGAAAAAAATGTAAATCACAATATCAACAGCCCTTGCGAAAAAGTATCAAAATCAGTGCCCATTAATCTTTTAAAAATAACCAAATCAATGATTGACTTGGATTGTGAAGTCAAATATTCGTAATTATAATGCGATATAAGTTATTATTGAAGAAGAGTAGGTATTAAGTTCAGTGTCATCTTAACATTTCTGGCTCTAATCTCGTGAAGAAGTTTTAACATTTTAGTAACAACATCATATCATGATTAAAAGCAAATATTTCTCAAACAAACATTACTTCTAGCATCATATATACATCTATGCTTGAAAAGATCCACTTATCAGCTTCTTCACACAACAATCAACCCAATGCAAAAGATTATAAGAGTATCAAAGATCAACAAACCTAACAAGACACTAACTTCCATTCAATAAGAACACCACTAATAGAAAACACCTAAGATGAAAAGAAAAGTATTCACAAAACCAAGCTCCTTTAACAGATCCTAATGCAATAAAAAAAGAAAGAAACATGGATCTGCTGAATTCAATGACTCAAAGACTTGGATTAATCACAGCAAAGGTCCAAAACTGGAGTGCTTTTATGAAAAGCTTTTAGGGTCACCAAGTTTTACAATTTCGACGATGCATTCAGGCATACAAAGGTAGATTAGATATTTCAATTTTATTTATCTTTTAGACATCAAAATAGGATTCCCGGTCAAAGTATGTTTCCAACTCAAAATCAAATTCCTTGGCAGATTAAGACCCACTAATGGAATTCTTTGATTTGAATATCTTAAAGCAAGCTTTTAACTTGAGTTTTCTTATAACCTTTGGATTTATTTCAGAGACGATCTCTTTAATAATTTTTCAAGTCCATTTTCCTTTTTACAGATTATTATTTGTGTTGGTTTTGAAGCCTATGGGGATGTGCTTAAGCTATTTTCATGGTTATCTATAAAGAGCTCTAAAGAAATCCATTTTCTTTAAAGTAACAACATTTTTCAATATCTTTTGTTAGAAGTGCAAGAATGGTTCTTATCTTGTAATCAAGTTGATATAAGAATGAAATCAGCGATGTAAGATTTTTTTCGCTCTTAGTTGAATATCACTGTTGGTGAAATGCCAATATTTTATCTGGCAAAGTAAATCCACGAAAGTATCTCCTTTAGAAACTAAAAAACATAATTTCCAAACTCAACCAAGGCAAAAACCTCTTTAGTAGGTAGAAATTAATGCAATTTCAGCATCTCTGAGCAACCATCTTCCAAAACACTATCAACTTAATGATAATTAAGAATTGAAGCATTAACAAATGAAGGTAGAAAATAACAACAAAAATGGAAACAAGGCGTTCAAGGGAATGATCCAGCCTGTTAGGTGAAGCATCATGAAAATGGATAACAAGCCCTGATTAGGACTAGGGAAAAGGTTCCCAAAAGAAACAACATAGAGGCTTATGTTTTATTGTTGCAGCAACCATAATGCAAACAGATTTAAGTGATAACTCATGCATTTCTCTACTATGCATTGTTCCTTTCTTTGCATGCCTATCAAACTTAGAACCAAGGCTCCAATAGGGCTGCAAACAAGCCAAGCCAAGTCAAGCTTTGGCTATCAATCATATAAGTAAGGTTTACAAGCTTGGTTCAGGCTTTGAGCTAACTCGCCTGTACTGATTCACATGCCAGTGGGGCTGGCAAACAAACCAAATCTATGTTCAGCGATAAAAGTCGATCTTTTTCTAGGTTGAACTTTTTTTATACACCAAGTCTTAAATGTAACAAAAGCTCTGCATATTTTCTACTCAAAAAGAGTAAGAATGAAATAGCTACCAAGCCTGGCAAGTTCACGAACATCTTAGTGCATTTGCAGCCCTAGTGTCAAATCTGGTATGAAATGGCCAGTGCCTCTAATATATGGAAAGGGAAGGCCAGTTGTTAACAAACGTTTTAGGATAAAACTTTTGCTTGGTTGCCCTCTCTTATAGACACCACTGTTTGCCATAGAGTTTCATGTCCATCAAGAAAAGTATATCCATTGATCCTTCAAATCCTACCAATAGGCTCCATGAGCATCCAACAAACCAATTACTGTAATCCAATAGATTTCCATGTTAACCTTGCCAAAAATGCAAGACCTCTTCTTTTCCAAATTTGGGAATTAAGATGCACCATAGTCTGACTATAAATTTGATTATTTATTCTCATGAAACGAAGAACTCACAAAGATAATTTCCATCTAAGCCAAAGTCAAATCCACTCACTTCCTAAATATCGGTCACTTGTCCCTAAAACTCTAAAGCACTTAAATGAGACCCCCCCCCCCTCAAAAAAAAAAAAAAAGAAGTGTTAGAAACCACAAAACCACAATGCCAACAAGGCCATAAATTTTCTAATCATATCGACCTAGAAATTTGATATAATATAAATAAGAAATTCCAACCCATCTTATATTTTAACATGCTTTTTACAACTAATTGTCAACCTAACATCAACCCTCCTCCATCTAGGCTCAAGACCTACATCAACCGTGTTGAGATGGACATGTAGTAAAACTAGGACAGCTAAAGAAAGGAATAAGCATGCTGAAGGAGCTGAGGAAGTTTCATTAATTAAAGACAAAGTGATGGAGTGGTATATGTATGACTAATAAGCATATACAACGACAATCTGAAAGTGCTTCAGCAAAGAGTGGTAACGGAATTTGTGTTGAATGGTGTAGAAAAAAAGGAAAAGACCTAAAATTACATGAATAGAGGTTGTGCAAACATGGAAAAAGCTTGGGAGGAATGCTTGGCGGATGACAATCTATAAAGCCAAACCTATATAATTTGAACAAAGCTGGATGATTAAGGTTATAGAAGAGAGAGAGAGAGAGAGAGAGAGAGAGAGAGAGAGAGAGAGAGAGAGTACGTGCATGCCTCCAAGAAAGGAAGCTTTTTGTCTTCAAAATTGTCAAAAACTCTATCAGGACTCCTAAGGAAGACATGGAACATCAAGATAAACATGTAGGGTATTGGCTCTTGCATTTTTGTCCTCCTAGACATACGGTTTGCATCAAAGTGCAACTTGGGAATTCCATCAGAATCTTCAAGATCTAATTTCTAGCTTAACCACAAGAAGCATGTGATGGTGATTTGAAAGACGATGACCAACAATCTTTATCTCACATCAATCTAAAGCTAGACATGTAAAAGTATGAGATACCCAATAATTAGCATAAAGTTTTAAAAAACATATAATAGGATTTTCTTGCCATATGTGTCCTCATTCTTGGTGATCAGTTGTTCACCTAATATCAAGCATCATCTCCTCCTAACTGCATACATACATACATACATATATGACATTATCATAGAGAGACATGCTCTTCAAATAATAAAATGCTACTAACCATTTAATATATTTAATGACAGCCATTGCTGAAAGATGGCTCCTCAGAATTTTATTTCATAATCAAATTACTAGCCAATCGCATGCTATTAAGTAATTCGTAAACCACGTATTAGATCCCAGGGATCAGCATCAATATAGCCTAAGTGAACTTCTGCATATGCAAATTTTTCATTCATAATTGTAAATCTCAGCTTATGAAGATGCTTGAGGAGGAGGAAGGGGGGAATAAGTTGCTTGAAGAAAAAAGAGTTGACAAATACATGCAAAATGAAAGCAGTGCTTATATCATATGATAAGTCCTCCTACCTGAGGGCAACCTCTTTGCGAACATTGTATCGTATTCTCTTGTCAAAGTTTCGCTCTTTCCTCTTCTCGCGAAACCTCATCAGCGATGCGACTCTGTGAGGAAAGTTTGTGCGCTGTGGAACATCAAAAGCAAACAGTACCTATAAAAAACTTCCAAAGTATTGACTGTATAACAAAGGAAAAGCTTGTCAAAAAAAATAAATAAATAAAGAATACCCTGTTATGCATATGGGGAGATGATGGAAAAGAATTTAAAGCAACGTTCATCTCGCGCCCTCCCAGCAACAGGAGCACGGCCTGAACCTAAAATTTTGATAGGAAGTCAGTAAATGGTTTGGGATATTCAAAGGGTACCCAAATTGGAAAGGTTTGATCTTTTGAAATGAAACAACGAGTATAGAACATCAGATGTGGTAAAAATGTCACCTTTTCGGGGGAGACGGAGTCGAACACATAGACCTCACCCTGGAACGAAAGTGTGAGCTGGTTGCCACCAACTTGGTGGGCAATCACCGCTTGAGGGTCCCCTATATTGCTCGGATCAACCAGACCATCCGTCTCCATGCCCTCGCCATCCCCGGCCACATCCCGATCCTCCTCCATCCCATGTACACCGACACCGCTGTGGTGCTCCGCCTCCTCGTACTGCTGGAGAGCCTGCGCGTCGGCAGCGGCAATCAACTGCGACTCTCCACCGCCTCCACGGCCGTCGTCTACCTGCGCCGGCATCGCCACGACCGGGAGGACATGGTGGGCAGCCACCGGCTTATGGATGTGATGGCCCGGGAAGCGGCCGCCGGCCGCCGGCTTCACGTCCACTGGTGGGTTAGGGTTTTCGCTCATCCCTAAAGCGCTCTCTCTCTCTCTCTCTCTCTCTCTCTCTCTCTCTCGATCCTTTACCAAATTTAGAAACTTTGCATAGAAGAAATGAACAAAAAATCAGCAAATTGAAGATTGATTCAAAAAAGCAGATCGAATTTGAGTTTTCTATATATTTGCGGGATGGATTGATTCCTCGGAAATCAGAAAAACGGAAGCAAGTCTCCTCCAAAACCGCATTCGATCAAGGTTTCCGGAATGGGTTTCAAGAAAAGCCAATGCAGAAATCCTAGATTCGGCGATCAGCGATTGGTTACCGAGATCGGCGAAGAGGGAACCCTAGAATTAGAGAGAGCGGGGGTTGGGCAGGAGAGAGGGGAGAAGACTCAGAAGAGGCAGGCATAAGAATATTACAAGAAGATGCGCTTGTAAAAATTTGTATGCGGTTGATATGATCCGCCGTCCCGTTTCCTAAAACCAGATCGTACCTAGCCGCCCGCCCGAGGGGATAATTAAGATAGACTCATAGAAATTTACAAGCCAGATCTGCCGTCCATGGATTTTTCAGAAAGATCTTGACCGATCATTTTAGCGCGGGTCCTTCTCTCCTGGATTCAAGTGAAACATGTGGACCTCTGAGTAACCATGGACGGCAGATCTGACGTCCCACGTAAAACTTTTATATCGGCAATTTATAACTTATAAGGCACCGTCCTCACATAAGTTTCGACACGAGATGTTATGACGTCACCGCTCGTACTCGTACGATCTCGACGCGAGCTATCCTGCGCTCGCGTGCATAGAAACCTATATGCGGAGACATAAAATTCACCGTCCGTTCGGTAAGTCGTCGCTCCATGGGATAGATTGACACCTTCGCTTGACGCATCAGGTTTGTTGCCTGTTAATGGGCCGCCCAAGCCCGGCCTTTTGAGCAGGCTTCGGCCACCAATTTAGGCCTGGCCAGCCAGAACGACCAGCTCGACCTAATTTTTGTTTTCTTATAGCGTTTATTCATGTTTCCCATATTTAAATATTTAATTGATAATTGTTGTTGATTGGCTAATTTAATGGGATAATAAACATTTTATAGGTTGTAGTCCATATCTAATTATTCATATATAGCATTATTTTTAAAAGTATTTTTAAATATTATTTGTATTTGAAAAAATGAAAAAATTGGTTAAGAAGCTTGAAGCGCGAAGCCTGATTAAAGAGCAGGCTTAGGGTTAAACAAATAGGCCTGTAGGCCGTATGAAGTCGAGCACGAGCCAATAGAAATTGTACAAACTTTGCGGCAAAGCTCGGCTGGTGCCCGGCCCAGTAGCTCCACGAATAAATCTAATCATGAGCATGGTTTTTTTTATGGGTATATCAGAGATTAAAATGGACGGAGGTGAGGTGATGGCCAATTCGACGTTTTTTTTTTTCTTTTTTAGGTAAATTGGGAAAGGAAAATAACTACCAAACCAAGTGCGATGCAAATCAAGTAAACCAGCAGCATCCAGAGAAGATCTGGAATCAGTAGAAGAATTCAAACCAGCCAAGTAATCTGCCACCGAGTTTGCTTAATTTCTTGTAAACATGATGAACTCTGAAGGAAGTAGGTGTGGAAATCAAAGTTCAATTTGCCGCAGCAAGGGATTAGAGAATTGTGGGAAGAATCTTGGGCTATCCAAGATATAATAGTTGTAGAATCCCCTTTTTTTTTTTTTTTGTTAAAAAACGACATTCATATAGTTCTTATATAAGTACAGCCTGCCAAATTAAAAGAAAGAAGGTGATATAGAGGGTGAGCCTTACTCAAGCTGCCCGTAGTTCGCTCATAGTGATTGAAGCAGCTGGTAAGTTCTTCGAACCCACTAGAATAAGCCGCCTATCATGATCCAGCCAACAAAATTAAGTTTCAGCAACCCACGGGGAGGAAGAGGAGCAACTTGGGATGCAAAATGCCCAGTGCCATAGGTTGCTCAAAGGGCCGTCCAATATGTCCTCATACTCAGAAGCCAATCGATAGCATCTTTGATCAGCTTGCTGGAAAGCCCTGTTATTTCCACCCTTCCATGGTAACCAAGCCTGGTAGCCACCTTTTCATTTTCGCTCGATGACAGTAGGTTTTTTTAGGAATGACTTTAATTCATGAGAGAAAACATCATAATGAGGCTGCGGACTGGGTGGCTACTTATGTAGCCAGTCACTTCGGTAGTATCTTGTGGGCTGGAGATGGAGAGTTGCCCTGAGCACTTCGAGGTATTTTGTTTTTTTTTATTTTATTGGGTGTATCCATACTCATTAGGTATGATCCACTCGCCTTAGCAAAAAAAAGAAAAAAAAGCACCATAAATGCCTGCAATCATATGCAAAGTAGACTCATTGTGGTGATATTACATCTAATTTTAATACACTTTTATTCTTTAAATTAGTTGGTATGCCCATTGTTTCTCTCACTTCTGCAAAGCTTGAACTACCTGAAGTAAATTTTCATTTAGGAAAAGGGCCCATAAAGACTATAGAGTGCCTCAACGCGTGGCAAAATCTTCACATCGAGAGCCTTGGAAACCATGAAGACTTAGGGGGCATTTGGTAGCCCTAACAGAATCACCATGGTGATCTAAGATCTCCGGTGATCCAAATGCTAGGATGATTTGATCTCCAGTAATCTAAAATCAATGTGTTTGATAGGCTATGGTCCAGTAATTAAAAATCACCGGAGATCTATGATAAATTTTTTGGTATGGTACGGAGATCCAAGATCACCAATCACATAATACCACAAATACCCCTGGTATATATTAGATGAATTTTTTATGTGTTTTTAATTCTCATGAATTAAAAATGTATGTCAATATGCTAATTCCTATAATAGCTCCATAATTTTGTCACATATTTTACTTTTAGTAGCCCTTATCATATATTTATTAATCATATAAAATATATTATAATAAAATATTAATATATT
>JAOXJJ010000001.1:11151708-11179938 GCA_025769935.1 Phoenix roebelenii
TCTAACAATTATATTACTATTATGCTATATTATAATAATATTATTTTATATTACAATAATATTATATTATATCATATCGTATATTTATGTATTAATATATGTTATGTTTTATTATGTTCTGTTGTATAATACTATGCAATGTTTTTTATAGTAATTTTGTTATACAAAAGTACTTTCTCAGTTTGTTTACCAAACACAAAACAAAGTACCACAGCACTTTACGAATGTAGTTACGAAACAGCAAACAGTTTTTTATAACAGCTCTATTTTAGATAGCTCTACTTCAGATAACTCTACTTTCAATAGCTCTACTGCCAACAGCTTTTCAAATAGGGCCTTAGTTATTCTCCTTGCTTTTCGGAAGTACCTAAAAAAGATCGAGGAGACCCAGCGTTGGACCGAAGGCGCGCTTCGGCGCGTCGTGTCCACTTGATGGGACCCACGATCCTCCGGCAACCGCGTGTGGGTCCCGATTGCAGTCCAGCCCACGGGCTATTAATCCGCTAAACGTCATCCACGTGAAGGCGACGTGACGACATTTCCTACATCGCATCAAAGGTCTCCCCTACGTCAGCCACCCGATCAGAATATCTCGTGGTCACCGCAACAATAAGTCTAATCTTCAATAAGGCCATTCGGTGGCAACCACCGCCAGCACCCTCTCTCTTCTTTCTTTCCTTCTTTCTTTCTTTCTTTCTTCTTTCCTATTTGGAAAGATAACCCTCAATTATCCCCCTATAAGTATCTCTTAAGGATAGCTTTGAATTTAAACATGCAATGGAACTGAAAATAGCTTAAAGAGATCGAGGTATCCACAAGAACAATTAGTTTTTATTTTTAATGATAGGATAAAGCATCTTGGTGAAGGAATTAGTTATTTCCAAAAATATATAGAATTAGATGTTGACGAGCCAACTACATTATTTTTTTTAATTATCTCATTTTTTTTATTTTTGTTGAACCTAAATAATTGATTTTGATGATGCAAAACAGTTGAGTTAAAAATTGACTAATCTATTTGCTTTGAGTTTAAGTGATAAAATTTCAGAAAGTAAAAAAAAAAAAAGAAAGCTTTCACCCACTCTCAAAAGAAGATCATTCATCTAAAGTTCCATATTAAAAAACAAACTCTAAAAAATCATGAATATATTTATTGGAAACTCACAAACCACACATGGCTGAAAACTCTAGCAAACATTTCTGAAGTTTGAACACAAAACCCCTACTTTTGAAAGGCAAGCGAATCCCATTAATCCCCTGTAGAATGCAAGGCATTAGTAATGTTATGTCAAGCTTCGCAATGAACTTTGTGAATCCATTGCACCTGACATCTAAAAGATTGAATGATATAGGTTTGACATGCACGAATGGTTGGATTTGACAACCACCAAACACGAACCAAATCAAGGGTTGATGGGAGCCATGCATTTCGCTCAAGATAACTCCAAGGTTATCAGATCAGACTTAAGTACTCATGAGGCCATCCAATTATGTCATCCTATCCTCGTGAATTGGCTTGTTATCGGTGCATCGAGTTGATGGTCGGTGGGTTTGATGGCCGCCTCCCAAGTCCCAACGTTTGAATGGTCGCTAAAGGGACGCGTTGAATTTAGAGAACACGAGAGCCAGAGCGGGAATGAGAAAGAGCTGCCATCTGAAACAGTGTCAAAAACGGAACCCAGGACCAATTTGTGGTCCAAACTGGGCCGCATTTGGTGTGAATCAATTCAGTGAACAAGAGAGTTGATTTTTGCGCCGACATTTTTTCTTTGGAGCAGAAAGATTTTCGTTTAGGACTTTTAAAAGGTCGAAAGCTTGGGACCAAAGGCAAACGTCATGCATATGCGATACCGGAACCAACAATTTAAATATCTCCTTATTCCATAATAACTGTCACCAACCAACACTGTTATTGGCCAGTCATGAGAAAAACAGAAATCATTATTTGTCTCAAAATTTTCAAATTTTAAAATTAAAGTAAACACGAAAATAAATAACTGTTACGAAATAATGGAGAATAATTGGAAAGTAACAAGATTATTTTGCCCTTAAGTTTTCATTATCTAAAGTAATACATTTTTTGGATCATCACATCATTTTTGGAGGGAATTTTGAGATTTTTTTTTCAAATTTTGACAATATTTTTCTTCAAAGAAGATACAAGAGAGATGACGCGCAATAAGAATTTTAATGTCATTGTTTAAAATTGTTGCCACCAAACAAAAAAAACCGACCTGAGAAGACCAGATGAATTGGTGAATGATGATTGATTGGCTTGTCATCTATTTGGACCAGGAGGTCGGCCTGGAGCAAAAAAAATACAATCCATGAGCACAAAGAAAAAACACCGAAAGTTGGTAGATCTAATCCAGTGGAAAATCCTCTGATGCGTAAGTCAGATCGATCAAGCTTTAATAAAACGACGAAAATCTAAGAGTATGAGCTATGTAGAGTGGAGTGGAGCGAGAAAAAAGTACACCCGAAGGTCTCTTGGATCCTGTATAAATAAGAGTGAGGGTCAAGAGCTGTTACCCAAAAAAGATCGGTATGTTGTAATCGTCTGACATGCAATAACCATTCAAGACGAGCTATAACCGTTCCACAACGTATCTCATAAATATATTAGTCTATACTTGTTCTACTTAACGAGCTTTTATCATTTTTAATGCATTTCAATTCAGGGATATATGGCATATTATTATTGGTGCTGGCTAGTATTTTTCTCTTGATTAGAGCTGGCTGAGAATGACTTGAGCCAATGGTTGACTGACAATGGAGTGACAATTGCAGAAACGCTAAGCCATGACGCACTCGGAAGGCCCCCACCCTTGTCCTTGGGAAGAGATGGTGCGAGGGAGCATTTTTGTCGAATGCTTGTTGCAGGCAATATATATAGAGGACTACCTCTAGATCCGGGTCGTAACTGAACGCATCTATATCTGAGACAGACCTTATTAGCTCTCTGCTTTCCTCCAATAAACTGGCAGCAATCTGCAGCATGGATGTCACGGAAGGCGAAGGCGAATACAATAACTATTGGGAGACCAGAACTTTCTTGGAGGCCGAGGAGCTACGCAGGTACTTCAAAGCCTCCTCTTTTTTTTAAAAAAAAAATCGAGTCTCCTGGCCTCCTCTGAAAAGAGACAAACTGTCTCAGACTTGCTCCTAGCTCCTCGGATGTTCTATGCAAAACGTAGAAATTTCACCCTCATACTGAAGCTTTTTTATTGCTGCAAGTGGGTTGGTTCGAACAAGAATATGGTTTTATATCTTCAATTTGTTAATCCAACTGAACTCAGGATGATCTCTGAGGCCATTTTGGGTTGGCATGGGCTAGTTCCTGTGGGGTCTTTGTTGACCCTTTCCAACCGAAATCCAATTAGAATTGGTTTTATGCGACCAGCTGACACTGTTCCTAGGTCTCGAGGGAGCAGATCGTGGCATGATATTATTGGTCCGGTCTCCAGCTGAGTGGTCTACCTAATAATTTCTCCTCCTAAATAAGAAATCGAGCGGGTTAAGAAGTATTATTAAGTTTGTTCAGGAAGGTTTTCTCAAGAAGAAGGATTGTTCATAAAACAAGCATCCTTCAGCTTCCTGGTACTATCAATCATTTCATGACCCATTGAGTCAGCTGCTCCTTTCTCTCCTTCGTTTGGATTGTTTTCTTAAAGTTTGTAGAGTAACCTTCATCTGAATATGACTTTCTTTATCTTCATCGTTTTCTGGGTCTTCCCTTCTTCCATGGGTGTCTTTAATACCAGCAGCTGGATAACTGGTGAAGCCAGTTCTCAGTACTACGTTTCGAGCTCCTCCATTGTGGCGACGTCTCCGACGCCCCCAAAGTATCTTGTCACGGAGAGGAACAGGAGGGAGAAGCTAAAGGAAAAGCTTTATGCTCTTCGAAGTGTAGTCCCGAACATTACAAAGGTAAGCTGGAAACCTAAAAGATAAACAAAGAAGGAAAACAAATAATTAAGTTGCACCGTCCCGATCATTGATCTCGCTTCTTATATACTGATTAACTCATGAACGGATTTGTGGAATTAGATGGACAAGGCATCGATCATCAAGGATGCAATCAACTACATTCAACAGCTTCAGGAGCAAGAGAAGATGCTGCAATCGGAGATATCGGAGCTCGAGATGTCCCATGAGCTTGCAGATATTTTCTATGATATGGAGCAGGATGACGTCCTCCAAACATCGCCCAACCGGCCCCTTGATCCGGGGTCACCATTCATGCCCTCCATTGAAGTTTTGGAAGTATGCGGTTTGCTTGGGTCTTTCTCATGTTTATATTCCTACGCTGACTTCTTGTAAGAAGTTTTGATCATATCACCTAGTATATATGGGAAGAGGATTAAAAGGCATTATTTTCATATGACCTTCGATCTATAAATATATAGTTGCAATTTATCTGCTTGTGTCCTGATGTCGCAGCTAAAGGTGTTGGCAGTGGGCAAAAAGAATTTTGTTATAAGCTTCTCTTGCAACAAGAAGAGGGATGCCCTGATTAAGATGTGTGAAGTATTCGAGTCTCTTAACCTCAAGATCATCACAGCCAATATCATCTCGAGCTCTGAGAGCCTCTCACACGTGCTATTTATTGAGGTCTTCTCTTTCTCTCTATCTACGATCGATCTTTCCGCCTTTTGTTCCTTTGTATTGTCTAGAGTTACAGCAGCCAATGCTTCCTCCGCTTGTTGTACGTATTTTCATTTATTTATTTTCGTTCCTGTGTTTCATTTAGATCTCCATCTCACATGGTCTAGTTCCATAATTTAATCTAAAAGCAAATGAAAATGGAAGCTGATTATGTTGAAATCACCACTTATCCTAAAAATTAAAACTTATAGAATGAGATAGATTTATTTATATATTTTATATTTTTTTACAGATTCCAAAAAACAGGTAGTCACATAGTGAGGGCACATCGCGTTTTTATTGAGTTGTTGTACAGGATCCTAACATGCTAATTTGGCAATATATATTCTGAACTATTGAGTGCAATTTATTTCACATGTTAATCTGATTTCCAAAAGAAGTAGATATTTAAGAAGTTGAAACCATAATTACGCATGATCTACAATGAATCCAATGCATGAAATGGTTTTAAATTGGTATAGATTTCGTACTATTCTTCTAGCCACCATCTAATGAAGAGTTTCTCATTATTTATGATAACAGATTTTATGTAAAACTGAGCTTATATTTATCACTATTACTTTGATTTCGAAGTATCAGCATCATTTGATACTTAGTGCAAATTTATTATTTAACAGGAGGCAGAACTTTTGGAATTGTCAAAAAAAAAAATAAACGCTGACACAGATGAATCTGTCATTTTTGCACCCATTATCGTACAAATACATGAACTCCCGATAATGACTCCAATGGATATATGGTCCTGCCCTTTGTTCTTGCCCTTTTGCTTTTCTTATTTTAAATATGGGACACGTTTGCGAGCTCACGTTGACCCTGACTTTTGAAAGGCGTCTAGGATAATTACATTTTGACCAAGTTAAATGTTTGCTTAGGAGCTTCAAACGAAACAGCTGTACTAAAAGCAATCCAGAGGAACGCGTGGTGTCCGGGCGCATCACTCTCATAACGTAAAGATTTCCCTCAAGTGCCCTATAGGGGGAAAAATGAGTCGGATCGGGTCATGGATAACTCCGACCCAATCTAATTTTAGACCCACATTGGATCCAATAGAAGATCGAGTTGGATCGGGTCGGATCTACCGCTACAATTTTTGATCCAACGGGTCATTCGAGTCGGGTCGGGTTCATATATAACCTGGATCCAATCCAAAAAATTTGGATCTGGTTTGTGTCCGAGTTGGGTCAATCCATCCATAACTTCAAAGCTTATCCTTGTACTCCTGCGGGTTGTAGCTTGCGGACCTAAATAATTTTACAGATTTGGATCGAGTCGTAGGATTGAAAACCCAAATTATCCAAATTTCAAATGGGTCAGGTCAGGTCGGGTCTGAATTCAGTAAATCCAGACTTGATCCAAAAATGGAACAGGTTCAATTTTAGGACCCAACTCAGTCTCATGGATCCTCCAAAATGGGCCAAGTCGGATCTAAACAGGTCGGATCACAGGTCAACCCGACCCATTTGCAACCTTAGTGCCCTCTATAACATAGAGGATTTGCCATATTTATCCACTTGGAATTGTTTCTCTATCACCTAAAGAAGCAAAACAAGAAAAAATAAATAAATCCTATTGTTTGAAAAATCCTTTCTGTTGAAAAGCCTAACTAATTATTTTCATTATGCAGGCGTTCGTTAAAACATCCATCATATTAAGTTCCTAGTTTAATTTCAGTTTCATAGTTTACTAATTTAAGCCATTTGTGTTCAGAATGATGAATTGGATGGTTCTCGGCTCAAGGAACAGATTGAAGCAGCCATTGCAGAGATCGATGCTCCACGAAACCCACGAAGTTTCCACTGAAGTTGAATCTCTTAAAGTTATTTGTAACTTGAGATTTTTATTCCTCCTCTGTAATGTCAGTAAGAAATATGTACATGTTTAATTAAGAGAAAGGAAGGAAGATCTACCTACACTATAGTTATCCAGATCCAAATACTTGTAATACCATTTAAGACTTGAACTCAACCCAAAATCTTTAGTTGCTAAACATAGGGGTGTGACCATTCAGATAAGGGCTTTGGAGGGGCGAAGATGGGATGTGCTAATTAATTGAATGGTAAATTAGATTTTTACTCAAAGAACGGATCGGATTATGTATTGTGCTAATGGGATCATGGTCAGGACATGTAAAGCATCCAATCTAAAAGCAGCAATCTATAGTGAAACCTATCAATAATCTTTGACAATATATACCTGTGCAGTCGTAGCCTTTCTTCTTGGGCAAGATTTCGAATTTAGCAATCTATATGACATGGAATCATGTTAGATGTCTGAATTTATGAAGTATTCGGCAACGTAGTCGACACACTTCATCTTCTTCCCCCTCCACCTTCAATTTCTTTTTATTTATTTATTTATTTATTGTTTTATTTTATTTGCTGACTGGAAAGGGTTCTAGCACCACTCCCTATCCTATAAACTAGGATTCTTTGCGGTGCTACTTTTGCATCGTAGAGCCCTATACCATCATGGATGGTCATTGCATCATCCATCTTAAAGATGAGTGGCTCTCCTTCATCGTCATGATGCACTATGTATCGCACTAATAGTGTTTTATTATATTTCAGAAATAAATGAGAGCCGCATGCCTCTAAATTAGATGATATGACAGCTATATGTATTAATAGAATGAACTTTTCAACATCACGAGTATGGCAGGAACCGGAAAAATATAATTCTTTGAACACATGAAGGGAATAAAGCAAAAACTCAGCATAGAGTCTCGTAATTCTTGCATGACAATTGATCACAAAAATATTTCTATAAAATTTACATGGATGTCAAAATCAAATGGCTATCTTTATCTTAATTGAATCACTGATATCCCAACAGCTCTCATTCTCTAAGTAAATAAGCACAAGAAAAATACCCCCACTGTGCATGGCAAGTTTGGAAAAATAATATCAAACTAAAAATGAAAAAAATATATGAAAAGAAATCAAGTACTTGTCATTGTAAAATTATTTGGTAAACATTGGAGGGGTGCGAAAGCGAGGTGGGAAAAGCAACTAGATGTATAACATGACCACTAGATATTGCCATCATTTTTGTAGGAAAAAATATACTTTGACCCTTTTAATTTCAGTGATAAATACGTAGATTCCAAAACTTTAAAAGATTTTAAGTATCATAAAATTATTTTAGTAGAAATATGGTCTAATCTATCACATACTCTCTTGATATTGTTATTAAACAAAACTAAAAAGCTAAAATACCCGATGGCTATTTAAAAAGAAATCTTCAATTTTTGTCGGCGCCCAATCGTTCTCAATGCTCTCTTCTCATCTCCCATCACCCCTCATTCTCCTTCAATGAGCCAAGTCCTTCCTCTCCTCCATCTACTCTAGGGTCGCCGCTGTCAAATCCTCTCTCCACCTTTTCGACCTTCATGCCATTGTCGACCTCCGCCAGTCCTCCACCGCCTCCTCCAAAAGAAACAAGTGATTGGATTAGATCAAATTGTACTCCATGAACCACTCCAAAGCAAGGGGAGAAAAAATTGAATCAAATTGAATCCATGAGAAATGAAAAGAAAAGAGAGAGCGAGGGAGAGGAATAAAAAAGGGGGACATTCTTTATCCTAGATCTTGGCCCTTTTTTTTGGAATTAATCTTAGTCTTCATGTTGTCATTGGTGTTAGATCGAGGAAATCCCCTCCATTGATCCCACTCATACAAAATCTAATTTTACCCCCTTTTTAATTCAAACCCTTTCTAATGTGCGCTACTATAGTGGAAAATATGCGTGATGATATGGCATGGCTAGATTAGTCCAATTTAGAACTGATGTGGCATCTTATGTGGCCGGAGCAAATCCACCTCGGTCAAGATGGGAATCAAAATGAGCAAACTAGAAGATCTCCAAGGTCACATATCACTCGATGAGAAGTACTGCAGTTCAAGTGGATATTCCTCAGCTCGGCGTCCGCCCTAAGCCAACTTAAACCTTCTCACTTTGGCAGTTAGTTTTTTTACCTTGAGTGGAAGAGTAGTCCCTCCATCAGGCTAGAAATAAAGATTGCCATAAGGGCCTCCAGTGTTTACACCGAATCTGTGAATAGTTATAGTGCAGTTCCAGATGGTTACAGCATGACTCTAGGCTGTTGAGATACGATTTACAGGAGATTCAAGATCCTACATCTACAAATAAACTTAAAGACCCTTGTAATCATTCAACAGTAGCTAAATCCCAATTATAATAATATCCCATCTCTCTGATTCTTCCTTCTTCTTTCTCATCTTCTACCAAAGAAAATCTCCTCTGACTTAAGCATTAGAGGCCCGGCCAGAGAAAATCCGATGAGCTCTTTAACTATTTTTGTTGCCTTACAAGTCCACAGGAGTAGCCGATGTCATCAACCCGATGATCGGTAGCAATAGGTGCTAGTAGTGTTTGCAAATGCATCACATCCATGAGGCCTTGGTCTTCATCCTCGTCTTCTTTGGGCCCCAACAAGTTTGTCTCCAATGTACCAATAAAATTTCAACTAGAGACATGAGAGGTATATTGAAAAACTGTATTCTAGTCCACATTAATTAGAAAATGTGCACTATCTTATATTTCATTACAAATGCAAATAGTGGTAAATATATTGGGTGCTCATTAGATTTGGCTGAAAGAGGATTCTACTGTTGCTGGAAATTGGACCCGGGGGCGACCGGTCAGCCGAGAAGGAGGGGCTTCGGCGAACACTGGCAGGCGACGGTCTGTCGGCAGGCGGCGTCCTCCGGAAGACCTGCAAGAAGCCGGTGGTCGGGGTTTCCGGTGCCGGCCCTTCGATGCCTAAGTCAGATGGGGGGCAAGTGTATATGAGGAGAAATAATAAGTGTCCAGAGTTTTTGCCTTCCAGCCCCCTCTAAGATGGAGGGGATCTCCTTTTATAGAGGGGCGCTGGGTTACTTGTGATGCGATGGGGCGAGGTTGCCGTACGACTGAGCACGTCGCATGAATTGGTGCACGATCATGTGATTTAATGCTTTGCCGTAGGGGATGAGGTCGGAATCAAGGAGTTGTCACGGCCGACTGAATGCAGCTGAGCTGATTTGCCGTGGAGGACTGAAGATCCGTAGATAATAGGTGCCACGCGCATTAAATGCCAGGGGCGGTGGCAGGGTACGGTCTCTGATCGGGCTACAGAAGGATGTGACCGCGGTAGGTGAATGGCGAGGTCGGACTTTCGAGGTGGCGAGCTCTGAGGTCAAGAGCTCCGAGGTCGGGCATCTGGTTGGGAGCCAGGTTGGGAGCTCGAAGGTCGAGCGCATCCGAGGTCGAGAGTCTGAAGTCGGGCGCCCCTGATCACATGTTTCGTGATATGCTCACATGCTTTGGGGCAACCTGTATTACCCCAACATCTACTATCATGATTTAGCATATTTGTGTTACTTGTCCAGACACAGATTTATTCCCTTGCCAAAGGATATTATGTTGGAACTTCTTATAAAGATGGGCTTCCATTGATTATGGATTGATTTTAATTTGATTTGTTACGTAATATGGGCTAAGTTGTCATCTAAATGAATATTAAGAAGCTTATAATTAATTTGTGATCATATGGTTATTTTGAGCTCTATTGTTTTAGTTATGTGGTGTAGCAAATATTGGTGTAAGCCTGATTTAGTTAATGGGCTCTATAATGGGTGGATCCATTAGTATTATTAATTGGGCTAGGTTTCCGCTCCAGTTCTATATATATTTGCCCGAGAAATTTTAGAGTATCAAGAAATCTAGATTTCTAGTTGAAGAGAAATTTTGTTGTAGCAATCATAAATGGTTGCTCAAAGACATCAAGGCATGTTTCAATATTCTTTGACTTGTTTATGGTTTATTTATTGTGTTCCAATCTTCTATTCATAATCCACAAAACTACAACATTTGATATCAGAGCCGAGATTTGTAAGAGATTAGAATTAGAATAATGGATAAAATCAAGATGAAATCAAAAAAAAAATCAGGAAAAGAAGCCCTAGGAATTAAAAAAAAGGAAAGAGGAAGAATAAGGGATTGCGGCGCTCAAGTTCCTCGTGGTCGTGCCCTCCTCCTCCCATGTGGCCCAAGAGGCCACCGGCGGCTGCTTGGGCCACACCGTCCGTGAGCCTCGAGAGCGGCCGCAGCGCCGTGTAGGGAGTTTTCCCGTCGGTCTTCAAGAAGAAGGCGATTCTCCTCACAATTGCTGGAAAACCGGCGGTTGCAAGCGTAGGGAGAAGGTGGTGGGCTACCATCCAAAGAATTTCAGCAGCCATCGTCCAAAGAATTTTGGCAGCCGCCGGCGTCGTTTGGGCGAGGATGAGCTGCTGGATTTGGCATCCTCTTCCCCCATCATGATTGGGTCGGTGAAGATGAGGATCGGGTTTTCGGGTTTTGGGTTTTGACCCCAAATCCGAATCTGGTTAAAATAAAAATTGGATTTTCAGTTAAGCCCCTGAAACATATATTATTTCATAAACTTACTCCGTAAATTTCATTCTATCCCTATAAGAAAATCTTACTATATAAGGGTCCCTAAATATTTATTTTGTCCTTTTTCTAAAGTTTTATTACGAAATAGTACTCTGATAATTATGTATTACTCCCTGTAATGAATTTTTATTACATAAAGGTTCTTAGACATGTTGTTATGAATTTTATGTACTCAAATTTGAATTGAATGATGATATATTTTATGTAGATTCCTTTTTTAGAGGGTTATAAGTTTGAATGAATGGTGACCATCAAAGTGGGCTATTCATCGAGATTTGCAAGATCCCTCTATTTGGTGGTCCAAGGGATTGAGAGTAATATTAACTTTTATAAATTGCATGCCATTGGTTCATCAAAGTTAATGAATGGATTTATGGGTATGGCTTGTTGGTCCTTTTTTTTTTTTTTTGAGGGTTGTGGATTTTAATGAATGGTGACCACCAAAGTGGCTCATTTACTGAAATTTGCAGGATCTTTCTGTTTAATATTTTGAAAGGGATGGAGAAGCATTGTGGAATTATTGGACATAATCATCTCCCCAAATGGAAGGGAGTTTATTGCATGTTATAATTCTGAAGTAGAATATTTTTTTGACTAGTGAGTGTGCATAGTTTAGAAATTCATTTGACCGAGTAGATAGACCTTCGAAAGCTGATGATACCTTATTAGTTAATTTTACTATACGTTAGAGAGGGTCCCTTATGTAGGTCGTAAGGAAGTTTGTGGCATTGCACTAATGGCTCTCATTAAAGTAATGCTTATAAATATTTTCAAGCATATTAATTATCCATATTTTTTATTAATTAACTGCGTAAAGGTTGTCTAGCAGTTAGCACCTTTACCGTGAATGATACTATCGCTCCCATTGAAACTATGATTGGAATAAGCTATAAAATATAGAAATGTGACATTGAACTAGCGCTAGGTTTTGATTGATTCGGATATCGTACTCAAGGATTATCCTCCATCTCAAGTTATTAGTTGGAGTACTTTAGAACAAATGGCTATCTATGAACAGTGGGAGAGAGCGAATCATTTTAGCTTGATGATCATGAAGAGATCCCTATTTGATTAATTCTAGATGCTATACGTGATAATGGTAAAACTAGGCAATTCTTTGATGCCGCAAGTAAGAGGTATGTAGAATTTGATAAGGATGAGGCTAGAGAGCTAATGGATAAATTAATCAATATGAAATATGATGGTACTAGTGGTGTAAGGGCTTATATTATGAAACTAGAGAGTATTGCATCCAATCTCAGTAGTCTTGAGATTCCTATCCCTAAAAATGTTCTTGTGCATCAAGTTCTTAATTCTCTTTCGATGCAATTTAGTTAGCTTAAAACTACATATAATGCGCAGAGAGATAAATAGAATATAAATAAACTTATTTTTGTTTGTGTTCAAGATAAAGAAAAATATCTTAAGAAAAAGGGTGAGAGTGCCCATACGGTGTAATGAGTCATGCCTTAAGAGTCGCACATATAATAAGAAAAAGGGTAATCGTTCTAAAAAGGAAGGTCAGACTCATAATTCTGGAAGTGGACTCATAAAACTTAATTAAAAACTACGCTTAGCAACTAGCATCATATATGCAATTAAGGTCTAAAAGAGAAAAATTGTTAGCAATAATAATTAGGAAAGATTGAGTGTTGATCCTAGAATTTGTTGATGTTGGAGGGGAAGGCTATAACTAGTAGCTCACCACCTGGTTGCAATTAACTCCACCAACCGGCCTTGCCACCGATCCCTTAAATTCATTAGAGCTTGTACAGAATTCATCGTGAAAGAAAAATAGTTAGACAAATCTCATTTATTGATTGCTCGAAAGAAGGGGTGTATAAGGGATATTTATAGGTTTTGGGATTTCTTATAAATGATAGGATAAACCGGGTGTCCTCACGGTTCGAAGGTAAGTCAAACAACTAAAACTTATATATGGACTAAACATTCTCGCCATAGGCGATCTTCTAGGATAGATTTTTTCTACTAACGGTGAATTAACTGTCCCCGGAAGGCTTCAAATGACAACTATGTCGCCCATTGAATGCATCTAATAGAGACAAGTTTACCATTAGGTGCCCTGATTTGCACCATTGATGGCATGCCATTAGATATGATGAAGTCCATCATGAATTGGGTTGCTTAAAGAGCAAACCTTCTAGAAGTTCCTGTCGGACGATGTTCCTAAGCAATGTTGGTCATTTCTGATGATGGTTTCAGCACCATTCGGATTAGTATTGGTAGGATCAGGTGGTCCTTCATAAATACATTATAAATATTACGTTCATGGCAGTCCTAAACTTACATGTTAATGGGGCTGCTCTAATGCTATTAATGGGGCTGTTCTAAACTTGCTCGTCCATCCGCTCCAACGCCAGGATTTAAATCGAACACGCCAGCTGGACACCACAACGGCTACCTGTAACCGACACTTCCAAGCCAAACGGTCGTCTCCGAACGACCAGACAATCCAACTCAAGACGTCAACGGTTCAAATCCGGGGGTACTTCCGTCAACTGAAATCTCATTACAAAACAACCCCTTCTTTCTCGCGAACTATCGCATAACATCGGCGTATGAACGTAATTACTCCATGATATTGCGGGTGATTTTGTCAGTAAGGTAATTATAGATTTTGAATCTGAACAAAGTTCCGTGAATCTCATTTGGTTTTCTAAACTCCCGCACTACAAATAAGGATGTTTTCGCCATAAAAAAGAAACAGAGGAAAGAACCCTGTGATTTGTCTAAAGTAATAGGGGCATTACCGTCATATGGGAGCCTTCAAATCCGCCGATCGACGGACGCCCATTTCCGCTACTAATACGGGCTACACCGATACTTGAAAGGGGCCACGTCATCGTCTCTCTCTCCCCTTCCCCCAATCATTGCGACCTTGCGTTCCGGATCTGAGGAAGCGGCATTCTGAGTTCATTTGGCTCGCATTTCTCTTGAGGCAAGCGATCTCTACTTCTCTATTTGTCTCTTTAATTAATTGATCGAAATTTCTCTCATTTTGTTTGGATATTTTGAGAGAAATCCGTTCCCGTTAGTTCTCTTGTTTGATGAGCGATTTGTGTAGTCGTTTTCCGGATTTTCTTGTGTTTTTTCACAAAATCTTGGGAAAAATATAGTTTGTGTTCTTCAGATGTTCTAAAAGGCAAGATCTTTAGTTATTTTGGGCTTCTGAGCTCCGTCTCTTGAGCAGTTTGTGATTCTTTTATTTTATTGGGAATTTTGTGCAGAGATTTGGTTCTGTTCGGATCGTATTTGATATTAGATTCTAATTAGGCGTTATACTCATTGGTCATTATTTGTTAGTATTTGATTCTTTATTCTCGGATTGGTACCGCCCCACCCCCTCTCCCTCTTTCCCTTTTCTATTGATGCCTAGGAACAACTGAACAAGCTAGCCTTTAATTTCCTAAACTGTGGTTATTAATTTCTCAATGTAGCTTGGAAATATTTTAGTTATGAACTCCCGAGAAAATATACTAAAATTCACTGGTTTTTAAAGTTGACCTGCTGCCTTACTTTGGGAGAATCAGTACACATCGTGAGGAATTTGTGGATGAAGTCATAGTGGAGAGGGAGCATGAAGTATCACAGATTAAAAGGGCTAGTTTTTCCGTTAGCTCAATCTTCCTGAGAATTTATATGTGGCTTCTCATAGTGAAGTGTGTGGATTTGAGCTGTGGTGGCATCCGGGTCTCCTCTGTGTGAAGTTGTAATTATCACACCTTTTCTAGCTTGTGAGTGGGCAAAGCTTCCTCCTATTTTGTGTTGTGTACTTAAAGAAGATTTTTGCTAGTGATTTCAATAAAGAGTGTATCTTCTTAAAACCCCTTTAATCTAAGAGGAATGTATATTTTGCTAAATTCTCTTAGATCACTGTCTTGTGGCCTTTGTGGTAGAGTATTCTTTCTTATACTAGTTGGCATGTAAATTTAAAAAACTGTTATAGTGATGGGATGGATTTTTTCTTTTTTTAATAAAATTGGTGAGGATTCATTATTATGTTAACTCTTAGGAGATGCCGGCAATTATGGGAAGAGAGAAGTAAGCGACATGGAAGCCAAGACTCTTGTTAGTGGAAACATTTCTATGCGTATGATGCTATTGAAAGGAGTCTATTTGTTTGGGAGTCACTAGATTTCAGTAAAGTAAGCAATCTTTGACAGGCAGCAAATTTTTTTCTGTTTTGTTTTCTTGACTCATGAATATATTCAGTTGCATTTGGGTGTCAGTTTATAGAAAACTTGCATTGAGTTGGTTCCATGTGTATACTTCCGACTGGATTGTTTGCTAAAAAACAGTTCTGCAGCCTAATGGGGTTTCACCCTTCTTTTATCTTGTCTCTGGATTGATGTTCCGTGTTCAAAACTGAGTAGGTGTTTCCCCAAGCATTTTATGTGTGCAAATATGCTGGTACCCCCGCTGTTACTTGAGTGCATGGAAGTTCAAAAGACACCAGTTGCAGCCAGCTAATGGAGAAATAAGGTGCCTTGCTTCATTTTTTGATGAAATTAGGGGTGCTACAAGCCATGGTGATGATGTCTTCTCTCATATATATAATAATGCAAATAACTTTACAGATTTTGCAAACGGATGGGTTGAACAGAATGCCTTGCTCCAAGCCATGGTGATGGTGTCTTCTCTCGTATCTATGATAGTGCAAATAACTTTACAGATTTTGCAAACGGATGGGTTGACCAGAATGCCTTTTCACTATCAATTATCTCCTTAATGTTTTTGAGACATCATCCCTTTCAATTGTCTTTATGCATATATAAGATGTTTCAGTGGCTATCTTTCACATAAAGTTTGCAAGTCGCCAATCAGAGAGACACACTTGATGGTTGTTTGGAGCAACTATGATTGTTCCACTGCTATTGTGAAACCTTCTTTGAAGGCCAACTCACATTTTGAAGGAAACTATTCATACTCATCCCTGACAGGGTTTCCAAAAGTACAATATTTTGTTATAAGCATGTGATACTTAGAAAGGAAAATCCATTAGTTAAGATAGATATCTATTTGTGCGTGTATTGAGTGGGAAATAAATTATTAAATGTCAGCCATAAGCTTGAAAATTATTTATTTTCAACATTTGTAGTACTTATTCATGTACATGTTTGATGCCATCAATAAAATGGAAAAAATATCGGTTGTTTCATTGATTTGTTTTCTTTCTTGTCTCTGCATTCCATACCCTAGCAACTATTTGTTGAGACAGGTTAATTTTTTGACTTGCTCTGGCAATATGGATAATTTATTCTTTGTATATTATTTGTTTCCTGTTAAATGATCTGGTGCATTTTCTACATTTTTTTAATGCATATAGAAGCCTATTTTACAACCTCTAAACATGTGATAAGAAGAAAACGATATATTGATAACCAAATGTATTAAAGATGTTGAAAATCTCCTCTAATTTGATTTAGATGCTAAGATATACTATGTGGTCCTTCAGGTGTTCTCTTTCTTTACTTTTTGGCTCTTGCAGTAAATGACTGCATCAAAGACCCCTTAATATCATTGTAAATTCTGTGAACTTAGACAGTCATCACATTATTTGCTAATCTGAAGTTCTGAACTTACACTTGCTCTTTTCTTTTCATTTATACTTAAATAATCAAGCCAATGCTTATTATCTTGTTTTTGCAGGCTCGTGTGGATTGGTATGGAGATCTGTTGGTGATATTTATCACTGAAGAAACATCATCTTCATTGCAGCATACTGAAACATTGAATAGTTGTTGTAACCTGATTGCTATCATCTCTTCATAGCAAAAAAACATAAACAACTTATTTCGCAGAGACTTCTTTGCATAACAATGGTAATCATATGATTAGAAGTTAAAATTTGACAGTGATTTTAACTTGTTCTGTACTTTGTAAGACCTTTTATGTATTTATGCAATTGAAAAACCAGCTTTCATTATTAATTTTTTGCACCCTCTTATACTTGAGCTGATTTTAATTAAGGAAATGCTCATTATTTTTCAGGCAACAAATGAAAACCTTCCACCTAATGTCATCAAACAACTTGCCAAAGAACTGAAGAATCTTGATGAAACACCACCAGAAGGCATTAAAGTGCTTGTAAATGATGATGACTTTTCCACTATATTGGCTGATATTGAGGGTCCTGGTAGATTTCTGATATAAATACATTTTTCATATATATAAATATATACATGTATATATACATATATATATATACATAAATAGGCACACCTTTTGCCATGGAAGTAATGCTTGATGAATTTATGCTGTGGGACCTGCTTGATGCAGCTGGTACTCCATATGAGAATGGTATATTCCGCATGAAGCTGTTATTATCACACGACTTCCCTCAATCGCCTCCAAAAGGTCTTTCCTTATGATATAAGTTTATAGTCGAATTTTTCAGTCTCCTTATTTTGCATGGTATGACTTATTTCTGTGTGTTGAGTGTCAAATCATCCGCTTTTCATTTTTTGCAGGCTACTTTCTGACTAAAATCTTTCATCCTAACATTGCAACAAATGGCGAGATTTGTGTGAACACACTAAAAAAGGACTGGAATCCAAGTCTTGGTTTGCGACATGTTTTGCTTGTAAGTTCAAAAGTTGCTAATCCCATCTTGATGTTTTATTTATATTAATTGTTAACTATTCAGCATGTCTTTTGTTCCATCAGAATTCTGTTGGATGTCAAGATGATTATCAATATTTTTTTTTCTCTCTCATTTCAATACCACCTTCACAAGCTAGTAGGTACTTTTTTGGAATTAGTTCTTGGAGATACATATTTTATCTTTTTGCATGCCTGAGCTAAATATTTTCTCCCCGTTATCTATTATTTCCAAACTCTTCTTGGTTTTTATAATTAGTTTGTCTTTGATTATACTCAGAAAGTTTCAAATCATTATGCTGATTCCTTGATGAATTTAATATCTTCTGCTCTTTCAACTGGCAAAGCAAACCATCTTGGCATATTAATCTTCAACTAATGTTGTTCATATTAACATTGCTGGCAGGTGGTCAGATGTCTGCTGATCGAACCATTTCCAGAATCTGCACTTAATGAACAGGCTGGTAAGATGCTGCTTGAAAATTACCAGGAGTATGCAAGGCATGCCAGGTCAGCTCCTCTCCTCCCCCACCTGCCACACCCACGCACACACCCTCTCTCTGGTTAAGTTTTATGTATAATTTTATTTCAACTCATCATAAATTATGGTTTTACGCCTATTGGGAAGTTTCTCTCATCATTCGGGCCGATGTTTGATTTTGATAATTGATATGGAAGGAGAAACTCATGGTGGATTTTATGATGCATTTCGTAGGCTGTATACTGGAATCCATGCTGTCAAACCTAAACCAAAATCTAAGACCGGAGCAATCTCTGAGTGCACCACGGCTCTTAATGTGGATCAGAAAAATGTGGTTTCAAATGGCAAGGTGTTACCACACCTCACACCATTGACCACGAACACAGCCTACGAAGTATCAGCAATAAATGGCCAGGATCAGAATGCTGTCGTTCCTGCAATGGAGCCTGCCATTGGGACATCAGCAATTGAAAAGAAGGAAGGAGCTGTCACTGCAAAAGTTCAGGTGGATAAGAAGAAGATGGATGCAAGGAAGAAGAGCTTGAAGAGATTATGACGAGAGTGAGGAAGAAGATTTTAGATGAAGGGGTACATGTTGTATTGGAGAGGACATAATCAATGGGAACTACGAGAAAGCATTTGTAATCTGAACTTTTTTGGACATTCGGGATCAAGAGTGGGGCAGGGGGAGAGTGAGTCATTGCATCTCATTCTTTTGACTTTCCTTTGTGCAATCACTCGTGTCATTGTGGCGAATGGTAATGCGTAGTTTCGATTCTCAGATCTTGTTCTTATGGTGTCTTCTTGTTCTTATGGGTGTCTTCGTTCCCTCAAAGATGAAATTCTTGTTTTGCCATTTCCTCCAGATCTTCGCTACATGCCAACATGGCAACTTTCCTCTCTTCATCTTTCCTCAGCCATAGATATACCAAATAGTCAGGTAGATTCTGCTGGATTTGTTTGTTTGTTTTTGACAGAACTTTTAATCAGAAATGCAATAGAATTTACTGATATACTACATTACGTACAAATAAATGAAAGGAAAATCGGATTGTACCACATCAGCTGTCGTATATTTCAGCCTCCCGGTTTCATGGCTGTGCTCCATCTTGACCCTTGGAACTTGGAAGTCTTCTTCCCATTTTCCTTCCCACACTTTTATTTTGCCAAAAAGAAACTAGACAATGAAAAGAAGATCCGTTTCAAATTCTTTTCCTTTCTTTCACCTTCCAAGAAACTATATATAACCTTGGTCACCGTAGTTTGGCTCCAACCAGGGCTCATAAAAACTATATAACCAGTCACAAGATGCATGAATCTTGTAATTATATCCTCAGAACTCTCACAAATGTTATCTTTCTTCATGTTTTTATTCTCAACAAGTATTATTTGTAGTTTCTTGCAGTTTAATAGCCATGACTTTCCCCACGAGAAAAATCGCAACAATGAAGACTCCGACTGCAGACATATAAAAAAATAATAAAATGCATCATGCACCAGAATTCCATCATCTTAACATAATACTCTGGTTCCATTCTTTCTTTGGTATTGTATGAATCTAGCCTTCCGGATTTCCTATTGGAGTACACAAGTATGCCGTTTTTTGTTCATACAGCGTTCCTTCAAATATACGTAGTTTAGCACCAGCGGTTCATGATGACAAACCCGAATCACTTCGGTTGGTACGTAGGAGACTGACCACAACCCAGGACTGTTCATGTCTCTGTACAAAATCTAGCCCAAATCAGCATGAACCAGTCCTTCCTTACAGGCCTAAAACGCTTCGAATTGCCTAGAGAAAGTTACCATGACAAAGTTTAATATGATTTTGTGTTATGCTATGGATCTTAGCAAAATCATGCTCACAGTCTAGCAGATTACAAAGTTTAACGACCTGGAAGACATGAAGAAGACTCATATTCTGGTTGCAAGTACGAAGTTGAAGTGGGGATGGGTGTGGTTGCCATGCTCAAAATTCAATTTGAAGATTCCACGAGTCCACCATCCCAAATTAGGTACAAATGGCCTACCAAGACCCTGCATGGCTACAATATCAAGAGTAAAGTTTAAGTCACAAGGGCCACCTATGAATATGATCCAGACGTATATAAAGGACATGGATCCTTAGGTTGAAATTGAATATATGTATATGTATGTATTATATTTTTAATTTTTTAATACAAATATTTTATAGTCACAATATTCTCTAGGTGTGTATCATAAAACAATAAAATATATTATACCTAAACATAAAAAAACTCAAAAAATCTTAACATTCGCTCGAACTATAGAACAAAAGTTTAAAACCCTCAAAAAAATAAAAATAGATTTTATTATGCGTCAATATGACTTTTTACAATAGATAAATGATTTTACTAACACTGTCAATTTAAATGGGTGTAAGTGTAAATTTTTACAAAATATCGTGTGTAAATGTAATAAAGATAAACCTCAGAGAGATTTTTCTAAAGTTGTTTTGGACATTTTTATTTTTATTCTAGCGTGGTATTTGTGTCTTATTAAAAGTTTTCATTTTGACTAATATTCTGGTAAGTTATGGGTTGAAATATTGAATAAAATTAAATCTCAAAAAGATAAGTGTAGATTTTTCATACTATTAGATATTTTTGTAATTTACTCTATCTTTTATTTCACGAGATTTAACTAGACTACCTTGTGGCCAAAACTTGGTGTCACTAGCGTGCGAGCAGCTACATTTGGTATATGATACGCACCAATGGAGGACTGGTCAAAAGAAGAACAGGAAATCTGAGAGGAAATAAGCTGCGGTTGATGAATGACTGGTGTTGTGATGTTGTGGACGCGTGGAAATTTTTGGTACTGTCATGGAGGTTTGTGTGGGTGGTGTGAGTCTCTTTGGAACATGAGGCTCGAGCAGGCTCGGACTCTACTTGCCACATGGCTAGTGGGAAGGCCGCCAATGGTTTGGGTGGCCAAGGAATGAACCACCAACCAAATTTATATCATTGACCTTCTTTCTGTGGTTTGTTTTTCTTGCGTGACATGAGCAATTTGTGTCCTATCAAGATATGTCCACTAGATCCTCTATAAAGGTCCAGTAGATTGTATAAATGGATCCAATTATTTTCCAGCACCTCAAAATTTGATACAATCACATTGTAATTGCCGAGATACTAGGTTTAGATTATCAGCCCTTTTAAGGATCTATTCTACTGACTCTAATGAGCTTTTAGGGAAGCTAAATTGGCACAGTTCAGTGGTAAGATGGCTTGTGAGAGGACATGGCACAGATGCTAAATTCAATCAAATTCAGTTAAGAAGCTCATTTACGAAGATACATGAAAAGGATTTGTGTTGCGTTGTTTGGTTTTTAATTATGCGAGTATCGAGCAAATGCAAGGTTTTGTCGCAAAACATGTTTACTGGAAACTGCTAGCTATAATTTTCCTAGTATCTGATTGGAATCACTTTCGTAATTAGAGAAGCCTGGTTTAGGTCTAAAGCAGTCCGACTAATTTATTGTGCTGCTAGGCCAGGTTATTATTGTGTAATAGAGAACATGATCTTTTCAGAGGAATGGATTACATCGCTGCGACTCCTAAGCCAATGAAAGATGCAGGGATTTTTGTGGGATGTGAAAGCCCCTCATGTCTTGTGAAGAGTCTTTAGTGTTGCTTCTGCTTTTTAAGAAGAGAAGTTAGAGAAGCAAGGTTTCCTAGCTTCTTTTAATAAGTACTTTTCTGGCTTTTCTTTTTATAGGAGCATTTTTAGACAATATTACCAGCACCTATTTTTTTATAAAAATTATATAGTTTTGCTCTAAAAGTAATTAAAGTATATTTTTTAAAGAAATAACCAACGCGCTCTATAGCTTCGCAGCCTATTTCGCTAATAGTCAAGGAATTTATTTATGGCAACTTAAGCCTTTTCTTTTCAAAAAGCCTCCTAAATTCTTGGATGCTACAATTCGTTGATCTGATTGGAGAGAAGGCAAAAAAAATTTAGTCCGCTCAACTTGAATCTCTCAAAAAAAAAACTAGAAGAAAATGGAAGAGTCATGAAACTAGGGCTTAAGTCCTCTTTTCTTTCATTGATCATCCACACTACCTAAATTAAGATACATATCCCCTATTTATAATACTAGCGAGGTCCCTCTTTTCATAATTTGGCTTGGACTCCTCTTGTAGTTCGAATAGAATTAGGTATCCTAAAATAAATATAACAAATAAAAATATTATAGAAAAAATTAAAATCTAGAAATATTTTAGAAAAAACTAAAATTATTGAGAAGGTAGATCTCGACTTCTACATCAACTCTGCTTTTTATCGCTTCGCCTCTTCTCAGATAGAGAACTATATCCGATCAAAATCTTATCCAAATAATAAAATTTTTGGTTTGACCAGCCTATTTTAGAGCCCAAATAGTGAAATTTCGTCCCAATTCAACCTTTCAGTTGTCAATCTCGAAAAGTTTTCCAATTTTAAAAAGGGATCATCTCAATCGGGCATCGTATGACCAAGATATGGCTTCCGAAAGTTTGGCATGCGACTTACCTTCTTAATGTGACGAATCTCACTCCTGAACCCTATCCAGCTCTGCTCCTAGTGGCCTTTGAATATTCATATTGGCTAAAGTAATTCACATTGAGTCCAGTGGTCCCCTTGAATATTTATAGTGGCCAAAATGGTCCACATCGAGTTTGGTGATCTTCCTAAATACTTGTAGTGGATAAAGTATTCTACATCGAATTTGGTGATCCTGTTGCATACTTGTAATGACCAAAATGGTTCATATTGAGTTTGAGTATTTTTGTAGATCAGGGCTCCCCTTATTTAGAAGATTTAACTCCCACTACATTAGAACTAAAGGTGGAAAAATGCATGCTTTCTTTGCTCGTGATTGAACCACTTAGCTTTGCTTGGAGATAGTTTCTGGCCTGGCTCTTCTTTGCTCTCATGTCTCAGCGAACCACTTGCTCTACTCCTATATTTGGACTTCATGTTGGGGGTGCTCCTTGTTGTCCTTCTTCGCTGATGATGACTATGGCGACTCCTCAATCTTGATCTTGGTATATCGATCAATGGAACCAAGGAATGAGAGTTTGGCCTCTTATAAGTAGTATCGTGTTCTCATACCATCATCACAAACTTGTTACAAGTATTAGTAGTCTTCGCTTGGGCAGCAATTGCATGGTCAATGTTACCTTATGTTTTGGAGGCATTGATCATAAACTTCTTTCCATCATTTACGAGACGATACTTCTTTAGACACTAGTATAAGATTGCATCTCGATCCCAAAAGTAGAGCTCCCAAGAATAACTTGGCAAACATCCAAAAAAACTATTTCACAAGTTATCTCATTAATATATCTATCGGTTATGGCGAATTTAAAGGTACACTACTTGGTGATCTTCAATTCGACGTCCTTCTAAATCTAATCAAGAGGCTAGGGATGTGGATAAAGTTTAGTCTGTAACCCTAGCTTTTGAACCACATTTTTAGAGATGAGGCTCTTCTGGCTTTTAGGATCTCCAATAGCCTTAATGATGCTATGCTTTATCTAGATCTTTGGGCAGAAGAGTTTCTCTTACACCTCTATATCTACTTCAATTATTGTCTCAAGTTTTCTCGCCATCAAGCTCAATTTGTAGTATGTTTGCTCAAGCCCGGGCAACTCATCAACTTCTACAATATTAAAAATCATTTTTTTCTTCTTCTTAGAATTGTCATCCTTCTGCATCTTCCTCTTCGACTGCAACTCGGAGTGAAGTTTCCAACTCTTCTCCTTGGTGTGTCCATGGAGGTTACAATGATGGCAATAATCTCTCTAAACTGTGTTGGCTTGCTTCTTGTCGTGCTCTCCCTTTTAGCTTGATTGTTCACTACCTTTCTTAAACTTGTCGCTCTTACCTTTTCTAGATCGATTCTTCTCTTCAATCCCTATGGCCTTTATGTTGGCTTTGTTGATGTCTTTAACTTTAATAATTTTAGCTCCTTTTGGATGCTCGTGGACACCTCCAACGTATTTTATGAAAATTACATGATCGTTGATGGAGATTCCGAGTGAGATTGCTTACTTGTGGAACTCGGTAGTATAGTGCTAGACAAACTGATCATACTTCTATCACAAGTATTGCTACTTGATTCACTGATCCTCCTTATGACCAATTGGGTAGAATTTCTTCTTGATTATGCTCATAAATTTGCTCCATATCAGATTTGAAATATTGTTGTTCCTCATGTATGAATTCTATTAGGTAAGAGCATGGCTAGAAAGCTTGAGATAGGCAAAAGCTACCTTTTGGACACTGGAGTATTTATAGATAGTAAAGTATGTCTCTAACTGGTCTAGCCAATATTCTAGCTTCTTCGCATCAACAACTCCATCATATACAAGGATCTCGATTCAAGCCTCAACTTTAAATAGTTGAAGAGAAAGATTTTTCGTACCTGTGGGTTGCTCATCCTCATCCTCCTCTCTCGATGGTGGATCTTCATCTCGAGACGTAGGAGATAGCTTTGCAATAGGAGTTGCTGGTGCTTGTGCTGAAGGTATTGCCAATCTGGAGAGCATCTCAATGAGTTGGGCTATCTTCTTCTCTAGTTATATGAGACGTCCCTTTATCATCCATCGAAGAAGAACTAGCAACCATACTTGCCTTTGTCTTTCAATGTATTTGAAACACGGATAGTCTTTCTTTTGATTACTTGTATTGCTTATGCATCTAGACTATGAGCAAAGGCCTCCACAGATATATAGGACTGAAGCTCTAATACCAACTTAATCCGATCGAGGAGAAGAAAGATTTTTTTCAACCTGCTCAATTTGAATCTCTCAAAAAAAAAACTAGAAGAAAATGGAAGAATCACAAAAGTAGGGCTTAAATTTCTATTTGTTTTATTGATCATCCATACCTCCTAAACTGACGTACATAGCCTCTATTTATTTTACTAGAAAGATTTTCATTTTACAATTTAGGTTGGACTCCTCTCCTAATTCGAATAGGACTAGGTATTCTAAAATAAATATAACTAATAAAAATATTTTAAAAAAATAAAATTTAAAAATATTCTAACAAAAATTAAAATTTTTGAGGAGGTAGATCTCGACTTATACATTAACTCTGCTTTCTAGCGCTCCGCCTAATTCTTCTCGAATAGAAAGCTACGTCCGTCAAAATCTTACCTAAAAATAAGATTTTTGATTTGACCAGCCCATTTCAGGCTTAAATGGTAGAATTTCATCCTAGTCCAATCTTTTAGTTATAGATCTCGAAAATTTACTCAATTTTAAAAAAAGGTCATCTCAATTGGGCATCGTATGACTAAGTTATGGCATCTAAAAGTTTGATATACGACTTAGCTCCTAATGTGATGGATCTCGCTCCTGGGTCTTGTCCAGCCCTGCTCGTAGTGGCCAAAGTATTCCATATCGAGTTTGATGATCTCTTTGAATATCGATAGTAGCTATAGTGATCTATATCGAGTCTGGTGATTCTTCTACATATTTGTAATGGTCAAAGTAGTTCACATCGAATCTGATAATTTTTCTGAATTGCCATAGTGGCCAAAATATTTCATATTAAGTTTGGTGATCCCTTGAGATACTCATAATGGCCGAAGTGCTCCATATCAATTCTGAGAATTCTTCTAAATCATCCATGACATAAGGTCAAGTGATCCTTGGACTCTAGCCCAGCTCAAATTAACCTATAAAACCTCGAAATAACTTGAAGGTTACAAATTCAATGTTGCCAAGAGCATTACATATATCTAATCCAAATAAACACAAGCTTCCTTGTTGCATGTTTCAGTCACATCAAGCCTAAGTTCACTTTTTGGCTAATTACCTGTAACCGGCAAGCTGTAATTGTAATTGGTTATACTAAAATTGTAGGGCCCCAAAAAAAATAAGTATTTGCATCCTTGTAATTACAACCGGAAGCTATGGTTCAACTGAAAAAAAAGGCCTTTGAAACTTATAATTAGATAACGTAGAATTGGTTAACTCCAACTCCAAAAAAATTTATAATTGAGAAAGCATTTTGGAAGGGATCCCTTTACTATTCCAACTATTCCATTCTTCTCCATAATATCTTTGTAATTAAAACAATAATAATAACATAATAATATTATTAAATTAATATATTATTATATGCTTATATTTAAATATTATAATATTATGACAATAATAGTTGTATTACAATGTTATCCTATTATTATAATTATAACAGTATGATTGCTATAATATTATAATATTATAATCTATATAATATAACAAAAATATTGATAATTATATGTAGTAAATAATATATCTAGCTGTTACAATATCAAATTATTTTATATTCATATAATTACTTTAGTAATTGTCCTTATACTAATCCAATCATAATTTAATAGATAGTTTTCTTCTACTATAATTATAAAATAATACAATAAATACTATATTATATCTATTTCCATGTCAAATAACCACATAGTTGTAGTTTATAGAGGATCATAGCCGCGTACAGTGTAAACTGGTTGTTTGTGGTGGAGAAGCAATGCCGACGGACAAGTCGGGCGTTGCGTGGCCTTCACTCCCCGTGAATCCCTTGAACCGGACCTTCGTGGGGTCCATAAGGGGTCCGCGTTTCTCTGGCTTAGAAAAATTCGAAAAAAGAAGCAATTAAATTCTTCCATCCGCAGCTCCGACGTGGCGTTCCCAGGATGCACGTCTCCCTGCGCGTACGCGTGGCGCCCGGCTGCGGCCCTTCTCCGTTCTCGGGGCTTGTCGGACGACGACGTGGGCATCTCGTTGCACCCGTTTAAACGAGTGGCTCAGATTCGTCGGTACCTTGAGTGCGTGTGACGCTCGCACCTCGCCTCTTTTTACTCCCTTATTTTACTAAAATACATTAAATGATAATTAATGGGTTTTGGTGACGCCGCTTTGAGGGTATTTTTGTCAGGGAAGAAAGACATAAAAGATCCTTTATTTTTTGGCCGGTGGGAAAAATATTTTGTTATTGTGGGGAAATATTCTATTCAGGAGATTTACTTTCGAGCGCCCTTCCCTCCTGCCCATAATAGTGGGGCATCTGATTAATTAAATGCCATGGCTTTTTTTCAAAAAAAATATTTTGTGTATCGCCATGATTGGATTTTTGTTTTTTTATTCTTCATCCATTTTTGTCGCATAGCTGAGAGGGAAGAGCAAATCGATCAATTCTGAGGTTGGCCAGAAACAGACTGGGCAAGCTGATTGACGCATTGGGTGCTGAACTTCTCTAGAAATAGTCTGCAAAAAAGTCCGTTTGCTAGAAAGTTTCTAGCAGAAACTTTTGATGTCTAAGTTAAAATAAAGTGGCGATAGTGTAGAAAAAAAGATTTCAGCAAAATATGGCCTTTCCGAATAATTGAAGAATGTCATATATATCGTGTACCTTAGGTTCCCTTAGGCTGTTTTTTTTATATAGAAAAGTTTATTTTATCGTTACCTGCCCTAACGTAGCATCCAATAATGCCACGTAATGGTCATGGCATGAGAGTTAGTCCGCATAGGCAGCAGACAGTGCTGGTGAGGTGCAAGCCATAGTGCTGCTATGGCTGTGGGCTGCCAGAGCTGTCGGTTGTTAGGACTATCGGTTCTTATCGGCACGCGTTGATTCTTTTCTTCGGCTAATGGCTCCTTCTTGTCGGGATTGAAGTCAATCACTTAAGTTGGTTGGCTGCTCGACTGGTGTCGAGGTTGTTCTCTTCGATTTACGTTCGAAATTAATGTGGCAGGTCTAGTCCAAAGTTGAGATGTCCAATATTTCTCTACCAAAACTCATACTTAACAATCGCCGCTAGCTAGCTAAACCACCACAAAATTAGCCTCCCTTAGTATATATTGAGATATGAAATAATTTAGTGAAAAAATAATTTACAGGACCCAGCGATGCGTCGAAGTTTCCTTGATGCCTACTGTTGGGGGAAAAATGGACCACCCCACAAGCACAAGCAAAGCACCCAAATCCGACAGCAAGGCCGAGCTCTC
>JAOXJJ010000001.1:11180038-11219850 GCA_025769935.1 Phoenix roebelenii
GAATTACTGTTGCCGTTGTAACCTGTACTCTTTTTTTCTTCTTTTTGATATTTTTTACTAGCATCTATTGTCGAGAAGAAAAAATTTTCTACGGCCTATGTAACTGATCCTTTCAACTCACCATCCAACTTGTGCATGTAACCATTCTCTACCTGCTTCAATCCTGTTTCATACCACCATTTCTTCACAAGATTAACCAAAGAGATTGACTTCCTGGGAGTTGCGTTGCATGATACATTTTGTTGACAGAAGAAATAGGCATGGAAACAGCTGCATGCCTTTGCCAGACTAATTGATGGACCAGCTTTGCCAACTTGTTTGCAGGAGTTGATGAATCTCAAAGAAGAGTTGAATAGCTACCCCAAGGAATGGGGAAAATATTTACATAATGTAAGGCATGGCAAAAAGGAAATCCACAAACTTCAATTATTTATCGAGCATGGCACAATGGCGGTTAAAGTTGTCTTAATTTATACAACAGACCTCACATCTCCAGTAGTAAGCCGCTTATTTTCCGAAGCTCCTCAAGAGCAGTGGCTATTTTGACTTGTCCTTGAGCTTCGAGAATGGTGCTTGATGAGTTATCCGCAACGCCGACCTGGCGCTGTTCTTGCTGGAAGACTGATTCAATGACCTACGGCAAGAGATATTTACAACAATTAGCATACTTGGATGGGAAGCAATTAGTGCATACAAGATACAACAACATCATGATCTTTCAGGAAAGGATACAACAATATGAGAGCAAGGTCTAGACCAGCAAGTGACAGGCCAAACACCTGAAGTACACTATCACTTTCTGAACAAGAAATCAAACAACAGGCTGGCACTGTTTTTAGTATCTCAATGTTAATTGAAGCCATGGTACCTAATGATATGATCCATTTTGTGCCTTGGCCTCACTATTACAAGGTAGACATAAAATTTAGGGTTGGTAGTAGCATGTATCAATTCTAAAAGGAATCATTATAAAACCTCCAGTGAAATCATCATGCAAATCTTAAAAAGTCAGTATGTCACAACGGGGAAAAGGAAAAATTTGACAAATGCTCTGTGAGCAAATTTTTGACACCTCGTACCGGAGCTGAGAGTGGAGGTTTGTGGTGAAAATGCATCAGCAATAAATCAACTAAACATATCTAACCTGGATATTTTCAAGCATGGATTGCCCAAGAGACCTCAGAGTGCCCGGCACCTCCTTGTCTTCCGCTTCTAATTTTCTGCTGACTCCACAGGAGTTACAGCACCCATCACAAGTCAGAGGCTCTGATATGTCCTTGCAGGTTCCTCCAACATCAGAGAATTTTTGTTGCTCTACACATTTTCCATCATCCAAGTTCCTTTCACCAGAGACTCTACCAAACTTCCAAAGCCATTGAAATTTACCAGATAGAGGTCTCTGCTCTTTTAAAACTGCTGCATGTTTCTGTGTCCTACTAGTTCTTTGTCCAAGTTTGACATCAGTAACAGAAATAGCTTCAGAGTCTTGAAGTAATTTCTTGCTACAATTGGAACTGCAGAACTCCTCCTTGTGGCCAGTTTTGCAGTTATCATCAGAAACAAAAGAATTTGAAGTGACACTGCTTTTCTCTGAGTCATGCTCACTGGCCATTCTACAAGGACCAGCGGCCGTGCATAAGACTGACAACTGCTTAGCACTCAAACATGCCTCTTCAGCCACACCTGAACTCCTTCCCATGAAATTTTGATCAGCCTGCTCCCCAGGGCTATCTCTCCCAACTTCTGCATCCATGCAGAAAGATTCTTTGGTGCCTGAGATATCAGGATTTTCATTGCATCCAATCTCACCAAGATTCACCTTAGTGTCTCCTTCTTGGCATGCATTATCTAAAATCTTACGCCTAATGGAAGACCGAACATCCTTTTTCTCACTCGCAGTCTCCATCGTAGAGGCATCCAATTCGACTCGAAATAAACCAAATTTTTCTTTTAACGAACCATTTCTAATCTTACTTAAAATTGACACACCATTTGTTTTGTGAGTTTCTTCTGCTCTGTGCAACACTCTCCATTTCTCTTCCCAGTAACTTTCTGGTAATGAGCTCGGTGAAGCTCTAGGAGAAGCTGAATCAAATGAAAGACTATGTGCTCTTCTTACTGCTCGCTTATTCCTGACCGTTCCTCCCCAGGGTGAAGATGATGAGAGATTTGTTTCAAAAGCAAGAGTTTGCAAAGACTTGGCCTTCTCTATCAGCTTCTTCACACTCATATCTTTAGGAAAATTTAACAACCTCTGGAGACATGTGGTTGCATGCTCAGTAGCTAGCAGTGAAGATCTTAGATGAAGAAGCATGGAGACAGCCATTGCTGAAATAAAGGCTCCACGAGGAGAGCATAGTAGACTTAAGTTAAAGTCTGCATCATTTGCTATATCTGAAGGAGATACATGATTAGGAGAAGAGAATATCTCATCCCAAATTAGTAGAAGATCTTTGAGTGAAAATTCACGTCCAAATAAAACACGAAGCCATCGGAGTGCAAAGTACTGAGGTTCTACCCCAAGCTCAACAAGATGATTATGAAGAGATGAATCCACAATACGCAGCAAATGGTAAGATGTAGTTGACGCTTCGACTACAGGAGGTAATTCTGTACCAGATCCCATAGCAGGAGAGGTAGAGAAAAAGTCCGCCATGGCAACAACACCATGGGAACCACTCATTACAGCATCGAACATGCAGTAGGCATCATGTTCCATAAATTTCTCAGATAAGATAACACCCAACTCACCCTCTGCTCCATAAGCATCATTCATCAAAAATAACTCCCTTGTATCAGGATCAAGCTTATCTAGGCAACTTACTTTGGCAGCACCTCCATAAAAATGCTTCTCACTGTCAGTCCCTCTGTTCATGTTTGCGGTCTTTTTAAAACTGCAATCAGAAACCATGTCACTTTCGGAAAATGAGGTCCCATCAAATTCATCATTAAAATGGTCTGCATAGAGCTCTTGAACTTGGGAAAGGTGCTGCAAATCAACATGAAGTACATAAAGCAGAGGAGCCAATAGTTCATGCATTCCTGTGAAATACAAGTGGCACCCTTTGTCATGAACAAGCAAACTTCAGTTGGATCAAATATTTATGAATAGCTTGTCCGCCATTCTTTATATTCAGAAAAGTGGCATGTAAAGCATGCTATGTCAACAAATAAAGGCGTATATGTGCTACTTAAAATATGGCAATAACCGAAACGTATCACACATTAATTTGTGATAACACTGTTAACCACTAAAAGGTTTTTTTATTTGACACAAATAGTCAATCAAGGTACAAATCCATATGAACCAAACCAAAAAATGTTTTTCCTTATAACTACATTCCTGTAGTTTCTTGAATGCATTTTATATTTTTAAAATATATTGGAGCAACTATTGGAGAGGAAGCAAAACAATATAAAAATTTATTGGGCTCTTTCATAACTTTGAAGGAAAGATTCTTGAATTTTATCAATGCAATATCAAAATATCATTAAGAAATAACTAAAGAAATATTTACAGAAGTCCACATGGCCATATATAACTATTATGAAATATTAGCTCAGGCTAGTAAAGAATTGGGTACGGGGATCCTATTTGGAAATAGAAACTTTCATATCTTTAAAAAGAAAAAAATTGCAAATCACAGTACCTTGGTTGTTTAAGTTTCAGAATTCCAAAAGGAGGGATTGAGTAATACTTTTCAGTGTTGAGCCAATAAGAAATGCATGCAAATTATCCAAACAAGAAGGAGAACTCGCCTTTTCTATATCCATACTCTGGGTGCTTGAGACACCACAGAAGCAATATTTGTCTCAACATCGACTGGCATGCTGCTTTCTGGAAGTAGCTCCCAAGTTCGGGATACAGCCGTGACAAATCCTGATCTAGCATTTTCTCTAGTTCAGCATTCCGGAAAAAGCGACCCCATTTGCTGTCTGCAAAGAAAGTATGCAAGATTACCAATAATAACTCAGACAAAGCTAATCTGACAGTGATAAACTTTTAACAGTCGAAGTCTAACAGATTGGGTTGGGTCATTATGAAGCATATGATCGATAAAAGTGGTTGGTGGTAAAAATTTTTGCATTTAAATCTAATTAAACCATAAAAGAAAGAACGATATAATCAAGCTTTGCATATTTAAATCTAAAAGGTGAACAGATGTTAATGCTGAATGTAACATAAGGGTGTCCAGTTTAAATTTGCATTTTTTTCTTTTTCTTTTTTGAACTGTTGAAATAGATTGCAAGGATTTTGTTAAGCTAATATTACTGTTGTTATTTGTAGCTGGGATGGTGAAATGTGTGTCTCAAGATGTTCTTTATCTTTTACTATGAAGTAAAATTCTTGACAGTATAAGATTCATGACCATGAAATATAAATGCATGAAGAACTGTCAAATTCTTAGAAAATAAACTGTCACATGGGCAATAGGAAAATGAAAAAAACCCTGAACAATTTTGGTTCTGCTGGGACCTTAAAGCAAAATGTGCATTGAGATAAACTGGAAAGCTATGAACATGCCTCAGAAGGAAATAGAAACACATATATTTACCTGGACTCTGCGATAGCGGATCATCCATGATAACACCAGATGATCTATTCTCATCCTTAGAGGGATGAGAATTGACTAGAAGACGACGCTTCAATCGAACATATCTATTCGAGGCACAAGCATATATTAATAGATTAGATAAAAATCGTGAAGTTTCCATCAATACAAAGTAAATTCTTCTTATGAAATCTGTGAAGAAAAATGAATAGTGTATACAGAACTGTATGCTTTCCATAGCATTTAGTAATCGAGGTCTTAATTCAGATGCATGGAACAAAAAGAGAAAAATGATTGAAGAGATAAGCTAATTTAGCTCATGTACGAACCATAATCGAATAAAGAAAACATTTTTATGCTTCAAAGCAAATAGACCCTAGAATTTAAGGTAATAATCGATAGAGATTTACATAAAAAGGATATTTTTACATGAGAACGAGAAAGGAGGAATTTTTTTTAATTCATTTGGACATTTAAATAAAAAAAATCAATCGAAATCGCAGTAAAATTCAAGGAAAAAATAAACCAATAAAGAAAAATGTTTCATCGATTTAAATTGTAAGCTCACTTCCTCCTGGAATCTGCGGCAACGCGTCGGAGATCATCCACCGAAGCAGGATAATTCGGCAAAATCCCAATATCGATCCGCCATCGGACTCCCCGGAGGTTGGAGAATCTCGACCCGGAGGACGACGACCGCGACGGAGACAAGGGCTCAGGCAACGCGGTCTCACCTTGAGACGTGGCCATGGCCTTGTCTCCAATTACCGGAGGCCCAAATGCCGAATTTTTTATTCCTGGGAGAAAGAAACTGAAGGAGAATTTGGGAAGGAAGAAGAAAAGAAGGCGTATTTTGCGAAAGAATTGTGAGGTTCTTGGCGGGTAGAAAAGGAAATATCTAGTGATTATTTTTTCTTTGCTTTTGGAGAACTTCTGTCGGGAAGGGGAAAGTCATGATGAAAGATGAGGAAGAAATAAGAATAGAAAACAAGGAAGACGGAGATTGGCGGTAAAAGAAAAAGAGAGTCGAAGGGTATGGCTATCTTTGGAATGCGTGCAAGAAGAAATCTATCAACGCCGATATTATTAGATGCGCTGTCAAAGCGTCAACGCTGTCATCCTTTTTACTTTTTCTCGGGACCAAACTTATGTCGCGAAGGGCAGAGAAAAGGCACGAAAATAGCAAGGATGAGGCCATGGCACGAAGTAAATTGGGCATACGGTAACGGAAGTCTCTTGATTCCTCCACCTTTCTTTCTTTCTTTTCTCTCTCCCTTTCTCTCGATAATTTACGCTAATCTCGCATGAGCACTACCTATAGGGCTCATTTGATTCACGAAAAAAAAAAAAAAAGATCAATAAAAAAATAATGAGATGCCTCTTATTTAGTTGGAGTTTTCAAAAAAGAAAGATGAAAATATTGTATTTCCATGGGAATATGATTCCCACATCTTATGGAAAAGTTTTTTCCATAAGAAACATGAAAAAGTTACTTTCCCATGAGCCGGAAATCACTTCATTTTTATTTTTTTTTCAAAAAGACCCTTCAGCATTAAAGAAGTATTAAACAGGCATTAAAGACCTAATTTTTATTAAGGGCATAATATGAATTATATATAATTTTTCAAGAAAAGTGAATGGTCAACCAAACATAAGTACTTTGAAAATTTATCACTTTCCCATGGTCAACCAAACATGCCAAAAATACTTTTTTAAGCATCATTTTTCTCTAAAAATCTGCTTTCTAGGAATCATATTCTTAGGAGGAAAAATGTTTCCCGCGAACCAAACGAGCCCGTAGAGTCAAGAGATAAAATACTTAATAAAGTAGAGGTACATATACAAAACAAGTCCAAAAAACCTCTTTAAAATGATTAGCAGTAAAGAGGTGACCCAATTAGTAGCTTTATTCGCCTTTCGAAACACATGCCTAGCCTAAAAGACGTCACACTCTTGCAGTAGCCACTAGCCGTCTTTTTGAAGCGGATGGTCGAAGACCTTCGATTTCTTCTATAAAATCCACTCAAAGTCTAGAACTCATCTTGCATGAGAAACACGGTCGCAGACAGCTCTGAGTTATGTCCCAGAATTGATGACTTGAAGGTACGCTAACTTGAGCTGGAACACCTGCAACCACGAGGGGGCGTTGTCACCAAAGCTTGGCCCGCGCTTATTCCCTTTGGGCTGCGTTTGGTAGGGGATAAATGCGGTTTATCTCCCCAAGTAGGGATTATCCCCTAAACATCCCAAAGGTCATGGAATAATTTTATTCAAACAAATTCATTTATTTGGATAATTCTGTTCCGTCAAAATAGTGAAATAAATTTATCCACGACATGAGAGAGACTTTTCCCTTTGAATTATAATTTTGCCCCTGTCCATTTTTTAAACACACCAGAAGACGGAAGACAATTTTGTTCTTGTGATGAATCCCTTCACTTATCCTTCGACCAAACGCCAAAAGATAACTTATTTTATAGAATAAATTACCCCTCCTAAATAAATAACCCGAACGCAGCATTTTTGTTGGATAGAACAATAGTCTTTGAGCCCTAAAACAACATCCTTTGCGCCTAACAAAACGATGATTAATTTGATAAAAAATTGAATTCTTTTAAAAAATAAGAAGGTTTTGAAAAAAAATTACATGAATATTTTTTGTTTTAAATTAAAAAAAGACAATCACAATTTATTGGAACATCAACCAGATTGTATCAAAGGTACTATCTTGAAAGAGCAAAGGATATAAAGAAGAGCAGAAGAGCAAGTATGTAAAGATTCATTTGGTTCGCGTAAAAATTTTTTCTTCATCGAAATATTTTTTTTGAAATTTGATTTTAGAAATATGATGCTTAAGAAAATAATTTCGGCATATTTAGTTGACCACAAAAAAATGATCATTCCAAAGTGGCTTACGTTTGGTTGAGCATTTATTTTGAGAAGATTTTACGATATATTTATTATACCCTTAATAAAAAAAAGCCAAATATATAAATTTTGAGAATTGATGGGTAGTTTTAGAAAACAAACATCCCAATTTCCAATCGGTGGAAAATTTCATTGTCCCTCCTGGCAAAGTAGCTTACATAAGTAATAGATGCCTTTTTCTTTTTCTTTTCCCCTATCCTTCTTTCCAAGTAGATTGGGTATACATCAAGTTGATTATCTTTTTGCATTGGTTCGATCCACATTTCTAAGATTCAATCCAAAAATTTTCTCTCCTTTTCTATTTGTAATTAAAGATTGCTTCTTCCTAGCACCACTCCATTTGCCTGCTGCTACCAATCGCCGTATGGGGACAATGGAGTGGTGCAAGAATTTTTCTAGATCAAGTGAAATCTATTTTGGATTGTTCTAGGTTGGGGACCAATACCCAGCCCAATTGAATATTAAGCCCTCATTAAATTCATGGCTAACCCTCTTAGATTTGGGTACGTGCGGAGCCGCACTGGCACCGAACGAAGCGGGTCTAACCCCGTTGAGCGGGTTTATGAGGTGCTCTCACTCTCGCGAGCGGTGGGAAGGAGCGAGCGCCGTAATTCTTCTTCTCAAAAAAGAAGCTGCACACCAGGTGATCGATTAAATCCTCTTTTTTCTTCAGATATTTTCTCAAATTAAACCCATATCCGGATTAGGGTTCTTTCTTAATCTCTGATATATGGGTGAAATATAATGTAAAAAGAGGTTTTTTTTTTCCTGGATTAATAACAGCTGAGAAAGGGAGAAGTGGGATCGAAGGAGGAGGAAAGATGGTTGTGCGGATTCGGTTGTCAAGATTTGGTTGCAGGAACAAGCCATTCTATCGAGTGATGGCCGCTGACAGCAGGTCTCCAAGAGATGGGAAGCATCTCGAAGTCCTCGGCTACTATAATCCGTTACCTGGTATCTTTTAGGTTTTTTTGACTTCCCCCTTTGCCTAGATTCCAAGCTTGTAATCTATCTATCACTCACTTCTTGGATCTCTCACATAGAATCACATTTTTCCCAAAAAAATTGTTTTCCCCTATTTCTTGGCTATATTGGTAAATTTCCTTTAGTTGGGGTATAGGTGGTGCATCGGTTGTAACAATCACGGCATCACCCACTTATTAGATTTCTCGTGTGGATGTCACCATGACTTCCAGAGATGAATTCCCCTCTTCCCTCCTGTGAAATCACTGAATGAACAAATATGTTGGTGGCTATTTCAGGGCAGGATGGTGGGAAACGAATGGGGCTGAATTTTGACAGGGTGAAGTAAGTGTTTTTTTTTTCTTTCTTTTTTTAGCCAACGAGCTTTCTTGACAGCTAACACTTGTGTCGCTATTGATGTTTAATAATGTTTGATTTTCTTTTCAGTATAAGTTCTTAGCCCATGAATGTGAAGACTCAAGTTGTTATTGTTTACAAGCAATATAATTGTATATGAAATAAGTTTTGTTTGGATTTTAGGATCTGCTTCTACTATATTTTCATTACTTATCGTTCCATCGGCTAATCTGCTTTGCTCTATGAAGGTATAATGTGTGTAGTTTTCAAAACTTGTCTGCAGAGTGCTTTATACAGACATGTATATGCTTATGATGGTTTATGTTTTCTAGTGACAAAATACTGTCAACTTCATTTCATTTATTACTATAAAATCCACAGAAAATGAGTGTTGCTGCAAATTGTTGCTCTCTGGCTAACGCTGGTAACTCATTTACCGCTTCCATCAAATTGGAATAGGAAGTCACTGTCTGAGAGAAAATGTTAAGTAGAAATTTCTTTCAGAAAGAGATTGAAATTAGGATTGGTCAATTCTCAGTCATATTGTCTATCCAAAAACCAAGCCACAAAAATTATGTCCATATTAAAACAATTGAGCTGAGTGCTCAGTTGGAGAAGGAAAAGCAGAGGCAACATCAGTAGTTTTTTCTGTTATGAAATGAAATACATGTACTGAAGAACATTTTGTTGATGCTAAAACCCATAAGAAACGGTTCAGGGGATGCTCTTGTAGATCCATTGCCTCAATATGTACCCCTAGAGAACATCATAAAGATTAGATGGCAATGCAATTTAGAGAATAGTTACAAATGCAATATAGTTACTTTGGCATAAAATCCAAAGCAATGTGCTTTGAGTGACATAAGGTAAGTTGGAGAAGACAAATCAGTTGATGTTATGAGAACCAGTTGCCCTTCTAGCGTGTTGTATGTTTTTTCCTTTATAGAAAGCCACATTGAATCTATGATTCCAGGATGTTGGGCTTGTTTCCTGACATGTCCAGGTGACTTGAGCTCTCATTATGCATTATGGCCTCTCCAGACTTTTAAGACTTTAGTCCTGTTCTCGAGACCTTCTCCTTCCACTTTGTTGGCCATGATAGGGATTTACAAGGTCTACCCTTTGATGAACCTGTTTTCTTTTCATCACATTTACAATGCTACCATATTTCATTGTTTGAGAAATTAATACCCTGGTATATGATGTTATCATAGGAGTTAAGAAACCTGCAGACTTATGGTTGTACGGGAATTGCTAGGGTAGCAAATTCTTTGTCAACTTTGATGTAAGCAATGAGACATTTGGGTATGATGTATAAAATGCTAAGGAGTATGAGAGTTGGGTAAGAGAAAAAGACATGTGACAACTGTAACAAAATCCTTGCCATTATGATGTTAGATGTTTGCTTCATGAATATGGGCTTATTCTTGTCATAACATTTTTTAAACATGCGTGTAAATTTTGCAAAGAAATGGTTTAATAACTTACAGATTAACTATTTAAAGCAATTGCCTGGCATAGCTTACACCTGGATGGTAAAACATCGTTTGTTCTCGCTTCCAAGCAATCATGTACAATTATTGCACCATATGGAATTTGTTAACCCCCAAAAGCCTCCATTTCTATGAGCTTGTGGTTAACATTCATCAATGCGTACCAGCCTCTACTGGACCAACTCAAGCTATAGCGACCTGGATGGCAGTAGGTTAAATAGCAAATTACAAAAGTGTGCTATTTAGGCCACTTCTGAATTCTTAGCAATTTAATGGAAGTAAGAAGGAAACTACTCTTATATTTATGAGATTTGTCATCGCAGTTTCTTATATTTATGAGATTTGTCTTGCTATGGTTGTCTTGTTGGTTTATGTCATAGGCATTTTCATACCAATTATTTAGTCACTTTGATTGCAATGTTATTTGCTATCATTTCATTTGTAATTTCGTACAGAGTAATAAGTTTTTTTTTTTTTTATCTTTTGTAAGTTTTCATACTTCAAGGTTTCAATACAGTTGAGGTACAGTTGGGAGGATAAATAGATCAGGATGCCTCGCTCCCATTCTGGCTACTGATTACATGCTAGACACAACAATGACGTTCTTTGCAAAATCCTATAATCAAGACTCCGTCTTACAGCCTTGATAACTGATAGGTTTTATATTCCTATGAATGGGAGGGGCAAGAGTGTGAAACAACATCTATGAATTCTTTTTCAAAGTGACCTTTTTCAGTCACCCAGGGGTGTGTGACATTTCAGAGACTGATTCTAAGGCCTGTTTTTGCTTTTTTTTATAATTTTATTGTAGTAAAAAAAGGAATTTCATTTTTCAGATTCCAAATAGATGGAACTATTTGTGTTTATCATTTTTTTCATTGTCATGTTGCTTGGAATTGTCTGATACCCATACATCTGTTTTCAGCAAATGTGCGTCCACCAATTTCGCCATCTACAGTGCAGAACGATATCAGTTTTCCTTGTTTCTAAAAGCAAAAAACTAATTAGTACATCATTTTTTTTAACTTGCATATGATTTGCAATGTCTTAGGGACTTCCTGGGGGATTTGAATGATAAGATCTTACTATGTCCATATATGGGTGCATACCTAGCTTTTGACCACGTGCAGTTGGTGTATCTATTTACCAGTCAGATACCTGAGAACAAGTAATTTGCTGACACCAAAACCAGAAATGCACGTCCTTGTGATGAAAAGATAAGGAGTCACGGTCTCAGAATATATTATTACTTTTGGTGATGTTATGGACTATTTAAAAAATGGCGCCACGATGATTGAGTGTCTATTGAAGCAGTTCTATGCATTTTCCTCAGAAGTTAACCATGAATTATGTAGAGATATACAGGAAATACACAAAATGATTTTAGTCATGGAAAATTGTTTCATACTTTAGAATAATGAATAAGTGCATTCCTCAATCAGGCTTGCAAGTCAGCAATTTATTTATTTATTTATTTGTTTCTGCTGCTGTAGGTATTGGTTATCAGTTGGTGCACAGCCTTCAGAGCCTGTCCAACGCATACTCTTCAGAGCAGGTGTTCTACCACCACCACCAATGCTTGCAATGACCCGCAAAGGTGGGCCGCGTGACACCCGTCCTGTTGATGCCCTGAGTGGCCGTTACTTGACTTCCGAGAGCCCCGAAGCTGCCGATCAATCTGAATGTGGAGAAAGTGAGGCAGGTGAAGATGGTGATAAGCCCAATCCTTGAAAAGAATTGCAGGATCATATGCCAAAAAAACAAAGAAACTTCAGCATCTGGTTTTGAGTTGGATGGCAGTTGAATATGTCATTAGGATGTTGTGGATCTATAGATTTGGTTGCCTTGAGACACTGGTAGCACTTTGAGGCTTAATATTTATGGAAAATAATTGCACGGTTTATTTTACTCTTGGATTCAATACATGTGGTTAAGTTTTGAAGCAAATGGTGCTGTCTGCTATGGTCTCTGAATTGATTGTGAACAGGTGGCTTATAGTTGGGGATGGCCTCATGTTCCTCTTAAGATTTTACGATTTTCATATGCCTGTGAGGTGCTGCAACTTAATCAGGTTACTGCTTTTGCTTCCATTAGTACCACAACATCGAAAATAATGTCCAACAAACAAAGGGAAAGGCAAAACCATGGTTGTGATTCGAATCACGACAATCCGAACTCCACTTTGATGAGGACTTGGAATCTTATGGGGGCACGGTCGGATGACCTCGATAAACCTGAGAGAAAATAAAGGGAACGACTTGTACAGGTGAATTCAGCATATATTAAGCTTTTAGTAGTACGTTTTATCCTGTTCTAATCCACGCTCGTTCCAATCATTATTGATTACTATAATAGTTATGATGACTGTTATTGTCCTACAATATACATGATTCATATGTTTCAGTATTCAATAATAGTTCTTACGACAGTTGGTTATAAAATCGAAAATAATGGAAAAAGTAATGACACTTTAATAAGAAAATATTATTTTCCTTTTCAGATGTTTACGCTCATCTAAAGAGAAAATTGGCAATAATCTTGATTTTTTAAATATTATTTTATTCAAAGAAGCAGTACGTATGCACAGATACATTTTACCCATGAGATAGAACAATGCCCAAATATATATTTAACCATGATCGTAAAATTTTATTTTGACAACCAGTATGGATATTAAATAAGAGTTTGATGTTTGTGTTATGTGGGATGATGATGTTTACAGATGACCTTGTTTTTGTTAAAACAACTAACAAATCCTCAAAACCTTAACACCATCAAACCATATCACAAGAAACTAAAACCGAAACAATAAAGAAATATGCATAAAAAAAAATTATCAATCGTCCAGATCAAAATGCTATATCTGCAGGGAGATCCTAAAGAAACTGCGACGAAACAACTGTTGATGCGGATCCTAAATCTACAGGGAAATCCTTGTGGTACGAACAATAGTGTGATGGTTTCACCTTTTAGTGTCCCTCCACTTCCATCCTCCTTTACAGGCATACTCAATGCCATTCTTAGGAATTGATGCAGCTCCATGATACGTGCTTCGAATAGCCGTCCCCAGATCCCGCAACTTTGCTCAGGGATTTTTACCCACTATATAATCAATCCCCCGTTACATGAAGATAGAGTTCAGGTCAAAGCCTATAATTGTTTTAAAAAATAAATTACAAAAATTCTTTAAGATTTATAATTATTGCATTTATATCTAATAGTTTGTAAAATTTTTACTTACACCGAATTAAATTAATGATGGTAGTGGACCTATTTACCTTATGTGGAAAAATTAAAATTAGGAGGATGTGCATATTTTCTTATGTTTTTGAGTGGTTGTTATGTCACTAAGATTATTTTGATCATTTCTGAAACTTTTTTCTAATATGATATTTATATTTCATTTGAGATTAACGGTTTAACTAATACTCAGTTAAGTTGTAAATTAAAATATTATATAAATATAAACTTCAAAAAGATAAGCATAGATTTTGTAATTATTGAAGGAAAATATAATTTATCCCTAACATCAAAAGATTTTTGTAACTTACTTTCGTTAAAATGAAGCAATTAGAGATTAGGTTTCTCCGATGAAATTAGAAAAGAAATACCCTAAGTATCGTGTAGGTATGTAGGTAAGTTCATTTAATTGCCCGGATTGGAGTTGCTCCGAACATGCTGTACCTTTTCTTAGTGATGGCATCTCATTTTCTGCATATTTTCTCTCTCTCTTTTTTCATGGTAAAAAGCTGCTGATTTGGAACATCAAAAAAACAGTTTATTGAATTGTGCAGTAGGATTTTTTTTTCTTTGATTGAAAATTTGTTCAGTAGGATTTAATTTGTGCGATTTCAAAGGCCGTGGGTTGGACTCGAATTTCTGGAGATGGAATAATAAGAACGTTAATTCATACTATCAGCTATCTCCCTTAATTGTGGAGAATGGTTTCTCCTCTATAGTTTTTGATGCTCTAAGTGATGCACTCTTGCCACGGTATTTTCCTAGAGACGTATTTTAGGTCCTGCTGCTCTTTAGCAATGGATTACTTAGTGAGCGTGAAACGAAGGAGCTTGGAGAATTGGGAATAACCATTATGATGGAAAAATGCCAGAGCAGGAATGAAGTCGTCATCTGTCCTGTACCAAGGAAAAGAAACACCAGGTGTATCTTTTTGCAACCCTGTCACATAATTGACAAATTTAAAAGCAAGGATTTTCTAGAATGCTTCATGATTGATGGTGAAGGTCCAAACATGAATCAGAAACGGGAGCCTTCCTCGTAATCAAAGATGTTTTTTTTTTGTTTGTTTGGATCTTTCTTCTCCGAATGAGAAAAAAAATTGAAGAACCTAATAGATCAACTAATCCTTGGCTGCTACAAAACATATCAGCCTTGTGTTACAGAAGAAACGTCCTATTTTGATAAGGAGGCTGAGATTGAGAGCAAGCAACCATGTTTTGCCGTTTCCTTCACGTTCATGGTATGGTCCTGCTCGCTAGGAGGAATCTTTGATTCATGGCCTGAGATCGAGGCACAGATCGGTCCGAAGCAAGCTGCTTGCAGCTTAACTTAGATGCGCAGGACAAATCATCTATATTTGGAGTTGGCACTAAAAATCAAGGTATATAATCTATCAAGAAGAACAAGAAAACACCAGATCCATCTCTTTGTAAATTCCTTGTCACTAAATTACAGAATAATGGATTTTCATTATTAAAGAAAATTATGATATGCTATATGATTGGAAAATAGTTATCTGCGATGTTGAGAAAAATAAAAAAGAGGAAGACTTACAAGCCTCATCCCATATATGTGGGTTGGCATTATTAGTATTTCTATTAATTTTCTAAATTTTGTTTGCATTGGCTGATCAGCAAGTACATGAGCACTAGAAAAGCTAGATAATAAGCTGAAGATATTTTCTGCAGTACTCTGCACGCTTCACCTCCCTGCTATGCTGGTTCTCCACCAATCAGAGCAAGCAATCCTCTCATCTGAGATATTTCCATGAGCCAAGGGTGCAAAAAGGCCTCCCAAGTGCCAATTATAGTTACTGGTTAATGATCCAGGTTTTATAATTTGTCATTTTGTTAAACCGGCCTCAAAGAAAAGCGATCAAACATTATTTTTTGTAATGTTAATTTCTTCCATTATATTTTGTGTCGGCCTCGTTTCATAAAAGTTGGCAACTAAACAGCAGGCTGCTTCATGCCTTATATTTAACAAACCTGTGCTCAATCTCTAGTTTAAAATAGTAGCTTGTCACAAGTTTGAGGTAGAACACAGGAGCTGGAAGCATAAAAACAAGAGAGTACAAAATACAGGGGGCACTTATTTAATCCTGTAAAAGCAGGGCTTTCCAGTTGCAAATTTGATAATCAGCATGTATTCAACTTGAGTACCTCTTTTTTTTTCCCTCTCACTTCTCTCTTCTGCCTAGTCTTCTGTTTAAATTCCACTATAACTTTATCTATGCCTCATTATTTTTTCACTACCATAATCTGTTTTGTTTATTTATTTACTTATTTATTTATTTTTAAGTCTTTGGAGAAATGTTTTCTTTCTTTATCTGACTAATGAGAGGATGCTTTTCTTTTCAAGTTCCAGGAAACTTAATTCTGCAACCAAGTTATGGTTCAATCCTTATCAGGATCCAAATTGGATTGGTAGCTATCTGCAGACAAACTGCAGTAGAGCTAATCCATCAGTACAAGTAATGAAATCAGTTCTATATTTATGTACCTCATACCAAGTTAAGAAATCATCAGACTCTTCTATGTCCTGGCATGATGTTATATCATTCTGAATTCTGGTAATGAATCATCAGAAACTACTGATGTTTTAGTTTATATTCAATGAAAAGGTAGTATAAACAATTGTCTCGTTTCAATTTCTGTGCAAATAATTCTGAATTCTAGTAAAAAAAAAAAGGTTTGCTGTCATTTTATTATTTCAGTATTGAGCTTCTCATGTTGTTCCATCTTCCCCTCTTTTGGCATGATCATTCCTCTGATTGTGCTCTCAAACTTTAAAGGTATAACTTGCTTGATATATGATTGTCCTGGGAAAAAAGCTCTCCTTTGGAAGCTCGTAGCTCTGGAAACTAGTATGCAACAAACTCAGCATCAGGATCATAGGTTTTTGCATACACAAAATTGTCAAAATTAAATCTTGGTTCTCTGAAGTCTGGGACGTGAAATTGATTTATGAAAAACATTTTTTATTTAAAACTCAATTTCTTCAGTAGGAAATAATCTAGGAAAAATTTATTTTTAAATGTACTAGTAATATTGATATATTACTAGTTCTGTAAAGTACGGTACACACCCCTTACCGAAGTACTCTCTAACTCCCGCCCCTCTTTTTTCTTTTTATCATGGTACTGCCCCAAACCCAGCGGTACAAGTTGGTGTGACTTATGGTACACATCCTGGTTTCGGACGATACCAGGCAGTATGGGGCGGGTCCACTCGATTTAGACCAGTACGGACTAGTTTGACTCATACTGAATTGAACCTCAGTACCATACTAATACCTTATTGATATGATATAGCACAGTCTGTACGGGTTGGTACAGCAAAGCTTGGTACAAGTGCCATAGGACAAGTTCGCAATATCCTATACTTTAGAACGAGAAAGAAAACATTGATCTGAACATCAAAATAATCTCAGGTTGTTGTTGCTTGTTTTGAGACACTAGATCCCAATATTCTCTTGGGTCATTACCAACTGCTTTTACAGACAGACATATCATATCAGATTTAATGACCAACAAATGAAACCTACTTCTAATGTTTTATTCCCCTTATACAAAAACATATGCAAATCAATTTAGGGTGAAGACTAACCTGCTCCATAAGTCCAGTTTACATGATTTAATGCTCGATCATAATTGTAGAGACATGTCTCAAGCCATTCAGCTCTCATGCACCAGTCTGTGCCCGACTATAAGTTCAACCAACCATAATGTCACTAGAAGTGGGCTTCTGCTATTTTTAATGTTGGTAAAGTACATGGGTATAAAAATAGCTTTCCAATATCGTGTTACTTATATCCTTAAGGTAAATTAGGATTTGAAAAATATTTATGACAAGTCTTTAACAAATAATACGTCTTAATGTATATTTTGCTTATATTGAAAAAAAAACTATTTATTTGAATTTACATAAAATTATGTTTTCCCTTTTTCAACATTTTTTTCTTTCCTTCTGCCTAATTAGATGCTCGAACATGTGTCGAAATCTGACTATTGCATCTGTATCCATGCAGCACTAATCAGGTAGCACATGCAACTGGATTATAAAACCTCATATCAGGAAAAGAAAACTCAGCCTAGTGACATTACGAACAAAAATGATCTTAACCTTTTCTTTCTGGTATGTATCTTAATGCTAAGGAAGAGTATGATGTTATCATTTACAAGAGGAAAAATGTATAATATGATCAATTATAGCTAAAGGGGAAAATATTTAGTAACATCTGTTAGACCAGAATTGAAAAGTCTTACTTACGCCTCTGAATTTGGAACTATATATTGAAGTATTTGGTGGGAATTAGAAAAAATGACTTTTCTTAAATGTTTCTGTAGCACTTCATGCAACTTTCAAGACATTGTTAGTGGATACATGAATAGGTTTGCCTAAATGTATGTAAGCACTGGCAACCTTGAAGTATGAATGGTAAAAAAGTGAATGAATCCTTCTAACAATACACTAATCAATCTACAACTTGCATGCTTTGATACTGGGAACTCTTCTAGTGCAAAGTAGCACATGAACCATAATAGGATAACCATTTGCTAAAGTGATTTTATATTTTTGTTAACTTGTGGGGCCAATTCCATGAACTACTAACTAAAACTTATAATGTTAACAAAATATTTTGTAGTGGAAAAGCATGAGATAGTATTAATATAAACACAAATGGTAATGGCAACTATGATTGGAATACTCACCTGCAAAGACAGCTAGCAAGATGTTTTTGAGAAATAGCTAGCATGAATGTTATGTTGGCATGCTCGACATTTGCACTAGAAAAGACCACAGGCTTTTAGTTGACTTTGTTGCATGTACTAGTGGTGGTACTTCTGCCCTTTGATAATAGTCCATGCTCTGAAAAGCAAATGCGGAAGAGTCTGTAAGTCTACCTAAAGTGAGAGGTTAGTAGAAGTACAGAATTATATCACAGGAATAACTATAATGAACAAGCCCTCTCCTATCCAATCTGGTTATCTTTCAGCTATAGAAAGACAAAACCTTCGAAAGCATATAGTGAAAAGAAAGGATTCGTGCTTTTGCAATTGCTATAGAGAGATAGAAGATCAATAGTTCAGACAATACTGTTAGAATTTACACGATCACATGAATTTAACGACAAGGACAGTGGGTCATGAAATTAAAACTTTAAAAAGGTTTACCATGTTTGGCCCATTGCACCCCCTTACAAGAGTATAAAATATCGTTTCATGTTTTGTTACATAATCAATACCACGTGAAGAACTCAACAAAAAAAAAATAATAACAATACAGAAGGCTTACCTATATAGTTGCTCCAGTAGCACTATTAATGCAATCTGGTGATTCAAAACCATGGAGGACAATCTAATAATCACATCAGCACGATCACGCACTTGCAGCCCATGACCATACGGACCACCAATGCAAAACACAAGTCTTGATGATCCCTGAAAGAAATTCAACAAAATGCAAATTTCACATGAAAAAATCTTTATAAAAGATTTGCATGCTTTACTGGCAAGGCTCTTGTAGGTCCCTCTAACAGTTGATCAACTAAGAACAAGGTTTTAAATCCCATGGAATGGAGGCGTCCCAATTTTTCCCACATAATAGGACACCCTGTGTCCCACCCCATCTCGGTGGCCATCCTGATCGAGCGTCCCAATATATGCCCACGATGCCCTTTTTTATATATTTATTATTTTTTTATTTTTTAAAATTTATCTCAAAGTTTTACTGCTTTATTTGTTTTTTAAACATATTTAAACTTCTAAAGTAATATATTTATGATAAATTGGCTCTATTTAAAACTAACACTATAACACATTATGGTCTTCCAGGTTATTAGAGAATGGAAATCCTTTTTTGATTACTAAGCAACGAACTCTTATATTTAGTGTTGCACGAGTACTTGATAAAGCAAAAATGAAGAAATTTGATGAAAAAGTTGCAATTTTTACTATACTGAGCTTAGTCTCTTGTAAATGAAAATATAACTATGCTAATACTATGTAATAATCATATTCAATATTACAAAAAATGGATTCATTAGTTTAAGATAAACATATCAAATTTACTGCTAATCGTAGGTGGAATGCCTACGGCGCTCGTAAACATCTGGGTCCTACTTATAATCAAGTCCTCAAATATGATGCCAATCTTGATACTGAGCCAATCCCTATTGCTTATTTGTACTTGATATTGTCCGAGATAACCCTCTTGATAGTACATTGGGTAAGAGACTGGCCATCCTTGCTCAGGATAATGAGAGGCAGTATCATACTGTGGCCTTGGAATGTACCTATACAAAGATGGATATTGCATATGAGAATACTCCTCAGGATATGATTATTGGGAGTATACATCTGAATCATATGCAGGAGAAGGGCTATAATATGCACTTTGACTATCTGATTCTCCAATGGATCGCTCTAGTTGATGATGATGACGACCTAACTTGATCAAACTCCAACTTGCTTCTCGGAACAACTTGCTCCATCCATGCCATAAACTCCAAATATGCCCGATGTCAACGTTCCTCGGTTATTCTCAACACCTCATGAAAAGGATCCAAATTATCCGCAGCTTGTGTGCCACGTCCTGCAACAATTCTTCTCCCCCTTCTATAGGCCAGCAACTCCTCGTTCTGATATCTAGATCTATGTCTGGCTCCATGGTCCTAATCCTGTGAGTAAACTCTATGCCTCTAGTAAAAGGGTTGATCCCATATGCTTCACCATCTCCTCTACCCTGACCATCATGCTCCTCAGATCCATCATCACTCGTGCTATCATTATCATCATTGCTATTATCATGAGATGATCTAGGCAATTTAGGATCTGAGGGCTCAGGTGTCTCGCTATCATCATCCCAAACTTGCACATCATGAATTACCCTACTGGATAAATTGCTGCCTTTCCCTTTGATTCGGACTTCCCGCACCTCTCCTTAACTGCAACTCTGGCTCCCTCTCAAGCTCTGACTGACCTTTACCTGTTGACTTACCCTACCTCTACTACTGCTCTCAATGCCTTGGCTATCTCTGGAGACCCATGTGCAATGTGTTGCACTAAAAACATTCTGCAATCAAATCATTGATTAGAATTCTCAAATCGCCAACTACATGCTACCAACATCTCCTCCAGCATCTTGCATTCCACTCTGAACCGGAGATAAATGAGAGGCTGCCCATTGAACCCCATCTCGTACCCCTGCCTTATGTGCTATTATTTTGCATGGTTGGGGAGGATCTCTTGGCTCATCCAACATTGGTGGGTCCCGTACTTTCTGATCTGCAACCCAGCCCAGCATAGGATCCTCTTCATCAAGGACAAAATCCTCCTCGAATGAGTCATCTTGCTTAGGCTCTTTCCCCTAATTCACATACTTGAGCTTCAATCTCATATTGTAGTGGATAAAAACCTGATCTCTCAATCTTTATGAGTTTAGGCGATTTCCAATTTTCATATGGAACAGAGCAAATGTACTTTAGTTGTGCTCGCATCCACTTGATGAGACGGTTTGCGATAGGATCCGAATGACAATCTTTCTTAGATTTGGTGTGGATGTGCCCCACTGGACCCACCACTCCCATGTAAATAATACGTATCTATATAAAGGCTTAATTCCTTAGCTATACAAAGATTGAAAGATAATAAAAAATAGTCCCATAATTATACCGGGTGACATTTTAGATATGGATCTGTGTGCTCCTTGTTCTCCAAAGCTCCCTTTCCTCTCATGAAAAATATTCATCTGCCCAATTAATAGACTTCTCATTGGAGGTCATTAATTTCAATAACTTATATAATTCAAAAATACACTAGCAATCCTACTTAGGCATCTACTCTTTTATTTCCTCACTTATAGCTTCTGCAACCAAGTTTGGATCACTTTGTAGCCTATACACCACATTCCTCGGAGCCATAAGCAGCTCCTCATCCAAGGAAACATTATGGTCATAATGGTATTTAGGATTTAAATAGTAGGCTGTACAAAAAATAAGGACAATATTGATTAAGAGCAAAGACATCCACAAATTATTGATAAAGGATAAATGAGATTTGAGATTCAAGCAAGTTATACCTGCCAAGTGCAATTTCTTCCCCATTTGAGTATCCCATCTATCCTCGATGACGTGCAAATTGTAACAACCCATGACCTTATCCAAAATGGCTAGCCAAAAAGTATTATTTGGGTTCCTTGACCTTATATAAGTGCCCAAGATCTACCCAGCGAATAACCGATGTGGGACTAAACACACACCCACACGGATCCTCACATACTTACCCCATTTAAGCTCTGACGTTCTCGTCAGGCTAAGGGTTCAATCCATTCAAATCTAATTACAAGTACCACGATCGGCCCGTGGTCAGCCCCAATAGATCCGTGCTACTGTGCCCCTAGTCCACATAGATTATGAGCTGGGTTCACTCTGATACCATTAAATGTCACGACCCTGATTCAGACACGATTTGTCACACCCTAAATCCGGCCAGTGGCATGGCCGTGCTACTACAGGCTATTGCCCATATTAGCACGAAATTACAAAATCAAGTCATGACAGATAATATTTATTCATAAAATGTTTTCCAAAGGCATCAGTACAAAGCTTCTACAATCATCCGGATATCCAAAGTACATCACCCCAAATCCTAGACTTCGGGCTCCCTACTCCTAGCATTTTACTGATCTGAAAAAGGAACCATATGGGAAGAATGAGTTTTATGACTCAGTAAGTAACCATGTACTACCATATTGGATCAAGCATAATATTTCTCATGCCAATGCATCATTTAAAGAAGATAACAATTATAACAAAGTAAAGTATTTCATAGATAATATACTCAAAACAAGTCATAAAGCAATGCATGCCTCAGCCATGCAAGTTTATAAAAATGATAATGCAATTCATATAAAATGCTGCCATCTATCCATGCTTTATAAATATGCTCTCAGACGAATGTGCTGCTATGGTTACTATAATCCTGTGACAGGGTTGTATTCGTAGTCGACGAGTTTTCATAACTCATATTCGTTACCAACTTTAACCCATTGGCAGAGGGTCGTATTCGTTGAATGCTAGCTCCAGGGTGACAACTGACCTCTATTTCTAGAGACGGGCATAGCTATCTGAGAGTTCATAAATTATTATTCTTTTTCATAAATCATACCTTCATAAATAGGTTGAAAAATGACACATGGCATCGTAAAGCTTTAAAATGCAATAATCATACCATAAATATCATTTCCATGCAATTTATCATAACCATAATTCATACCCAATTCATGAAGGATGCAATTTAATTAAATTCATGAATCACATGCAATCATATGCTTGATCCTACTTTTGAGAAAATACATCATAACAAATATATATTTCTTTATTTCATACTTACAATTAAACAGTGATTTGAAATCAATAAGATTTGTGCCAGGGTTACTTTGGTTCGCTCACAGAACCTAATCTCGTCCGACAAATCCTCTGTACCTATCAAACAGCTCAAAATGCATTATCATTATTCATTAAATTAAAACTCCGAAATGGACTTGAATAGATCTCAAGTCCCGACCGGATAATTCGAACTAAAACCTACTTATTAAGTAGAGAGAGGAGATACACCCAGAATATTTTATTTTTTTATTTTATAGGCGGATTTTCGAAATGGATGTGGCTCATTCACCGTTGTGATGCTCGCGGCGGTTGAGCAGAATCGAAAGCCATTCAAGAGGCCGCAACATCTCCGCCCCCATAATGCACAGGCAGAGGTTTGTGATCCTCTATTCTATACTTTTTTTTTTTTGGGCCTTGGGCTGAAGTCGGCTGGGCCTACTGGCTTCAGCCCTCTTTGGGGCATATTCTCGTATTCTTCCCTCAATAAAAATTGTCCTCAAAAATTACATATCTGAGTCTTCAAAAAGTTGTGGGTGCCTCGCTCGCATTTCATCTTCAAGTTCCTAGGCTGCCTTCCTTTCCGAATGGTTACTCCACATAATCTTCACATAGGAAATGATGCGCCGCCTCAAAATCTGCTCCTTGCGATCAATGATGTGTAGAGAAATTTCTTTATAAGTCAAATCTTTTTCAACCTGCAATGGCTCATACTCCATCACATGACTTGGATCCGAAATATACTTTCGTAGCAGAGAAACATGGAAGACATTGTGTACATTGGATAGCTCTGGTAGCAAAGTTAATCTATAAGCAACCTCTCCTCTGTTCAGAATCTCAAAAGGGCCAATGTAGTGAGGACTCAGCTTACTATGTCTTTCGAATCTCATGACACCTTTCGAGGGTGAAACCTTTAAGAAAACAAAGTCACCCTCTTGGAATCCCAATTCTCTTCTTTTCTTATCTGCCTGACTCTTCTGTCTGTCTTAAGCTGGCTTGAGCTTTTTCTTAATAAGTAAAATCTTTTCTCTAGTATTTTGAACTAATTCAGGATCCAATAACTTCTCTCCAACATCATCCCAATGTATAGGAGATCTGCACTTTCCTCCATATAGGGATTCATAAGGTGCCATCTGGATGCTAGAGCGATAACGTTATTATAAGCAAATTCCACCAAGGCTATATGATCATCCCAGCGACCTCCAAGATCAATTGTAGATGTCCTCAGCATATCCTCCAAGGTCTGGATCATTCTTTCTAGGTAAATATATACTTCAAGCTTTTGTGATCAGTAAATACCTCACATGACTCCCCATACAGGTAGTGTCGCCAAATCTTTAAAACAAAGACTACCATTGTCAATTCCCAATTATGCATCGGATAGTTATGCTTCTAGGGCTTCAACTGTCGAGAGGCATAAGTCACTATTTTATTATTTTGCATCAGTACACAGCCCAACCTTTTCTTGGAGGCATCACTATAGATGGTGAAACCCCAGCACTTGACGACAGAGTGAGAATAGGAGCAGATACTAACCTTCACCTTTTCTTTTGAAAGCTTTGCTCACAATCCTCACCCCATTCAAACTTTGCTCGTTTCTAGGTTAAACGAGTCAAAAGAGCAGCTATCTGGAAAATCCTTCTACAAACCTTCTATAGTACCCAACCAAACCTAAGAAGCTTTTGATCTCAATCATATTTGTAGGATGAGGCCAGACCAGCACTGCTTCTATTTTCTTTGAGTCCACTGATGCCCCTTCCTTGGAAACTACATGCACGTGGAATGCGATGCTGTCTAGCCAGAACTCACATTTGCTCAATTTGGCATATAGCCTCTTCTCCTGTAGAGTCTGCAGCACCACTCGCAAGGGATCTTCATGTTCTTCTTTGCTCTTAGATTAGATCAATATATCATTTATGAAAATAATGATAATGATCCAAGAACTGCCTGAAGACCCTGTTCATTAAATCCATAAAGGTAACTAGTGCATTGGTTAGTCCGAACGGCATAACCAAGAATTCATAATGCCCATATCTAGTTCGAAATGCTGTCTTAGGCACATCCTCAACCTGGCTTTTCAACTGATGATAACCAGACCGCAAATCTATCTTTGAGAAGACTTGGGCACCTTTCAGCTGGTCAAACAAATCATCAATATGAAGAAAGGGATATTTATTCCGTAGTCACCTTGTTTAGCTCCCTATAATCAATACATAGCCGCAAGCTTCCATCCTTCTTTTCAAATAAGACAGGAACTCCCCATGGAGAAATACTTGGGCTGATGAATTTCTTTTCTAAGAGTTCCTATAGCTGAATCTTCAATTCTCTTAGCTCTGCAAGGGCCATCCGATAAGGAGCCTTGGAGATTGGTCCAACACCCGGTATGAGATCAATTTTGAAATCAATCTCTCGATCAGGAGGTAGCCCAGGTAGATGCTCTGGAAAAACATTTGGATATCCTCTTACAACAGAAATATCATCCGACCTTGTTTCTTTTTGAGTGTCGACCATATAGGCTAGATGGGCCTGACACCCCTTTCTTAGCGCCTTCCTTGCACTCATAGCAGAAATAATGTGCAAAGAGGGCTTCATGGTAGGTGCATCACCTTGATAGAAGAATTCCAGCTCACCAGGTATTTGGAACACTTCTCTTTTTCCAAAGCAATCAATATGAAAATGATACTCGAACAGCCAATCCATCCCAAGGATAACATCAAAGTCATGCATATCTAGTTTCACCAGGTCAGCTGACAACTCTCTCCTATATGAATTATGCAGTTCTTAAAACCAGAATCTACCACTACTGTCTTCTTGAGAGTAGCAACATGCAATGGCTCATCTAACTTATCAAGCATATAATTCAAAGACGCAGAGAACTTGGAGGATATAAAGGAATGAGTAAAGCTAGAATCAAACAGTACAGAAGCATCTACAGAGTTGATGGGGATCATACCTGTCACAACTCTGTCACTGGCACTAGCATCCTGCCGAGTCAGTGCGAAAACCCGTGCACCTCCTCTCTGTCTTTGATCAACCGGCCTAGTAGGTGCAGTGTCATTCTTCTTTCCGTTCGAATAGTCTCGAGCCAAGTGTCCTGGCTGTCCACATGTGAAGCAGGCTCCCATCCTCTTCAGGCAAGGTCCAGCATGAAACTTACCACGGTAGTGACAAGCTTCAAATTTCTTCTTGTTTGGGTTGCCTCCAGAGTTCCTTGACCGGCTAATCTGATTCTCTATCACTTTGGGCTTCTTTTTGTCACCCCTTTCCTTCTATGATCTCTTCCACTCAGCCTCAACCTTCAAGGCTCTTTCTAGTACATCTCCATAGCTAGTGAAAAGACGAGATGACAACTGGGATCATATCCCATATCTCAGGCCCTACTCAAATCTATTTGCCTTACTCTTTTCAACCTCCATAAGTTGGGGATAGAACCAGCCTAACTCATTGAACTTGTTAGCATACTCTAGTCCTGTCATATCCTCTATCTGCCTCAAAGATGAGAACTCATTCTCTTTTGATAGCCTTACTGATTCAGAAAAATACTGATCATAAAATATTCCCTTGAACTCATCCTAGGTCAGCTAATCATCTTCATTTTCAATTGCAGCTTTCATGGCCGTCCACCAAAACACTGCATTTCCTCTTAGCATCGATACAACCAATCTGACCTTCACATTCTCGGGATACTGCAATGCATCAAACATCTCCATCTTCTGAATCCAGGTTTCTGTGACTAGAGGATCAGCTCCACCATCGAATATGGGTGGATTGAGCCTCCAAATCTCTCATAGTAAGACTCCATAGGCGGTGCAGGTCGTGCAACGACCTGCATCTGTTGTTGCTGCTGAAGGAGCTGAGCCACTACCTGGCAAACACCGGCTATATCTTCCTGGGTGGCTGCAGAGTTAGGAGGTTGCTCAACTAGCTGGCTGGCAGCTCCATTCGTAGTAGCTCTTGCCCCTCTCTTTCTAGCCATGATCTTGGCTAGGGTCTCCTACTCCATGGAGCTCATTGTTTTGCCTATCCCAAATATCAATATTTGTCAAGGACAGTAACTAAGATTTTTATAATTATTTATTTCCATTTTTATTAAACAATCAAAATGATCTAGCTAAACTAATTCTAACTGCCCCTTACTAAAACCTTGGTCGAGATCGCAGCTAGAAAGAGGGGCAAGAGCTACTATGAATGGAGCTGCCAGCCAGCCAGTTGAGCAAGATCCTAACTTCGCAGCCACCCAGGTAGACATAGCCGGTGTTTGCCAGATAGTAGCTTAGCTCTTTCAGCAGCAACAACAAATGCAGGTCGCTGCCCGACCTGCACCGCCTATGGAGTCTTACTACGAGAGATCCTGGAGGCTCAATCCATCCATGTTCGATGGTGGAGCTAATCCTCTAGCCGCAGAGACCTGGATTTGAGAGATGGAGAAGATGCTTGATGCATTGCAGAGTTCTGGTGGAGAAGATGCTTGTGAAGGTCTAATTGGTTGTACCGATGCTGAGACGAAATGCAGAGTTCTGGTGGATGGCCATGAAAGCTACAACTGAAAATGAAGATGATTAGCTGACATGGGATGAGTTCAAGGGAATATTTTATGATCAGTACTTTTCTGAGTCAGTAAGGCTATCAAAAAAGAATGAGTTCTTGTCCTTGAGATAGACAGAAGACATGACAATACCGGAGTATGCTAACAAGCTCAATGAGTTAGGTCGGTTTGTCCCCAGCTCATGGAGGTTGAAAAGAGTAAAACAAACAGATTTAAGCAGGACCTGAGATATGGGATACAATCCTAGTTATCATCTCATCTTTTCACCAGCCACGGAGATGTACCAAAAAGAGCTTAGAAAGTTAAGGCTGAGTGGAAGAGATCAAAGAAGGCATTGCATCTTTTCTCTGCATCTTTGAATTATATGCCTGATAAGTTAGATGAGCCATTGCATGTTGCTACTCCTCTCAAGAAGATAGTAGTGGTAGATTCTGGTTTTAAGAACTGCAAAATTCATATAGGAAAGAGTTGTCAGCAGACCTAATGAAACTAGATATGCATTACTTTGATGTTATCCTTCGGATGGATTGGCTATCCGAGTATTATGCTCATATTGACTGCTTTGGAAAAAGGGTAGTGTTCTAGACACCTGGTGAGCTGGAATTCTTCTATCAAGGTGATACACCCACTATGAAGCCCTCTTTGCACATTATTTCTGCTATGAGGGCAAGGAAGGCACTAAGAAAGGGATGTCAGGCCTATCTAGCCTATGTGGTTGACACTCAAAAAGAAACAAGGCTGGATGATATTCCTGTTGTGAGGGAATATCCAGATATTTTTTTGGAGGATCTACCTGGGCTACCTCCTGTCTAAGATAGCATTTCGAACTAGGTATAGGCATTATAAATTTTGGGTTATGCCGTTCGGACTAACCAATGTACCGGCTGCCTTTATGGATTTAATGAACAGGGTCTTCGGGCAGTTTTGGATCATTTTGTCAATATTTTCATAGATGACATATTGCTCTATTCTAAGAGCAAAGAAGAACATGATGATCACCTGCGAGTGGTGCTCCAGACTCTACAAGAGAAGAGGCTATGCCAAGTTGAGCAAATGTGAGTTCTAACTGGACAACATCGCATTCCCTATACATGTGATTTCCAAAGAAGGGGAGTCAGTGGACCCAAAAAAAATAGAAGCAGTAGTGGTCTGGCCTTGTCCAACAAGCATGACTGAGATCAAAAGCTTCTTGAGTTTGGCTGGGTACTATCGAAGGTTTGTGGAAGGATTTTTTCGGATAGCTATTTATTTGACTAATTTAACTCAGAAACGAGCAAAGTTTGAATGGGATGAGGATTGTGAGCAAAGCTTTCAGGAGTTAAAGCGAAGGTTAGTATCTGATCCTATTCTCACTCGGTCGTCAAGTGCTGGAGGTTTCACCATCTATAGTGATGCCTCCAAGAAAGGGTTGGGTTGTGTACTGATGCAAAATGATAAAATGGTGACTTATGCCTCTAAACAGTTGAAGCCCTATGAGCATAACTATCTGACGCATGATTAGAAATTGGCAACGATAGTCTTTGCTTTAAAGATTTCGCGACACTGCCTGTATGGAGAGTCATTTGAAGTATTCACTGATCATAAAAGTTGAAGTATATATTTATCCAGAAAGGATGATTCAGACCTTGAAGGATATGCTGACATGCACAGTTGATCTTGGAGGTTGTTGGGATGATCATATAACCTTGGTGGAAATTGCTTATAATAATGTTTTCATTCTAGCATCCAGATGGCACCTTATGAAGCCCTGTATGGAAGAAAGTGCAGATCTCCTATACATTGGGATGATGTTGGAGAGAACTAATTGGATCCTGAGTTAGTTCAAAATACCAGAGAAAAGATTTTACTTATCAAGAAAAGGCTTAAGGCAGCTCAAGACAAACAGAAGAGTCAAGCAGATAAGAGAAGAGAATTGGGATTCCCAAAGGTGACTTTATTTTCTTAAAGGTTTTACCCTCGAAAGGTGTCATGAGATTTAGGAGACATAGTAAGCCAAGTCCTCGCTACATTGGCCCCTTTGAGATTCTGAACAGAGCAGGAGAGGTTGCTTACAGATTAGTTTTGCCACCAGAGCTATCCAATGTACACAATGTCTTCCCTGTTTCTATGCTACGAAAGTATATTTCGGATTCAAGTCGTGGTGGAGTATGACCATTGCAGGTTGAAAAAGATTTGACTTATGAAGAAATTTCTCTACGTATCATTGATCCAAGGAGCAGATTTTGAAACGACGCACCATTCCCTATGTGAAGATTCAGTGGAGTGACCATTCGAAAAGGAAGGCAACCTGAAAACTTGAAGATGAAATGCGAGTGAGGCATCCACAACTTTTTGAAAACTCGAATATGTTAATTTCAAGGACAAAATTTTTGAGAAAAAAAATGTGAGAATAGGGCCCAAAAAGCGCTGAAGCCGACATGCTCAGCCAAATCCCCCCCCCAAAAAAAAATACAAAACAAAGCATCGCGATCGTCATCCTCTGCCCGTGCATTACGGGGATGGAGACGTCGTGGCCTCTTGAATGGCATCCATTTTCACTCAACTGCTGCGAACATCACGATGGTGAATGAGCCATGACCATTTCAAAAAATTGCCTATAAAATAAAAAAATATTCTCAGATCTCATCTCCTTCCTCACTGTTTCTCTTCCTCCATCCAAGGATAGGGTTTCCTGAACCCACAACTAAGGTGCCAGAGCAGGAGGTTGCAACTCTTCTCGAAGCTAGGTAAGTCATCTGATCTTGTTCCCTTTTTCCTTGCCTTCCTTTCCTTGTTTTCGGAATGAAACAGAGGAGGGACTCCACGGTGCTCGGCCGCAGCCGCTGTCGGCTCTCGGCCAGGGGCTCCAGTCGAACCGGAGTCTAGTCCCCTTCTTTCTCTTCGGTGGGGCAGAGGGCCTCGGTGAAGAGAAGGGAGACAGAAGGAGAAGAGAAGAAAGAAAAGAAGAAAAAAAACGAGGGGGGGCTCACCCATGTATGGCCGCAAGTGTCGCGGGTACCGCTGGCCCCGATCGCGGCAGCCCGGCCGTAAGCGCTACGGCTGTCATGAGAAGCGGCCGCAGGCTCAGTCGCGAGTGTTGCCAGCCTCAGCCCAGCCCCTCCCAAGCTCTCCGACGAGGATCACCCCCCTCCTTTGTGTTTGCAGGAGGAGAAGAAGAAAGGTGAAGAGAGGAGAAGAAGAAAGGAGAAGGGAGGAGAAGAAAGGAGAGGAAAAAGGAAGCCTCGGGAAGAAGAAAAGAAGAGAAGAAAAAGAAAAGAAAAAGAAGAAAAAGAAAAGAACAAGAAGAAAAAGAAAAGAAAAAGAAGAAAAGAAAAAAAAAGAAAAAAAGAGAAGAAATAAATATATATATATACAATAGAATAAGTGAAAAAAATAATAATTAAGAGAGAGATCACGTTTCCTTTCTCTCTCTACTTAATAAGTAGGTTTTAGTTCGAACTACCTGGTCGGCACTTGAGATCTATTCAAGTCCATTTGGGGGTTTTAATTTAATGAATAATGAATAATGCTTTTTGAATTATTTGATAGGTACAGAGGATTTGTTGGAAGAGATTAGGGTTCTGTGAGCGAACCAAAGTAACCTTGGCACAAATCTTATTGATTTCAAATCACTGTTTAATTGTAAGTATGAAATAAAAATATATATATTGTTATGATGTATTTTTTCAAAAGTAGGATCAATCATATAATTGCATGTGATTCATGAATTTAATTAAATTGCATTCTTTATGAATTGGGTATGAATTATGGTTATGATAAATTGTATAAAAATGATATTTGTGGTATGATTATGCATTTTAAAACTTTACGATGTCATTTGTCATTTTCCAACCTATTTATGAAGGTATGATTTATGAAAAAGAATAATAATTTATGAACTCTCAGATAGCTATGCCTGCCTCTAGAAATAGAGGCCAGTTGACACTTTGGAGCTAGCATCCAACGTATACGGCCATCTGCCAATGGGTTAAAGTTGGTAACAAATATGATTTATAAAAACTCGTCGACTACGAATATGGCCATGTCACGGGATTATAGTGACCATAGCAGCACATCCGTTTGAGAGCATGATTTATAAAGCATGGATAGATGGCAACATTTTATAAGAATTGCATTATCATTTTATGAACTTGCATGGCTGGAGCATGCATTGCTTTATGACTTGTTTTGAGTATATTACCTATGAAATGCTTTACTTTGTTATAATTGTTATCTTCTTTAAATGATGCATTGGCATGAGAAATATTATACTTGATCCAATAAGATAGTACATGGTTACTTATTGAGTCATAAAACTCACTCACCCAATATGGTTCCTTTTTCAGATCAGTAAGATGCTAGGAGCAGGGAACCCGAAGTCTAAGATTTGGGGTGATGTACTGTGGATAATGCGGATGATTTTAAAAACTCTGTATCGATGCCTTCAGAAAACATTTTATGAATAAATACTATCTTTGTCATGACTTGATTTTGTGGTTTCGTGCTATTGTGGGCAATAGCCTGTAGTAGCACGGTCGTGCCACGGGCCAAATCTGGGGCGCGGCAAATCATGTCCGGAATTGGGTCATGACACAAATATGATGCTGCTTTCTTTTGTCCTACTGCTCCTATAAACTCTTCTTTGCAAGCTGACATCTTGGCATGTACATAGCCCATCTGAGAGAACTTCTCAGTATCTACTACCCACAACACTACATACAAGGGCTCTACTGCCTTAACCACCTTGGAGCATCTGTTCCAAAAATAATTACTCAATATAATACCCTCAACACGTCATCCCTTATTGGTCCTTGCATATTTAGAAGCCCTCCATTCATCAGAACTCATCATAGCCCTCGAACCAAGCTTATTATCAAGGAGGCTCTTCAATGCTATGTAGTTAGCGGCAAATCTTGTCAACCCTGGCCTAAGTAGCTCCCCTTGTACATCTTTTCTCATGAGAGCACGTACCCAGGGATGATTGTAGATGTATTTCGATACTACTTGTGGTGCGGACACCAGTACTGGACCGCTTATTACGCGGGGTTACGGTCATTGCAGAAAGACGGTCCAACCACTTTCGTAAATTGATGCACGATGGCTATGGAAAAGAGAGGAAAAGAAGAGAAGAGGAAGGAGGAGAAAGAAGAACAGAAAGGAGGCTTTTCATTCAATCATGCATTAACCCTAATCAAGTGCATGGACCCATATATATAGGGTCACAAAATAACAAAAAGACCTCTACAAATAAAATAATCCCAAAAAGCCCTAAAATAATAATATGCAAATAAATCCAATCAACATAAAATAAAATAACATAAAATTAACAATCCAGCCACAACGAAAATGGCTGGACCATCCTCCTGCGACGATCGTGGTCCCGCGTAACAGGCAGTCCGATATTGGTGTCCGCACCAACTCCTCCCGGCTGGGAAGAAGTCGACCTCGACGACCGCAGCTCGGTGCAGGTCTGGTAATACTCCAAAAGGTTTGGATCAATACGCTGGAGTTCCTCCTATGTAATCTAAGTTGAATCAGACTCCGGTCGTCCTCTCCAACAAACCAAGAAGCGCTGAATGCTCCCAGCATTGGATAAAACGGCTTGCTCATCTAAAATGACATTAATGAGTTCTTTTTGTGCTAGTGGGAGAGGCAAAGAAAGTGGGAATGGTATGGAATCAGGGATAGGGGAAGCAGCAGGCTCAAGAGAGGGCTCAACGAAAGGGTCATCAGGGATGGATGTAAGACCCTTGTAAACAACCAGATCTTCAATATTAAAAGTAGAGCTGATACCAAAATCAGATGAAAGATCAATAACATAGGCATTCGTGCCCACCCGGTGCAATACCTGAAATGGTCCAGCACTACGAGCCTGCAGTTTCTTAACGGTTCTATGCGGAAACTGCTCCGGCCGAATACGTACCATAACATAGTCCCCAGGTTGGAATATCTTATCCCGCCTATAGAAATCAGCTTGTAGTTTATATTGAGCATTACTTGCATGTATGCGCTTTTGGATTTTCTGATGTAACTCATGGATGTGTTGTGCAAATGTATGTGCAGACTCAGAAATCTTAACATGTGGTGATATGGGTAAAAAATCTAAAGGTTTTCTAGCTTTGTAACCATGCACGACCTCAAATGGGCTCATGCCTATGAACCTATTGACCGAATTATTATATGCAAACTGTGCACAAGGAGTGACTCAATCCCAATTACCAGTATGTTCACCCACAAGGCACCGTAAGAGATTACCAAGACTCCGGTTGACCACTTCTGTTTGGCCGTTAGTTTGTGGATGATAAGTAGTAAAAATTTTGAGTTTCGTACCAACCGAGTGCCACAAAATTTTTCAGAAGTGACTCATGAAACATACATCCCAGTCGGATACGATGGTCTTTGGGAGGCCATAGAGTTTGACAATCTCATCAAAGAAAAGTTTGGCCACTTTGGAGGCATATGAGGTTTTGGAACAAGGGATAAAGTGGGCCATGTTGGAAAAACAGTCCACGACGACAAGAATGGAATCGTGTTTCCTGACGGTATGGGAAAGACCAAGCACAAGGAATTTTCAGGCCCTCTAGTATTGGTGCCCTTATCTACTGCCCAATGAATTCGTCCTTTACTCTGATCATGAAGCTCTTCGCTACCTTAATTTCCAAAAGAAACTAAACTCTAGGCATGCCAAATGGGTTGAGTTCCTCCAAAAGTACACTTTTGTCCTCAAACACATTAGGTGCCTCCAACACTGCTGCGGACGCACTGAGCCGTCGAGTGACCCTCCTCACGACAATGTCTGTGCATGTCACAGGCTTCGACCGACTCATAGATGACTACTTATCTTGCTCTGATTTTGGGGAACTCTACAAAACCCTCGCTGATGGACGAGGGCCCTCGATCAATGGGTTTCATCTTCAAGATAGTTATTTGTTTAACGCAGCAAAGCTCTATATCCCACGGACATCAGTAAGAGATTTCTTGGTGTGGAAAGTACATGCAGGTGGCCTTTCCGGGCATTTCGGACAGGATAAGACCATCGAAGATGGAACGTCAATTCTTCTGGCCTCGCCTAAAAAGGGACATTGCTAAAATCATTCGCCAATGTCGAGCTTGACAATTAGCCAAACATCAAAAACAGAACACTGGCCTATATACCCCTTTACCAGTACCCGATCATCCTTGGCATGATATTAGTTTAGACTTTGTGCTTCGTCTTCCCTATACCGTCAGGAAACATGATTCCATTCTTGTCGTCGTGGACCATTGTTCCAAAATGGCCCACTTTATCCCCTGTTTCAAAACCTCAGATGCCTCCAAAGTGGCCAAACTCTTCTTTGATGAGATTGTCAAACTCTATGGCCTCCCAAAGACCATCATATCCGATCGGAATGTACGTTTTATAAGTTACTTCTGAAAAACTTTGTGGCACTCGATTGGTACGAAACTCAAATTTTTTACTGCTTATCATCCACAAAATGACAGCCAAACAAAAGTGGTCAACCAAAATCTTGGTAATCTCTTATGGTACCTTGTGGGCGAACATACTCATACTTGGAATTCAGTTCTTCCTATCGCACAGTTTGCATACAATAATTCAATCAATAGGTCTATAGGCATGAGTCCATTTGAGGTCGTGCATGATTACAAAGCTAGAAAATTTTTAGATTTTTTACTCATGTCACTACATGTTAGTATTTCTGAGTCAGCACATGCATTTGCACAACACATCCATGAGTTACATCAAAAAATCCAAAAGCGCATCTATGCAAGTAATGCTCAATATAAACTACAAGTTGATTCCCATAGGCGGGATAAGATATTCCAACCTGGAGACTATGTTATGGTACGTATTCGGCCAGAGCGGTTTCCGCATGGAACCGTTAAGAAACTGCAGGCTCATAGTGTTGGGCCATTTCGGGTATTGCACCGAGTGAGCACGAATGCCTATGTTATTAACCTTCCATCTGATTTTTGGTATCAGCTCTACTTTTGATATTGAAGATCTGGTTGCTTACAAGGATCCCACATCCATCCTTGATGACCCTTTTGTTGAGCCCTCTCTTGAGCCCGCTGCTTCCCCTATCCCTGATTCTATACCATCCCCACTTTCTTTGCCTCTCCATCAGCACAAAAAGAACTCATTGATGCCATTTTAGACGAGCAAGCCGTTTTATCCAGTGCTAGAAGCATTCAACGCTTCTTGGTTCGTTGGAGAGGACAACCGAAGTCAGATTCGACTTGAATTACACGAAAGGAGCTCCAGTGCATTGATTCGAACCTTTTGGAGTATTACCAGAGCTGCACCGAGCTGCGGTCGCCGAGATCGACTTCTTTCCACCGGAGGAAGTTGGTGCGGACACTAGTACCGGACCGCTTGTTACGCGGGGCCACGGTCGTCGCAGGAGGATGGTCCAGCCATTTTCATTGTGGCTAAATTGATTTGATTTTATGTTATTTCATTTTATGTTAATTAGGTTTATTTGCATATTGTTATTTTAGGGCTTTTTGGGATTATTTTATTTGTAGGGGTCTTTTTGTTATTTTGTGACCCTATATATATGGGTCCATGCATTTGATTAAGGTTAATGCATAATTGAATGAAAAGCCTTCTTTCTCTTCTTCTTCTTTCTCTTCTTCTTCTTTCTCCTCCCTCCTTTTCTCTTCTTCTTTTCCTCTCTTTTCCGTAGCCGTCCTGCATCAACTTGCCTACTTTCTACTACTGACTTTACATTAGGTAGCTGCCCAATATCCTTTATCATCAAGTCTATACAATGTGCTGCACAAGGGGTCCAATATAGTTGTAGCTTTTCCAACATTAAATCCTTTCTCGCTTTCATGTAGTTTGCCCCATTGTCTGTGACCACTTGGACGATATACTCTACACCAGTCTCATCAACTATGTCCCTCATCAAGCCCAAAATATAATTAGTCATGTACTTTGTTTGAAGCATCGACTTAAGTATGAAAGATGGTCATCCTATCACATTAGTTTAGGAAGTTAATAATGCTCCTCCTAGTAGGTCTAGACCAACCATCACACATCAATGTCACCCCATAAGTCTTCCACTCCTTTTTATAACTCTTAATCCAGGCTTTGGCACGGTGACCTGCTGCTGCAAATATAGTCCATATATCTCATAGGGTGTAGGAGGATCAATACCTGGACAGGCCTTCTACACTGTACTTATCATCGATCCAAAGTAAGTATTCGCCTCTGCACATGCTGAAATATGGCTAGAGTGAAACCAGTTGGAAATTGCCTCCCTATTTGTTTTTTCTTGTCCTTGTTTATATAGTCATCAATCCTCAATTGCTTTAACTCCGGATCTGGATATGTTGTAGGATCTAAATCATGGATGGTGGAACCTCTAAAGCTCTTCTTCGATTTCTTCCCAAATGCATTGAACAAAGACTTGATAGAAGATCTCATCCTCATAGACTGACTCCTCTCTAATCCAGCAGATTGTACATGTGAATGTGATCTCCCTACTACACCAAAAGCCACCACCCTTCTCAAATTGAAAGTCCCCAAACTGTGCTGTATATCTCAATACCTCCTCATGTTGCCACTAATCTTGTCGAGAGCCCCGAATAGCCTCTCGTAGATGAGCTGCCTCCAAGTCATTTGAATCAAAATAACCATCGTCATCCTCCAAGTCTACGCTAATATATGATTAGAGATGTCCGATGATCAAGTGCTTCCCTTCGAGCTTTGGATGCTATCTTCACCTCCTTTTCTTTCTGCAAATGCTCCATCATTACTTGAACCTCTGTAGATACCTTTGGACACTTCTTAACATCACTAAAGCCACCGACCAAGTGTTGCTTCAATCAGATGACCTCACCTCCTTTATTTTCCAGCCCACGGTAATTATATTTCCATTGGTGGCGGTCCTTCCCCCTTTTTTCCAAAATGCCATCCAATATTTCGATCCTTCTGCTGCTTACTATCAAGCTCCATCTAGTCTAGAAGATATATGCACTCCTTGCAATTTCGTAAAGCATTTTAAAATAATAAACATTGTAAAATAAATATTCATGCCTCAAGATATTAATCATTCATGTAATTAATAATTATAAATATCTAGAAATTGGATTTAAGTTGCCTACACTATATCCACCCTTTTCCAAATTTATTATAATTTTTAATATTTTTTTGATATTTTGTATTAAATAATAATTTAAAAATTATTAAATTTTTGAAAATAATCATCCATGCATGTAAATTACTTAGAGATTAATATTAATTTTCCCTAACATTATATTCATTACATTCATTAATTTTCTAAATTTTAATTATATAATTAATAATTGAAATTTGTTTTTTAGTAATTACCAAAATTCATAATAAGTAACTAGAAATTGGATTTAAGTTGCACATGCTATATCCAGCTATCCATCCTTTTCTATATTTATTATATTTTTTTGTAATTTCTAAATATTTTTAATATAATTTTTTTATTAATTCATATAATTGTTACTTCATAATAAGTAGTTGTATATGCTATATCCACCCTTTTCTACATTTGTTATAACCTTTGTAATTTCTAAAATATTTTTTAAATTTCTAAATATATTTTGTAATTAATAAAATTTATTTTTATTATTTCATGTCATTATTAAAATTCATAATAAGTAACTAGAAATTGGATTTAAGCTGTCAATGTTATATCCACCCTTTTCTACATTTTCTTTGAATAATGTTAATTTAATAGCAAATCATCCAATTTGTAACATGTGGTGTAAGTATGTTGCACATCTTGTCTATCATGAACTAAAAGCTAGTATATATTTTTAAAATTAAAGGTTGTAAGAAATATAGCCACATGTCAACAATAGGTTGGAATCTATTAATTCTAAGTTATGGTTCCCATTTCAGGCATGAATTGAGCCATATGTCAACTATGACCAATTGGCCATAGTAATCACGATATAAGTGACGATACTCAAAAAGAGGTCTTGCATTTAAGTAAAGATATCTAATATGGCACATGTTTTCAAAGAGGGCCCATTTATTGGAGAAACCAAAAAAAGATTTAGATATTTCTTGGCTTTTTTTTTGAGAAAAATCATTTTAGACTATCAAGTATGCAATACATCAAAAAAGAATAAACCATATCCAATTATTAAAATTCATCTACTTTCTGCTTGATCAAGCCTAGGTTCATATGTTAGACTCAAGGAATGCCGTACCAGCCCGTACCGGCCGGTATAGGCCGGTACATACCGGTCCGATCCTTGACCGGTACCGAAACCAGAACAAAATTAGTATTTTCCGGTTTTCTTAGTCGAACCGGCTGGTATGGAGCCCGTACCGGTCGGTACCGGTCGGTACCGGCCAGTATCGCTTGGTACCAGCCTCGTATCGGTGCGAACCGGCATTTTCGGTTTTCTTAGTCGAACCGGTCGGTACGGAGCCCATACCGGTCGGTACCGGCCAGTACCGCTTGGTACCGGCCTCGTATCGGTTCGCACTGGTACGATTTTTTTTTTTTTGAACCACAGCGCCTCGCGCTATGGTTTTTGAGACCACTGCGTGGCGCGTGGTTTTAAGGAAGAAGTGGGCCACTTCTTTTTTTTTTATAGGAAAAGAAGTGGCCTCCGGCCACTTCTTCCTTTCGAAAAACAAAGAAGTGGCCGAGAGGCCACTTCTTTTTTTGAGTTGACAACACAAAAATCGAAGTGGCCTCTCGGCCACTTCTTCCTGTCGCCCTGTCTGCATGCTGCACCGAGCCTTCCTCTTCGCTCGTTCGGTTATAAAAACCGAACGGAGGCTCTGTCCAGACTCCAGTGTAACTAAAATCCAAAAGTGAGCCTCTGAAGAGTAATCAGAGACGGGAAGATTTGAGAAATAAATCACAAATTGAGGAGGAGGTCCTGCCCAAAAAATCCAGCGGAGACTATTTAAGGTGCGGTTTTTTTGTTCTATGTTATTTCATTAATTTTGTTAATAAGTAACTTAAAAAAAAAAGTTTATAAATTACTTAAATAATAAGATAATGCAAAAAAATTATAAGATAATGCAAAAAATTACTTTATTAGCTTAATTTTTTGATAAGTTGTACATTTATGGTAGAAATGGAGCCATCAAGAAAAACGAACCCTGTAAAGCGTGATATTGGCCGGTCTTATGTGCGAAGACTTGGAAGTGAGGGGCAACGACACTAGTTTCAATGCAAGTTTTGCGACAAGGTTTTCAAGGGAGGAGGGGTAACCAGGTTGAAGCAACACTTAGCCGAAAATTTCGGTAAGGTTGCTACGTGCCCAAATTGTCCTAGCGAGATTCGTATGCTGATGAGGCAGAATCTCGCTGAGGTCAAAGAAGCGAAGGAGATGGCTTCCAAGAAGAGGGCGGAGGTCGATCGC
>JAOXJJ010000001.1:11223540-11237685 GCA_025769935.1 Phoenix roebelenii
AATTGGATCTCTGATTCAGATGAGATGAAATCCACGAGTGGATATATCTTTACTCTTGGTGGGGGTGCAGTATCTTGGAAATCATCCAAGCAAACATGCATTGCTCGGTCTACGATGGAGTCTGAGTTTATTGCCTTAGAAAAGGCAAGTTCTTGAGCTGAATGGCTTAGAAATCTTGTGGGGGATATTCCATTATGGAATAAACCAACACCTTTTTGTGATAATCAAGCTGCTATATATCGATCTAAGAATAAAGTTTATAATGGGAAGAGTAGACACATAAGATTGAGACATAATATTGTAAGGCAGTTGCTTGATGATGGGATTATATCCCTTGATTTTGTAAAGTCGGAGTTGAATTTGGCCGATCCTCTGACAAAACCACTAGGTAGAAAACTAATGAGTGAAACATCGAGGGGGATGGGACTAATGCCTATATCGAAGTCAATAACGACAGAAACCCAACATATGTGATTGGAGATCCCATGAAGCATGTTCATATGAGTAATAACAAGTCGCTAGTTGACTGTGAGTACATTATCATATTTAATTTTGAGAATCCCTCCCTATGGTGTAGATAGTGCAAACTGCAGTATATGAGGATGAGGTAAAGCTTTTAATGGATACCATAGTCCTTTAGGATGGTGTGTCTACCTGCAATACACACTTGATAGATCCACCTATATGGGTGTGGGAGTGGGGCCGCTTCCTATGAGAATTAGGCAGTTCTCTAAAGCACTTATGAATATCCAGGTAAGGTGCATGGCCTATTTGCACCAACCCACTTAGAACAAGCCCAGAACTTGAGAGGTCAATGTGGTCTATGGGTCACTGATTTACATGAAGGACTTTTGGTTCATAGAAATTTCATATTTCACCAAAGTTCTGTAAGTCATACTTACTAGTCCTAAAAATGGTTCATAGTCTCAAAGACACCATTTTGATGCATTAAACTCTCGCGCTCGTTAACTTATTATTGAATTTTAAAATATGTGGGGGATTGTTGGAATATTTCAAAATTCCAATTCTGCCCTTCTTTGTCTTTTGCCTTTCGTCAAGTGTACTTTCTTTAGTCCCACATTGTAAAGAGATAAAACTTAAAAGGTCTTTATGTAGTATTCAACCTTTTAACTTGGTGAAGCAAAGAAAGTAAGTAGCCCACGCGCGCACGAGCCCAATGGAGGTCCAAGCCAAAATTGGCGAATTCGATCCGGAAACGTTTAACCGGGCGCGTCGCGCTCGATCATCGCACGTAGGGGGACCCCCCCCCCCCCGCATGGGTGTGGGCTTGAGTCTGGCTTCTGTTCTGTCTTTCCGAGAGCCTACTACACCGAGATTCATTCTCCGAGGGGCGCGATCTATTCTTAAGGACAGTGAAATCACGCCTCAGCTGATAAGTTCTTCCTTCTTTCCATCTATTATTTTTTCAGCAAACTTTACATGACCCGATATATCTTTCTCTTTGTTGGCATGTTATTGTAGACTTTCATGGCATTTTCCGTTTCTTTTGTCAGCTCATATGGCCAGACTCTGATGGCAAGCGCTTTCATTGTTGAAACGACATTTTCCATATTGATAGGTCTCCTTGGTCTCGTCTTGTTTGCTCTCTTGATTGGCAACATGCAGGTATTTTAAATTTTATATTTTGCAGAAACTTTTAAATATCTTTTTTGTTCCTGACAATATCCTCTTTTTTTTAATATATATATATATTGAGGAACAAATTATATATGAATTTTTTCTTTCCTCTGTTGATTATCTTTTAGAAATTTTTCCTTAATTTGGTGCTGGAAATTTGAGATCGACATCAATAATCAAAGAGGGAAATTTTCTTGGAGATTTGTTAAGTTGATATCCAATTTATTGTATACTTCTCACTTTGTCTAAGAGAATACAAATCACATGCCTCTAAAAATTTCAAGAACTTGTCAGCGGACATTTTCTCTCTCTCATGTTTGGCTCATGCAGTTCTTTAGATCACACCTAGTGCTATTATTCTATTTCCATTAACTGATAAAACATTGGATATATTTTGGACTTGCCTGCAATCTACTACTAAAAGAGTTGAATGGTGGAGATGATACCTACTGCTATTCTGTTTTCGTTAACTGATAAAACATTAAATATATTTTAGACCTACTTACAATCTATCACTAGAAGGGTTGAAGAGTGGAGGCTGAAGCGAACAGACACCGAAGAGTGGATGAGACATCGCCAACTTCCTCATGAGCTGCAGGAACGTGTCAGACGGTTTGTTCAATACAAGTGGGTTGCAACACGGGGAGTGGATGAAGAAAGCATTCTGCGAGATTTACCTGCAGATCTTCGTCGGGATATTAGACGTCACCTTAGCTTGGACCTTGTTCGCCGTGTAAGTGGTTTCCCCATACTTGATATGGTTTTTCTTTACTTCGCAATGACATTTTTTTAGTACAATCATCGAAATGATGGATATGGAGGCGGAAAAATGAAAATGAGATTTGGGAAATAAAGGGGGGCAGATCCAACATTCAAAATTCTTGCTTTCAGCTTTTTACAGGAACTGAAACCTCATAGGTAGAAATATTGAATTGAGGAAGAATACTGCAATTACGCAAGATGGTTATATTGGTCTCTCCTGAAACAAACCATATATGCGTGAATCTGTAACAAGGCTCTGCAGCATTTTGGAAGTTCCCATTTTATTCGTGGAGATCCCTCATGCATTTGCCTGTTGACAGCCTCTCGTTATCGAAAGCATATTGTTTTCTAAACTGAACAATTCCATGTTTATTCTTCTTCATTGTCTTAAAACTTAAACTTCTGCTCTCGCCATGCGATGACAAATTGGTTCTACTCTTTTCCAGATAAAAGTGAGATGTTTTCTACAGCGCGCTGGGAGTCCAATAGTCCATTGGAATTCTTATGTCAAACCATTTTTTTTGTTTTTTGATCCTGCAAGTGTAACTCCAAAGATGTAGATCGACATTCGTTGCATTCGATGCTCCCGAGTTCCAAGCCCGATTCTTTTGCAAAATTGCAGGTCCCTTTGTTCTCAGAGATGGATGATCAGCTCCTTGATGCCATATGTTTGCGTCTCGTATCCTGCCTGTGCACAGAAGGCACCTGCATCGTTCGTGAGGGTGACCCTGTGACGGAGATGCTTTTCGTTATCCGTGGGAGATTAGAGAGCTCCACCACCGATGGGGGCAGAACAGGTTTCTTCAACTCCATTATTCTTAGACCTGGTGATTTCTGTGGTGAAGAGCTGCTCACCTGGGCACTGCATCCCAAGTCCAACGCCAACCTGCCCTCTTCCACCAGGACGGTGAAAGCTCTGGTTGAAGTAGAGGCCTTTGTCTTGCGAGCAGAGGACCTGAAGTTTGTTGCTAACCAATTTAGAAGACTGCACAGCAAGAAGCTGCAGCACTCATTGCGCTTCTATTCCCACCATTGGAGGACATGGGCTAGTTGCTTCATCCAGGCAGCATGGCATCGGTACAAGAGAAGGAAAATGGCAAAAGATCTGGGTAGGTGGGAGTCATTCTCCTCCTCCATACCAGATGAGCAAGCAACCAATGAGTCAGGGCAGGAGGATGAGTTCTCTGGCAGCTCTGTAGATCCTTCCCATCCTACTGCGAAGAATATGGAGGCCTTGAAGTCAGCATCTAAGTTAGCTGCAAGTTTTAGGAAATCTCAGACGGTGAAGCCTATTGACATGGCCACCAAGTTCCTGAAGCCAAGTGATACCGACTTCACTGATGATTAGTGCCTCATATCATGCTCGTAATACATGATTACTAATGATCATATTCATAGCTGCTACAATTCCGCTTCTGCTTGCATTGCATTGGGAGGTTTCCAGGCCCAAGCCCCCCAACAAACAGTAAGATGTACACTGCAGTCTAAATATAGGAAACTGAAGGCTTTGCCGAAGGCCATGGTATTTGGTTGTTGTTGGTATAACTTTCTTTTTGAGATTGATGGGCTTGTAATATTTCTGAATTTAGCTTTGTCGTTGTACAATATGGACTCATCTGTCAATGAAACTTACGTGATTATCTAATATCATCAGTTTAATCGAAGACCCTCCTTTTTTGTCAAGAAAAATTTGCATTGTAGATCAGCTTTTGTATTTCTGGAAGGCCAGATACCAGCTAGCTACCGGCGTTGTCGAGGGGAATCTTGACAGCAGAGATCTCTGCAAAGAATTGTAGCAGGTGCTGGTGCAAGCATTTATCCTCAACCCCTGTTTGACTGCAAACTGGGAAGGCAGCCGGCTAGCAAGTTCAGATTACTAGGGCAGCTGAGCATCGAACTGAGGGTCCTTTAAGGTGTCTCATACTGTCAGGAAGGGGAACCAGCGTGGGCTTCATATGATGATACACTATGCTATTTAGGACGACAACTTTACCTCCTGAGCTCTCCATTCTAATTCTTGCTGACTGCATTGGGCTGTCTCTTTTCCTTTCCTACAAGTAATTGAATACTCTTATGATGCTGGATCCCCTATTAAATTATAAAATGGGAAAAGATACCAACCAAATTATGGCAAAATGAAAAATTAAAAAAAAAAAAACTTTCCAGGACCAATAGCAAAACCCAGAACAGATCGTGTGCCAAAATTAGCAGCCATCATCCATTTGGACGGTGCAGAACCGAGATACAACGATTAGGGTAGCAGCTGCCGGAGAAAAGATGGGCAGGCCTATACAAATTCACTTCATTAAGACCATGAACAGATTGATAACCAATAGAAAAGCGTACTGAGATTTGAACCCAGGACTGAACTTAGTGCCAGCAACGCTAACACAACATTGGGAAGTAGCTAGCCATATTAGTTTAAGATAACAAAAAAAAAAGCATGAACAAGAAGGCATAGTGACAATAGCAATTACAAGGCAGTGGTTGGTACATGACTACAGAGACAGAAAAATGAAGTTTTCCCAAAACATATATGGTTAAGGTGAAATGAAAAATAAAAGCTGCCAAGTCAAATGGAAAAGAAAGTATCTTTGGAGTAGAATTGTGATTTAGAAAAATAAAATCAAACTATGTGGCCAGCAAACCTATGACTCATGTTGCACCCACCCAAACGATGACTCATTCTCGGTGTAGAAAGTCCAGCAAAGGCAATAAATTGAAAATTTATATTCCCCAAAACACAGGAAAGAAATATACAAAATGAGGCATCACTGTAGTAGTCTGAGCCTGATTATCATTTATTTAGTTCAATATAAACTTTAGGTGATGAAATTCGATAAGAATATTCTTACCAAAAACAGAATTATCAGGATATCGTCATTTGAGATCCTTACTGATACCTCCAGAATGTTGGATGTGTCCCAACAGCTCTCGGAAAGTGCAAAGCATAATCAACACCTTGGATATTAGCCTAATCAATGACACTTACATGCAGGGACTCTGAAATAATTAACTTGAAGGAAATGAACTAGGGATTGCTCCAATCAAAATTTTCCATACTGGTACTACCCCATACCATACTCGTACCAAACCAATATTTAGTACAGAGGGCATATCAAGTGTCGAAACGACCCCCACATGGGACTAAGATGGGGTCCATTAATGAGATTGCCTACATCTTGGATGGTGCATCCCTAATTTTTGGACCTAGGTAATTAAAATATGGGCAGGACCCCAGCCCCCACCCCCTCCTCAAATAATAATAATAATAATAATAAAGAAATAATTAACTGAAAGAGTAGAAAATGCCAGTAGCAGACAAGTATTTGTTAGGTAAAACTCCAAGTTAAAGCTGGTTCTGGAACAGGTAGGTTATCTTTATTAGTATGATTTATGAAGAAAAAATATAGTATAAATACTGTAATGTATTATATAAAGGGTAACTCTGTTTCCTCTGAGGCACTAGTTTAGGGTAATCTATTTTAACATCTTGCAAACTAGTATTTAAACTATATATATACACATCATATAATCAGATAAAAATGAAAAATTTATTTTTTGAAGTAGAGGATGGTAGAATATATGGACATTCATATACCGAGTGAAAATGATCACCAGATGATAAAATTTGCTTACCATTTTAAGCAGATGTACTTTTTCCACATCAGACAAGTGGCATTGAAGCACCTTGGCATATCAACTGCTCACTTCCGGTCGCATGGGATGCGCATCCCTGTCGCACGGGTCGCGCGTCCCAAGAGAGCCAACGGAGGAAGCCGAAGTGGCGCACGGCCGCTGCACACGGACGGCCGGCAGCGGCGCCCATGCGCCGGGGCGTCGGCAGGCGCGTGCCGGCTCCCTCGGGGACGAACGGTGCCAGGCACGCCCGCCGCAAGGCAACGGACTTGTGCGGAGTGGAGCAAAAGGCCCGCCGCGGCAGCAGCAGCCCCCCCCTCCCTACCACCCCAGCAGGGCATCCGCCCAAAGCCCACCCCAAGGGTTCCTCAGGATCTGATTGTATAGTAACAACTGAAGAAAGCTATGAGCAGGAAGATGTGATGGACCTATAAAAATGGCCACAGTGAAGTCCTAGTATTTTGCAAAATATTGCTTCTAATCTAAAGCTTAATATTCAAAAATGATAAAGCATTTAAATCACCACCAAAAAGTAAATTTGAGGTTTTTCCTATTTGATGGCACCATCTCATGCCATATTTTAAGCGGCAGTTTGAATGCACGAGCTGTTGTTCGTGCATAACCATCACATAACAGCAGGAATTGAGGAGCAGAGAGGAGCTGGGAAGAGGAATTTGAGGAATCTGCTGGAGGTTGTGGACACCTGCTTTCCCCAAAAACTCGGATAATTACTTCAAATCAAAGGGTGATTTAACTTATCCATAAAATTTAGGGATAATGAGTTCCTCAGCCTCATCCGACTGCTGCAAATGCTGAAGGTTGCTGCGTTTTTCCCTTCTCAGGTCCCTCTTTCATTTCTTTTCTTCCTGGCAGGTAGGTCGTCCATCGTCGCTGCATCCAAACAGCCCCTTAATGTATACCAAAATAAGCAGCTTAACAATGATGAAGTTTTCTCCTTTAAAAAGCACTCCGAGTAGAGGAAAAACCGCAGCATGCATGATACTGAAAGGTCTTTCACACTTCCATCCCAAATGTCAATCCATTGGAATCAGTTTCAGCATATAAATGTCCCTAAACTTCATTTCTTGTTTGTATTATAATAGTCTCTCTTATGATGTGATGCCAAAGACTCATCTAACTATAAGCTTTGCTAGCATGCCCCATGCACTTTGATGCTTGACGTGCTCTTTTGATTCTGACGCAATAAATTATAAACTAGACTGAAAGGCAACACCGCTAATAGACTAAAAAAAATTAGACAGTCTGCTAATAAACAAATCAGCCCCATAAGATAGGTTTTATTTGTTTATGTGGGGCCATGACTTCCAACATGCTTATCGACTTGTTGTTATTACCCTTTGAAACCAGAGAACCTCTGATTCAGAGACCTTGATAGAACTGCCAGATAAAATGACAAAAAACATACCCTAATTTACATCAATGAATAAATTAATGCATTTACATTTTCTTTACATTGACCTACATCATAGATTATGAAGATGAAAAGGAAACCCAATTAAAGGACTCCAACATCCATTCTAATGCCTAGGTTATGGTCTTGGATGTCTAATTTGATTTAATTTGCCTCGCTGCGACATTTAGGTGTTTGATAGGTAGCGCCAGGTGGGAGATCAAGATCTCTTATTCCTTCTCTATTCATTTAGCTGGAACAGTTCAAATGGTTCAAATGATTCAAACATCCAGTTGAATGGTCTAGAACAGTTAATTGGATCTCGACCTAAATGGAACTGTACTTGCTAATGGGCAGGAATAGGTTGATCTGTTCGACCTAGATGGATTTCATAACACGGAACTTGACCTTATGAACCCTAATGAGCTTTTCCAAATTATGTTATAACAACCCTTTCCGAATGATCAATCAGTTATACTAAGGGCAATCTATTTAAGTTTTCACAACCAATTTCAAATTCGATGCGTTTCCACTCAATTTTTATTGGAACATGAAGGTTTTCTCCTCCCACACCAAAGCTGCTCATGGATCCAAAATCATGCTTCAGATTATCCATCACATCTTCAATAACCAACCAATCAAATCATGCATAAGCTAAGCATCTCCATCAAGTTAGCATCTTCTGGCATTTCCTTGAACAAAAGGGTCTGAAAACAAATCAGCTAGCCAATAACAACAACCCCTAAACCCCAAACAACAACAGCAAAAACAAAAAAAACTAACCCCGCCTTTTTTTTTTTTTCAAGCAGAAACAAAGAATTTTCATCTCTTATAAGCTCTTACGTACTCTTCTTTCAGTTGAACTGCAACACTTCACCGAGTCTAATAAAAGTTGCATAAGAAATAAAAATTTTAAAAAATATCTATTTAAGCATTCAATCGAGTCATTGACGACCAGATGTCCAAGGACTCAATCTCAAAGCCAATCAATCAAGATATAATATTGAACTTCCATTACATATAAAATATTCCGCAATTTAAAGGCCTTGGTTTTCACCTAATGAAAGTGAAAAGAAGATCGGGAGAAATACATTTTTCTTATTCTTATTTTTTTTTCCTAAAAAAGAAAATTCTAGGATCCGACGAGATCTCGTTACCTAGCCGGACCCGACGATGATGTTGTTGATCGGGATAAAGATCAGCTTCACGAAGAAACCCACGAACCCCATTACCACGAAGCAATCACCGTGCGGGAGGCCACCTTCGTGAACTCTGCAAGCGATCCATCAAATGCCGTCAAGAACAAAGCAGCAAGGATCGCAATAATCTAAAAGATTTAAAAGAGTCGAAAGATCGATCACCTATAAATCCATCAGGAATCGCAAGATCGCGATAGATCGATGGTAGGGATAAACATGGGTGCAGGATCGAACGACTAACCTTTGCGATCGGGCTAGTGGCACCTCTTGACGAGGCGGACGCTGTCCTTGGCGAACCCCCGGAGGGGATCGACCACCGAATCCAAGGCGTCCATCGAGAGCTCCGAGAGGAGAGGCGGGAGAGAGACGAGAAGAGACGAAACCCGCAGAGAGAGGGACCTCTCGGCGAGTCCAGGAGGAGCTCGGATGGAATGTCCTAGCTTGCCAGCGGGGCCGGTTTAAATAACTCAGGCTGCATCGTCGCCCAGCGCGAATCTCGATGCTGAACGGTACTTTGTGACCGGCCATATCCGTACCATGCGGCTCTACTCCGGCCCGATCCACACCCCTTCGGTCCAGATCCCTCCCTCGCTCCCCTTCTCTCTCTCTCCCTCCCTCGCTCTCTAATTCCATCGCAAGACCTCGACCTCTCCCTGGCTCTGCCCAGATACGGTATGGCTGTACCGCTGAGCTAGCCTGGGTCGAGCCTCTCCCTCTCTCGGCCTCTCTGTAATCGGTGGAGAAATTTTCCATTATTTTTGTCTATTCTTTATCTAGGAATCTTGCAGTAGGAGCAGGGACAAGATTCATTGAAGCTAATAAAAAGTTTATGTTGTTTGCAGTGCACCTTGGATCAGAAAGGGGAGGCTAGGGAAGAGTGTATAATTTGGAAATGGATTCTGACATTATAACCTAGTGATCCTGTTTCCAGATTTATTTCGTGGAATCTAGGTGAAAAATCCTTTTGCATTTTTGGTACATAAAAACTCCTTTTATTTATGATAGTTTTTCGGCTTCCATGTCTTTTTTTTGAAAGGAAGAGGAGGTAGCAGGATGCTACCCCCTTTTTATTAAAGATAATAAAAGGTTACAGAAGTGCAGAGATTGAAACAGTACAGGTTTTCAGCTTCTATGTCAAGCCGATATCTGAATCTTTATTCCCATTTAGGAGGAGAGTCGCTTCTACTAAATTGAAACCTAACGAAATATTTCATCATGGACGACGGCTAGGACCTGTTGATAACTCTTTCCTCACTGAGTTTTGATGCTCACATTTTCGATGTGCAGGCTTACAAATACTTGACACCATCGAAAGAGGCATTACTTTGGCCCAACCCAACCCGCCGAACTGGTAATTTTATTTGTTTTGCTGACCTGAATGATGGGCCTCCTTCATAGTCATAATTTTAGCTAAATTGTTTAACTAATATAGTACTACTTTCATATCTTTTTTTTTCTCTGATTTGTTGTTATTGTGTAGCTTAGCAGATTAGCTTCTGTTGAGTCGGCAAATGATTTGTTAGATAAATAGGATAAGTGTCTCTGCTTCCATGTATATAAAGAAAAATTTTAGAACTATCCATCCAAAGCTTGAATTAAGGGGGCAGTATGGTAAGCTGCTGGACATCTGTGCTTGGAGCCTCTTTATTGGACAACTTTATAATCCCTGAGACATCTCGGTTTTTCTTAGTCTATCTATGAAGATTTCCCAAGTTGGAAAAGTACAATATTCACCCTGCATTCTCTTCATGTACTAACCCATCCAATTATATTAGATTGTCTTGTATGTCCCAATTTTTCTTATTCCAATTAGCATAAAGATTACACCGGCTATATCTTCTAGCTGAAGCCTAATTATGTTTATTTTTCCACTTATTAACTTTTCAAATTTTTAGCCAGAATTTGCATGTTTTCTTTGAGAGATTTCCCTCATGATTTTAATTTAACATATAACTTAATTCTCGTTTCATTTGAACCATGACTGAAAAGTATATTGATCATCCTAAACTACCGTCTCCTTCATGCAATAACCCATCTAATTGTATAGGTTGTCTTGTATGTCCCAATTTTTCTAATCCCGATTAACATAAAGATTATGCTGGCTATGACTTTCAGCTGAAGCCTAATTATATTTATTTTTTCCACTTACTTAGCTTTTCAGATTTTTTAGCCAAAATTTGCATCATTTTCCTTGAGAGATTTCCTTCGTGATTCTAATTTAGCATCTCATTTCATTGCTGAACCATGATTGGGAAGTACAATGATCACCCTAAACTACCATCTCTTTCATGCAATACCCCATCTAATTATATTAGATTGTCTTGTATGTCCCAATTTTTCTAATCCCAGTTCACATAAAGATTATACCGACTGTAACTTCTAGCTGAAGCCTATTTATGTTTATTTTTCCACTTAATTAGCTTTCCAGATTTTTTAGCCAAATAGAGGTTCAGGGCCGACATTCGTTTAGACTCAACAACTGAAAAGTTTAGGCCTTTAGCTCATAAAGTTCCAATTAATTTGCTTTATAAGTTGCTGTGTTTTCTTCTCCCTTACATCTGGAACCAGTTGATTGTTTTAGCTTTTAATGGTTAGCTAAATGTAGTTATTCTTACTGTCTGTTACATGCTTCCGTGAACATGGGCTGATGGGCTGTGGTGGTTTAACTTTTTGTAAATTCTGATTATGCTTCTTAGTATATCCGAATTGCTAAATGATTTCTTGACGTTTAGAAGCCGGTGCTGGAACAGAAATGCATGTTTAGAGTTGACAAATTATCATGAGACAGCACCCTATCACTACCACTGTTAGTGTATATCTCTGCCACGTAGTGAAAGATTATGAGCAAAAGTAACTTTTATCCTTACCGCCTTTCCGATTTTCAAACCTTGCAGCCAGCCACCTAGTTGGATCCTGCAATAGTAGAAGTTTGCAATATACAATTCAAGTGTAATACATTCCTTTAGAGTCCAATGGTCATAAAACTCTTCATTATTAAAAATATTAAAGGTTCTACAAGTCTAGAACTTCATGGAGTTTCAAGGATTTTTTTTTTAAAAAAATCTTTTGGACGGAGTTTGTTTGCTAGTTTTCTAGGTATATGAAGTAACTAATCACTGTGATGATGGCCTCTTCTTCAAATGCTTTTCTACAAATACCTTTTCAATCATGTTGACTTGGCTGCACTGATAGTTATATCAATTAGATTAGTTTGATTGTTAATTAAATTGATAAACAAGTCCTGTTTAACAATTTACACACCAGCTTGTTTGGTACCCTAACTCTGCTTACAAGCATAATTGGTACCTGATTTCAATTAACAAACTAAAACTGATACCATGTGCCAGTCAGAAGCAATTGTACATTCTATCAGTCATCAATTATGGTTGTTCTTTTGTATCCGTCCTAAACCAGAACCTATTCTCTGTCATCATAAGATATGTTTCCCTTATGAGTTTGGCCAAAAGAAACAAATATCAAGATGTGGACCAACAAAGAGAAATCGGCTTATCTTTCATGCCAGGCCAATGAACTAAATTCAGTTGATACATTGTTGTCTGCTTCTAAATCAAATTGTGAATCAGCAAGCTTTCACTTTCAGGTTCCACATAAGTTCCCTAGGTCCATGACTAGTTACTTCAGGCAACAGCCTTGTGTTTCTCCAAACCCTAACATTTTCCCTTGTTACCAGCCTTTTACAAGCATTTCTACTTGCCAGCAGGCATCGCCAAGAATTTCTACTGATTGTTTGGCCCCACCAATTATTTCTGCGCTACTGATCCATTTCCCTCATAGCCACCAACTGGTATGCACATCGTTATGTTTTATATTATTGCATAATTGTATTCTATTTAGAGTCGTAGTTTAACCTTATCATTTTAAGCTTGGTATAAATTTTGGGGTGAGGCACTGTGTTTGGGCATGGAAATATGGTTCTCCCAACATTGCTTCCAAAACAACATATCTAAGTGCCGCAACTGCCATCTTTGAGAACTTTATTTTTCTTCTACTTTATCCTTCAACTTTCAACCTTCCATCTTCTCCTTTAAGGTTTCACCTGTTCACCAAATTGATCACATAAACATTCTAATGCAGAAGTCTTAGTGTCCGGATATGATTATAGATTTTTGGAAGGTATTTTTAACTGATTTAAGATGTAAATCAGTTTTAAAACCATGTGCATCTGATTGAGATCGATGCATATGGGTGCTGTGGAGTATTGGAGTCAATAGTTGGAACAAATTACTTGTGTTCTAATGAAGATTTGATCCATAGGAGCATAGTTTGCTGATTAGGTCCTTTACATGCAACTTTCTTATTCAATTCCTTTTATTATGCTTTTATTTTATGTAACAATTTATAACATTAGTTGTGTAACAACCCAGGACCTCATCCAAAATGGCTAGTCGGAAGGTATTATTTGGATTTCTTGATCCTATATAAGTACCCAAGATCTACTCAGCGAATCACCGATGTGGGACTAAGCACATACTCGCACGGGTCCTCACATACTCTCCCTGTTTAAGCCCTAACGTCCGGCTAAGGGTTTAAATCTATTCAAATCTAATCATAAGCACCACGATCGGCCTGTGGTCAGCCTAATGAATCTATGCTGCAGTGTCCTCTAGTCTACATAGGTTATGAGTCGGGTCCACTCTGATACCATTTGTAACAACTCAGAATCTCCCCAAAATGGCTAGCCGGAAGGTATTATTTGGATTCCTTGATCTTATATAAGTACTCAAGATTTAGCCAGCGAATAACCGATGTAGGACTAAATACACGTCCGTACGGGTCCTCACAAGTTGAATCACTGAGATTAAAACACAAAGGTAGCACAAAGAACTCTCATAAACAGAAATCCATTCAACATGGTAGGGATTGATGTACTTGGGACTCAATTTTGGGAAATATCTACTAATGTGGTGGTGTAGGACTAATCCCGGAAGTGGTGACTGTCACGCTGCTACTTCAATGTTGACTGCTGTAATGGTAGAAGGTGAAAACAGAGGAAGGGGAGGAAGAGTAGGAAGAGAGGAAGGAGAGGGAAGAAAAAAAACGAGAAGGAAGAAGAGAGAAGAGGGAAACGTGGGGAAAGAAATTCTTAATTCTTCATTGAAAATCTCATCATAAAAATAGTTCCCTATATATAGGGCCCAAATACACTATTTGCATAAACCCCCTTATACAAAAATAAATTCTAATAAGCCCACAAATAAACTACAAATAAATCCTAAAATACAAATAAGCCCAGAAATAAAATAAACCACAAATAAACTCTAAAATACAAATAAATCCAGAAATAAAATAAACAATGTAAATAAAATGGTGGCCTAGTTGATGTCCCCATTAACTCCTGCCGAGTGGAAAAAACTCGACCCCGTCGAGTGCAGATCTGGTCGGCTGTCGTACTGCTCCTGAAGATCAGGGTCAAGGCGCTGCAACTCGGCTCGCGAAATCCACGTCACATCTGATTCGGGTCGACCTTTCCACCGA
>JAOXJJ010000001.1:11237785-11250610 GCA_025769935.1 Phoenix roebelenii
TCGGGATTTGACTCCACATTGATAACTCTAGCCACAAGGGCGAACACAGGTGAGTGGCTTTCGATATCTTTCATTACTAAGTAATGATGTGAAGTGACTCATCTTTCCGTGGTGTAGCACCCTTCTTTTCAGGGATGGGCTCTCTAGGAGGCAATGAAGTCAGTATAATTTTCCGATCCTGGAACATAAAGCTACACGAATTTGGCTGATCATGCAGTGTGACGTCCCTATCGTATAGCCAAGGTCTCCCTAAAATGACTTGACCTACATCCATCGGAAGGCAGTCGCACCAGATCTCGTCTTTATAAGATAGGAATTGAATCGGGACAAGGCATCTTTCCAACACCGAGATAGACGTCTTATCTACCCAGGCTACTTTATATAGGTTAGGATGAGGGGTAGATTTCAGGCCAAGGCGGAAAACAACTCCAGACGCAATGGCGTTGATGCAACTCCCGCTATCAAATAGGATTTTGCATGCTTTATCATTGATCTTAATAAGCGTGTAAAATAGGAAGGTTCTACACCAAGCTTGTTCGGTCTTTGTTTGGGCTAAAGTACACCTAACCACATGGAGCCTAGGATTTTGTTCATTCTGATCAGTGGGCTCATTTTGGGATTCAGGCTGAACAAACTCTAACCCGATCTGTTCGTCTCTAAAGTCTTCTACAAAATCCTCAATGTTTGGTTCATAGACTTCTTCGACACATTCAATCTCCTAGGTCCCTACTTTCAGTTCAGTCATTAGATAGGTCTTGGTATTACATTGGAACGCGATATGGCCAAACTTTTGACACCTAAAACACTGGGTTTGGCTTCTTAAGGGTGGGTTGGAACCTAGTATGCCCTTTCTTTTATCAGTGGACGGACTTTGAGCAGGCATCGGAAACGGCCTAGTCGGTGCTTGGCTAGAGCCGGACTGGTTAGGATGGTTGGCAAATGGTCTGGATTGCGGGAGAGAGCTTTGATTAGGTCGGGCTCCTGGAGGTATGGACCGAAAGTTGGTACACCTCACTACAGGGATTCGTAAGAAACTATCCATATCTTGAGCCAACTGGTATGCTTGGCCAAGGGTGGTAATCTCTCGGAGGATTAATTTTTTATGGATCTCCTTGCGGAGTCCTGCCTGAAACCTAGAAAGAGTAACAGTCTCCTCTTCGATTACACCGCACCTCATGTGAAACTCTTCAAATCGTGCAATGTAATCGGCAACGGTTGAGGTCCCTTGAGTTAGTTTCTGCCATCTATCCATAAGGCGTTGTCGGTAAGAGAATGGCAGATACTTCTCATTCAGTTTTTCTTTCATATCCTCCCAGGTAGTGATACGATGAAGCCTCTAGGTCTCACGCATATGTTCAACATTATGCCAGTACCAGTGAGCTTGCCCAATCAGCTTCATTTTAGCGAACCGTACTTTTCTATCATCAGTCATTTCGTACCACTCAAAATAGTTATCTATGGCTGCTCTCCAATCAAGGTACACACTCGGCTCTAATTGGCCAGCAAATATGGGAGCATCTACTCGTACGGTACGAAGTAGTCGCTCGTCAAGATCGCGTTGGTGATCAGGAGGAAGTTGGTTCCTAGGGGGATGGAGAAAAACTATAGGTGGTGTGGTCAAACCAAGCTCGGGATAAGCTGCAATTGGGGTTGACGGTTCAGGAGTCCTAGAGTGTTGCACTAGAGCACGGATCTCTCGTTTGAATTCGTCTTGATCAGCTCGTAATGCAGCTAATTGTTCCAAAATATCTTGTAGAACTCTGGGATCCATGGTGGGTAAAGGGGTCTGAGAGTTAGTGAAAATGTACTCTCTACCACTACGGGTTGGCATGGAGGGACTACTCTAGTTAGTGATATGATATGTAATGTTACTAATGAACCCTAACTTACCAAATGCAATGCAGGACAACCTCCTAATGCAATCTACTATAAATTCGGAAATCAGCAAATTTTTATAAAATAACTTAAAATTAAATATTACTAATTTGTACTTTGGTTATTTCAGAATTAAGATAGAAAATTAGTCACTATAAAAAAATTAGGTTGCAAACATGTATTACGGTTGTCCAAAGTCAGAAGTTAATCTGATCTATGAATGTTGAAAACTATCCTATCGCTAGGGTGTGCTAATTTAATATCTAAATTTAGAGGGTGAATAGGACGGGTGTGGTAATCTATGTTCTACGTTTGCAAAATATGACAGGAAAGTAAGTTTTCAAATATGGTTGTCATGCAAGAGAACTAGAACACAATTAGATAAACAAGCTCAAGAAAAATAGAAACCTATCACCTGTCGGGAAGCAGACGACCAGAATGGTGCGCTCGAGGGCTGGGGTGACGATCAGAAGCGATGGGTCCAAGCTGATGGGCTTGACAAGGGAGGAGGGAGGGGTGGTGTGGCCCCTAGAGAAGAAAAGGCCTGTTGAAAGGGGCTCTGGCGCGGCATGCTGACTTGGGCTTTAGAGAGAGAGTCGTGGCAGGCTCCTGCTGTGTGGGCCTGGGATCGGCCCGTGTTGGCTTTAGAAGATGATGGGAGGCGCATGGGATTGGCCCGATAGGAAGGACTTTGAGGGGAAAAAATAGCGGCGGAAGGCGACAGTGGTTCGGGATGGGAACGGCCGGCGGCGGATCAGAGGAAGCGGGTGGTGGCGGTCTGGTGCAGCAGCAAACGGAGGAGGGCGGAGCTGCGGTGGCATGTGACGACATTGGAGTGGCGGCGCGGCTCGGTGGGTAGGGAGAAGACAACGCTCGGAGGAAGCGGGCGAAGCTCGGGTGGTCTGCCGACTACCCAGCGGTGTCGCGGCTGGTTCGGACGGCGCTGTGGTTGGCCGCGGGGAGAAGGTGCCTCGATCGGTGGCGTCGCGATTCGGCAACGGCATGCGGACGCGGTCGGCGCAGGAGGCGCGGCTCGGCGACAATGGGGGACGGCGTGGAGGAGCGACGCAGGCTCGGACGATGGAGGAGGCGGCGGCGGCACGGCGAAGGTGGCGGCAGTGGCGTCAGCGGCGGAAACCCTAACACAAAATCCATGCTAACATCGTCCGAGCTACTTCAATGTTGACTGCTGTAATGGTAGAAGGTGAAAACAGAGGAAGGGGAGGAAGAGTAGGAAGAGAAGAAGGGAGGGAAAACGGTAGAGATGAGAGGGAGAAGAGGAGAGGAAGAAAAAAAACGAGAAGGAAGAAGAGAGAAGAGGGAAACGTTGGATTTATGAACAAAGATTTCTGTTCAGCTATGCACATTTTGATGCTTTGCCTTCATATCTAAGCTGCAGTCATGTATGAGAACGAAGTTATTATTCTGCCATACATTGCTTATCCTAGCATTTTGATGGCTTCCCAGAATCGTATACCCATGTTCTGTTGATATCCTCACCCTGACAATTATAAGAATGAATATTTGGGTTGGTACAAATGGAGGAACCTTTCATATATTTATGGATGAGGGGCGGGTGAGTTGTTGACATGAACAGATTGTTCTTTTCCCAATCAAAGCAAGAGGGTCATTGTAGTACTATTTTCTGTGAGAATCTAAAGATGCCAGCTAATAACTTGGATGTTTGCATAGGGAGTCCTGCCATCACAGTGGAAATGCTCATGTTGCTTTTAAAGTATGTCATTGATTTGGGAAGCTGGGTTGTCAGTATGATAATCTTCAGCCAGAAAATTAAAGTATGTGGCTTGTCAACTGAATATGCTGGATAACTCATTCACTCACATTTTACGCTCAGACTCATGGATAGTACTGTGCAGAACTAAATTAGTGTTTAGCTGATTTGGGCATCTAACTGCTTTTCCAAGCAGGAGCTACAGTCCTCATAACCACCATCAAAGGCGTTACATTGTGTCATCTCATGGGTGCAGCAAATGTTTTAAACAAGATTTTAAATCCAGTGAGAGAGAAGTGTCTCAATTTCTCCATAAAACTGGACACCATGTTGTGGTTGACTTGTTCGAGCATTCTAGTAGTTATCATTCATCTCTCTCCTTGTTCTTTCCTTTATTTATTTATTTATTTCCCTTTTACTTTTCTTTCTTCCTTCTTTCCTTCGTTTCTTTCTTTTTTTTCCTTCTTCCTTCCATTATTTTCTTTTTCTTCTTCTTTCTTTCCCTTCTTCCTTTCATTATTTTCTTTTTCTTCTTCTTTCTTTCCCTTCTTTCCTTTCTTACTTTATACCTTTTTCTTCTCCCTTCTTTTCTTTTCTTTTTCTTGTTTCTTTTCTTTCTTCCTTCTTTCCTTCATTTCTTTCTTTTTTCATCTTCCATCCTTTCCTTTTCCTTTTTTTTTCTTTCCTTTTTTTCTTCTATTCTTTCGTCTTTCTACTTCTTTCCCCATATTGGTGGGTTTCGGAATCTTTCCTCCATCCCGGTCCTGTTTTCTTACAAGTGCAGAATAGGGTGGCCAGGACACCCTGTTCTTGCCGGGATTTAAAACCACAGCTGTAACATCTGGTTTTTGTAAGAAATGAGACTGGGACAAGAAAGGAGTTTCAAAATCAGGAAAGACAAAGATGAAGAAAGAGGAAAGAAGGAAAGAAAGGAAAGAAGAAGAAAAAGAAAGAAATAAAGGAAGGAAAGATAGGAAGGGAGAATAAAAAGAAAGAAAAGAAGGAAAGAAAGAAGAAAAATAAACAAAAAAAAAAAGAAATAAGGAAATAAGAAAGGAAGAGAGATGGAGGGTATCTATCGGGATGAGTTGCCAGGATGGGATGAGGGCATCCCATTCAAAGGAGAAATTGGGATACCCCTGTCCAATAGGATTTAAAATCTTAGGCGCAGCTATAGCAAGTCACCACCATACCATCATGGATGTGATGAATCACCAAATACTAGTGGGTAAGTCTTGCTGGGTTTGCTTTTGCTCAATTGTATGTGATTTATTTATTGCTTTTGGTCACCTATTAGTATTTATAAAATGAAGTGACTTGTGGCGAATGAGTGTTATTCAGAAACACTGCTGCTAGTGTTAGGCCTCGAAGCAGGAGATATGGACCCCATCGTGCCTAGATGCATCATGTTACTATGGCTCTTGGGCTTTGTTGGACCTTCTGAACTTTGTTTTATGAGCTATGCTTCGACTCATTATTGCTTGAATTTTGGATAAGTGTATTTATATTCCATATCATTTTCCTGTTGCATATTATTTGTTCATAGTTTCTTAGAGACACATTAGGGAAATTATCTAGTCTTATAGAATGTCATTAAGATTGATGCCTTCTTTTCTGTGTTGTGGTGTCATCTATCTTAACAACTCGCGAGACAGCTCTGCTGCTTTGGTGCACACACTTCGATACATCAAAGAAACTGCGAGTTTCTTCCTTGCTTCTTGCTATTTTTGCTTCTCCGTGCTTTTTTTTTTGGGTAAAAAATAGGAGAGGAGAGGGAGGGACCAGCCCACCCCCACTGGGGCCCCTTCCACTAGAAAATATTCGATACAGGTCGCAGATTTTCGCGTGCCTTTCCCGACCCGTAGGCTCACCGTCTCACATGTGGGTACGTCACCCCAGCATCACCTTGGTACAGATGAAAAGTATATCCGCTAGCGAGCTATCCAGACGTGGGGTATCCGATCCCCTAATTTAATCGACGCCCGCATGTTTCGAACCCGAACAACTTGAATGAAATTATAGCCCACTTACCATGCTATGACCTTGGTGGCAACTTCTCCGTGCTTCGTAGTTGTGATGGTGCGTCTCTAGAAACTTGTAACAGCTCTTTCATTCGAGATGAAAGGATTAATGAGCTGCTGCTTCTCCTACCAGGTCAGGTAGGTTACTCTATTCTGTAATTTAAAGCAGTTAAGTGGGTCATGTTTCTTCCTTCCTGGAACTACAGGATTTGAGGGCTCTGCTGTTTGGTTACCCAAAGAAAACTGCCCTCGACTCGAGAGACTTCTGGCCGCTTGCCTCTTCGGCTGCACGGCTGGAATTAAATGCTTCAATGGGTTTGGGATGGAGAAATCGAGTTAGGGCAGTGGTTATCAGTGTTTTGATCTTTTGTTTTGAACTCCTCGATTAGTCAACGAATGCTATCCTTAGGAGTTCATGCCCATATAATGGCTGCTGACTGCTACCACCTCACCTCTTAGTGTCTTCTGGAATCCGTCCTTTGGATGTTTACTTGAGACTCTTTGGCGGTCATGGTTATGAAATCATTCTCTTTTTTTTTTAAAAAGCCTGATTTCTTCACTTGGGCCACTTTCCAACTTTGAAAAAATTATATGCCTTAATTGCCCGTTCTTAACAAAAGTTTGCAGTCCTATTGCTTGCAACAAACATCACATATCACAGATTTTTTTTAGGGACCATTTTGAAGAAAAGAGCATGTAAAGATATCATGCTTCTATGTGGTATGCCAATTTTTTTTTCAATTCAGTACGGAGTAGTAGCAGCAATTGGGCAATTCAGCCTTGGTTGGCTCTGTGCATGAAACTGCTTTGTGTATTTATGGTACATAAGTTGCATTTTTGTGTATCTAATGGCTTCATAATTTGCCTCCTATGTTTTATTTAATGCATCTGTGTATAATTATTTGATAGTTTTTCCATATTAGAATTTGTCTTCATATGTCCATTGACATTAGAGTGGCAGGGTGCTTTTGTGGAGGCGATTCTTAGTTGAGAATCATCTAGTTAGAGATTTTTGCTAATTTAGGGGATATTGTGAACACAGAGATATTTTTCTCACTACATGACAATTAAATCTCACATTGAGTTAATTTCATCTGTACTTGTTTACCAGAAAGTGGCAGGTTTTCACATGAAACATCAGTGTTTGCTGATGTATTATTTATAGGTGAGAAGTGCAAAATGCTAGAATTAAGTGACGAGAGTGATTAAATTAACACTAGTGTTTGGATTATTGATTCATAGGGTGCCGATCAAAAGACGTGTCTAATATTTTCGCAAATAGGCTGAGCAATGGTCTCTGTGCTTCACTGGAAAATTTTTCCAGCAATGTGGCTGAAGCTTGCTAATGCATAGGATTAGGTACATGTAATGGCTAGTGGTGGCAAAGATTTGTTGTAAACTAGATGCTTATTATGCCGAAGTTCTTGCCTTCATGGTGTTCTAACCATCATAAACAAAATTTGTTAGGATTTCTGCCTTGCAAGTTGGCTAGCAATCTGTAAGGTAATGTTGGTGTTAACATTTTCTAGATTTTACAGGTGATGTAAAACATAGATTTTGTGCCTTCTTGGCTTGGTTGGTACAAGAAAGCCATCTTGAATCCTCGTCCCTGTCAAACCCAGGCATGGTACTGAGCACTTGGAGGTCTTGGCCAACCATGTCAATCATGCTAAGGTCCTGTGCTGTTTGGTTTTGAGGAATTCTTCAGGTCTTCTGATGAATCAAACTTAGCTTGCCTGTAGTAACAGTATTCTTTGATTGGTTGAAAAAAGGTTCTCAATTTATCTAGTTATTTCCTTGGCCAAAGAATTGGCAGATTTTTCTTGGCAGATGAGTTGATTAGGAATCATTTTGTTATTTTGGTTTATTCATCAAAATCTTGATTAATCAACAAATTATTAATCAGTATTTCAAGAAATTTTTATGATAATGTGGTATATTATTATTGTGGGCAGCACTGTTATTGCTATAGCTTATACATTCTTCGCCATAAATAAATATTTAAATACTAAAAAATCTTGCCTTATTCATTATTGTTAAATTTCTATACCTTAATTACATTAACCCTCTATCATCTAATTTTTGGCATGTTTTCTGCATTTTTTTCTAATTCGAAACCCTCTTGTCTCACTGTGTTCTCAGATTTTGAGCTTTTGATGATGACCTCACGTAGGAATCAACCGGAAATTTCATTTCAGTAATGTGATGTAGCTGTGCTGGTTGAAGAATGTTTAAATATTTTTAATGTAATTTAAATACCGTGGTTTGGAACAATATACTTCAGCAGTTTGAGCTATGTTTCACATACAAGTTCCAGCTAATTGCAACGAAAAAGAAGTTTAAACTGATTGTTGTTATTACAATGTCTGCATGACAGCCATCTGTGGATGTACTACCTCCAACCGATTCCTAGGTGGTGAGCTAATAGCTCAGTTGTCTATATATTCTTCTCAAGTAAGTTCAAACTGTACAAAAAAACAGCTATTTCATCAAATGAAACCCAGCTGAATTCATTGGCTTATTTGGTACCATAGAGTAAGGCATAACGATTTAACTCTAATAGAAATGATGGTTTGCAAGGTAAGACTTGATTCGAAGCAAAGTTTCAACCTTGGGGTCTTCCAGTTATGACAGACCCATGGACCACGAGTGAGCTATTAATTTATGAACCTAGTCTTGCACTGCATACTTCTGGATTGGAATGGCGTCTGGGTATTGGGTGGGATGACAAAAATGTAATAGTGAATAGCTAGAAGTGTCATTGGTTGATAAAAATGCTTGAGGTTGTTTTTTTCTAAATATATGTAATATTGTGCATTTGATAAATACTCTATATAAAAGATTTTTTTTTTCACTTCATAGTCTACCAATATGAAATTCATTATGTCCCACAATAGTTTTGATGGTCGAAGGGGTAATATCAGTTTTGAATTCTTGAAATGGCCTTTACGGGTCAAAGCACATGGCACCAAGGCTTGTTGAATCTAATATTAGCACCCTCATATAAACTCCTGAGCAGATACATACAGCTAGCTAAACTCATTCACAATAATATTCTATCTATTATAACCAGGATCTGGCGAACCAATTGGTTTAAGATATATCGAGGCAAACCGGCCGGTTCGAGACGTATCAAACCGAACCAATCGGTTAACGGCACAATTTAGCTGGTCGAAACAGGACATGAACCTTATATCTCCCTTCCGATTCTTTCGACGTGTTTGAAGTCTCGTCTCCCCTCTCTTTTACGGTCCGACTAGATAAGTCTCTTTCTCTCCCCTCCTCCTTTTCTCCTTTCGATATAGTACATACTAGTACCATATCAAGCTAATTGTCTGTCGATATACTGCTGGTACCAGTATGGTAAATCTGATTATACCCCATCTAACATTGAGCTTATGCAATATACAAATGACTAAAATCCAAATCGAGTCCCATGTCGATTTCACTCCCACTTTCCAATGAAGCATTTTAGTTGTTCGTCTTTTAAAAAGGAGTAGCTGAACAACTATAAATGCAGTCAATGGCGCGGCAAGCAAGTCAATGAACATATTTCTATAAGAAGTCTTCCTCCAGGGACCCATGATAGCATCATAGTATTCAAAACCTTTTATATTAGATCCAACAATATTTTTTCTCTTATCATATCCTAATAATACAGGAAGAAGCATGAGGTAAAGCCCTGATGCACGAAAGGAAAAATCACTGCGGAGGAGGCAAGAAGCATAAGGTTTGGCGAACCTTTTCTTAGTCGCCTTTCCCGTCCGTCTCTTTAAAATTATATTTGTTGTTTCTTAATAAAAGTAGAGGAGGAACTTCGTTATTTCTTAATAAAATAGAGTGACTGCTTATAAAACCATGAAAAACTGTTGAGAAACAAGAAGTACAAACAATATGGAGAAGAAGATTCATTAACTTTCTCTTTGGATTTAGATATTAGAAGGTCCAATAAGAAAGATGGATCTCGGCACAATGATAAAATTATTCCATTATGACTTGTATGCATGAATTCGGAGCATGGAAGCAGCTTTTTCCCCATATATATATATATATTAGTAAAACTATATATACTTTATCATCCCCGATTTTAAGTGGCCAGAGTCGAGTTTCCGTGCGATGGTATCGTTGAAGATGCAAGCAGGCTCCACTGAAGTAGATACTCTGGAAAGTGGAAGCTACATAACCATACAATGAAGACAATGTGAAATCATTAGTGAACTCCAAAGAGGAGGAAGATATAAAACTCACGACCAGAACTATGGGACATCGTTGTATCCTTTGCTCAAACGAAGGATAAACTTCCTTTGCATCCAGCACCCATTGGTTCATCCCCATTTCGCTTTGAGATCTATAATGATGGATGAATGATGGAGCTCAAAATGCTTTAAATTCTCTATTTTTTTGCGGATAAAATGGATGAATTCAAATTCAGACAAGTATGCATACATCCATGAAAATCAAAAAATAAAAATATCCAAAAATTGGTGTCAAAGATGTGTTGAAGAATTCTATAGTGTACCTCCATTGTAATTGATTATATAACTCGTTATCCAGTCTGCAACATTATTATCTTTCTGGTAGATATATAAAACTTCAATAGAAAACGAAGCATGAATTATACGCCAGCAATCATATAAAAGGGGATGGGTATTACCATCAACAGAAGATGAATCCAAAAACTATTTAATAACTATCAAAGAATCTATGAGGACCCGTGCGGGCGTGTATTTAGTTCCACATCGGTTATTCGCTGGATAGATCTTGGGTACTTATACAGGATCAAGGAATCCAAACAATACCTTCCGGCTAGCCATTTTGGGTGAGGTCTTGGGTTGTTACAAATGGTATCAGAGCGGATCCGGCCCATAATCTATATATATGGACTAAGGGACACTGCAGCACGGATCCATTGGGATTGACCACGGTCCGATCGTGGTGTTTGTGATTAGATTTGAACGGATTTGAACCCTTAGCATGACGAGGACGTCAGGGCTTGAACGGGAGGAGTATGTGAGGACCCCTGCGGGCGTGTGATTAGTCCCACATCGGTTATTCGCTGGGTAGATCTTGGGTACTTATACATGATCAAGAAACCCAAACAATATATTTCGGCTAGCCATTTTGGGTGAGGTTCTGAGTTGTTACAGAATGTCTTTATAAATTAATGCGAGGAGCACTCAACCTCTGCATAGCATAAATCAGTTTTTTCCATGCAGCTCGTAATTCCATCAATAGAATGGTAGTATCAAAAATCTTAACACCTCCAACAGCTATAAAGGTCTCATTAGTACCCTTATGATAAAACCTGCGCTATCAAAAGCTCCTCTCATTTGTATACTGCTATCAAAATTGATCTTGACATAGCAAGGGGGTGGTAGCTCCTTAGAAAAATAACATAAATAAGAGGATGCAAAATCTGCACTAAAAGAGCCGCAGATTTCTCCTTATATCAGAGGTCCCTCTAAAGCCGATATATAGGCAAATTCCTTAGCTCTTGTTTTCAACGTTGTACCTTGAAAAATAAGATTATTCCTAAACAATCAAATTTGATAGGCAATATAATGCATCAACACTGCTTCAAATCATCTATCTTTACTGGAATACTTCTCTGTGATGAGCTGAAGAAAATGATCTGGAGTAGTGGTCGGGACAATAGCTAAATCCTGAAATGGGGCTAATCTCCAAATCTGGGCCACCGATCTACTCTGAATTAGAACATGAGCTTTAAACTCCTCAACATCCGGACATATATCATAATGGCTCTCTATAGGAAGGCCTCTCCGATGAAGAAAATTATAACATAGTAATGGACACCAAGCTATTTTTTACGCAAATAAAGCAATCCTAGGATGAATATTTATCCTTCATGCGTAATGGACATCATGTTTGGGTTGGGAATTGGTTTAAAAGAATTTATAAACATGCGATGCGTCTGTTGCCAAACGAGGATATGGATACTGAAGAATATTTCCTCAGCTAACTCCAGACTCGAATTGTGAGTGCACGTGGGGTTTAATTATTGGTCGAAGGGTGAGCTAGCATGATAAATGAACGCCTTGACACTTTCCTATCAACGCGCGAAGACTTATGACTTGTTCAACGGCGTTAGCAGGGTCCGCGTTAGTCCCGTAATACGCCGTCGTCGTCAACGCTTCTCTCTCACACTCCTCGGTTCATGAAGTTTTAGTTTATTGACTGCGAGACGGAAAGCCTTAAGCTTATGGAAGTTAGAAAAGCGTTGTCTTTGAAGCAAGCCATGGCCTCCCTCCCCTGGTCTCGGAGCTCCCATTCTGCTTCCAGAAAGGGATAAGAATTGGTTTTCAAGAGCTCGTGGCGGAGCTTGATTCCTTCTCTATTCGACTCCCTGAAGGTTGGAACTCGGACACCGGGGGTTTAGCGAGCTTAAAACTGCTTCCTTTCCATTTATTGGGTTAATTTCTTCTTTCGTTGAGACCCAGATGGTGGAGGGCGGCCGTCGGTAGATTCTTTCCGAGTTTTGTTGGGATTAGAGCGATGTTTGGGTCCAAGGTCATTGATGAGGCGGAGGTGAACAAGGAGAGAACCGTAAGGTGAGTTGAAAGACTTTGCTCTGTCTCGTCTTGCAGATATAAAAGCTAACATAAAGATTCGATTTTGATGTGGGTTCTAAATTTTAAGAATCAAAACACTTGAAAAAAAAAACAATATCTTTCTTTTAATTGTGTTGACGAAATCTTTCCTTTGTCTTCTTAAATCTAGGATTTATAGGTTTGTCTCATAAGAGTTGAATTTCAGCTAACAATGATGATGAATCATCTTAACTTTATTCTTAGTTCCTGCTTCTGATTTTTGGGCACGTAGACATAGGAAATATTTTGGTTACTGTGTACTTCATTAATTGTTTGAGTGGATGTTTTTTTTATTGGTGCGATTAAATGTTACGAATCTTTCATTCTCCTAAGAATTTTCTTACTTTTCTGTAAGTGATAATTAATACCTTGATTTATAACTCAGGAGAGGCAAACAAATCATTACCGAAACTCTTTTGGCGTTTCTTTTCTTTTTTTCTGTTTGAGATGTCAACTTTTTTCTGTTTGAGGAACAAATCTCATCCTTAGAAATTCATTTAGACTAATCTATCTAATCAGAGCAGCCAGGCTCTTGTGCTATCCAGCAAAACTCCATCATCTCTTATAACTTCATGGACTTCGTTGAATT
>JAOXJJ010000001.1:11289288-11315649 GCA_025769935.1 Phoenix roebelenii
CATATGATGAAACACAATGCCTTTATTTATATTAAATGTCAAGTACATGATTTGGAAAATCAAAAGAAAATCCTTCATAATACATATTGCGATTGGCTTGTAGGGCATCTACTCTTTCAAATATCTCGAGACGATGAAGAAGTTGCTGAGCCAGTGGGAGAAGCACAGCAAGAAAAAGAACCGCCAGCTGATATCCCGATTGCTTTGCGCACGGGTAAAAGAAACAGAAAAGCTCCATCTAGGTATGCTGACTCCCTATAGTACTTGGGACTCACGGATGGTGGTGAGCCAGAAAGCTACAAGAAGGCTTTGCAGGTCAAAGCCAGTGATAAGTGGAAGCTTGCCATGGATGATGAAATGGATTTTCTATCATCCAACAGGACGTGGAATTTGGTTCCACTTCCGAAGGGGAAGAGAGCTTTGCATAACAAGTGGGTATACAGACTAAAGCTTGAACCAGATGGTTCTGAGAGATTCAAAGCGAGACTTGTTGTCAAGGATTTTCAGCAGAAGGAGGGCATTGATTTTGACGAGATCTTTTCTCCAGTTGTGAAGATGTCTACTATCCGGATGGTGTTGAGTATAGTGGCAGCCAAAGATTTACATCTTAAGTAGCTTGACATCAAGACTACATTTTTACATGGCGACCTTGAAGAGAAAATCTACTTAAAGCAGCCAGAAGGATATGTAGTGGAGGGGAAGAAAGATTGGGTGTGCCCACTTCAGAAAAATCTGTACGGGTTGAAACAAGCGTCTCGTCAGTGGTACTTAAAGTTTGATCAGTTTATGCTGAAGAATGATTTTTAGAGGTGTAATGGTGATCATTGCTGCTACTTTAAGGGATTGAAGAGCTCATATATCATTATACTTTTGTATGTAGATGATATGTTGGTGGCAAGTGCCAACATGGGAGAGATTGTGAAACTGAAGAAACAATTATCCTAGGAGTTTTCAATGAAGGACTTGGGTGTTGAAGCGATTCAATATGGACGGGGCTAAAGCTGTGAATACTCAGCTGGGCGTACACTTCAAGTTATCCAAGCAGGAGTGTCCTACTACGCAGGATGATCGAGATGAGATGAAGTATGTACCATACTCATCAGCGGTCGGGAGCCTTATGTATGCCATGGTTTGGACGAGACCGGATATTGCCCATGCAGTGGGAGTGGTGAGTAGATACATGAGCGATCCAGGTCAAGAGCATTGGAGAGCTGTGAAGTGGATATTGCGGTATTTGAAAGGAACCAGAGACCTAGGACTATGCTATAGTGGTTTTGATGTTTGCCTACATGGTTTCGTGAATTCTGACATGGCTGGAGACATTGATGGTAGAAAGAGTACTATTGGGTATGTGTTCATGCTGGAAAGTGCTGCAGTTTCATGGGTTTCAAAAATGCAGAAGATTGTAGCATTGTCTACGATTGAGGCCAAATACGTTGCTCTTACTGAAGCGAGCAAGGAGATGGTTTGGTTACAAGGTTTGATGAAAGAGCTTGGCATGGAGCAAGGCGATGCGAAGTTGTATAGCGACAGCCAGAGTGCTATACATTTGGCAAGGAATGCTGTTTTTCACTCAAGGACCAAACACATTGATATCAGATATCACTTTATTCGGTCACTCCTCAAAGAAGATCTTTTTCGGCTAGAGAAGATACATACAATGGACAACCCAACAAATATGTTGACAAAGGTAGTTACTCTTGAGAAGTTGCACATCTGTGCATCTTCTATTGGTCTTCATAACTAGAAGTGAAGACAGAGGTTCACACACATAGAGGATGATTGGAGATCATGTTGCTGATGGGGTTACAGTTGCTTCAGTCTTGTTTCTCGGCAAGTGGGAGATTGTTGAGAAAATGTGCCTCGAAACTTGAAACGACTGTAATTGAATTTGGCTCAAGTTTGCTTGAAAATGGTCTATGCCAACTGAATGGAGTCAACCCCTAGCATCTAGGAGTCGACTCATGTGAAGCTTGAGTCGACCCCAGGGATGAGAGGGTCGACTCGATATGTGCCGCAATGAAGAAATAGAGAGCTGTTTTTGGGGTCGCTTGCAGGAGTCGACTCTAGCCTTGTAGGAGTCGACTCCAGGTCTGCTTGAGTCGACTCCAGGTTGAAGGAGTCGACTCTCTTAGGAAGACAGAGCGTGCTAGTCTCAGTGCTGATATTTGGAATCGACCCGATGATGTCCGAGTCAACTCGAGCTTATCAGGAGTCGACCCCTGAAAGTGAAGAGTCGACTCCTGATCACGGGATTGATTGAAACGGTGGCAAGATGGGCTTTTTGACTTAGGGTTTCGTAGGAAAGTTTCCTTATGTGTTGAAAACCTATGAATAGGATTTTTTGTGAACCCCGGGAGATAAGAGAGCGCCGGTAGAGAGTTTTCTTTTTGGGTCCTATCTCTCTTGTAAACCCTATATTCCCTTTGCTGAATATATTGAATCTGTGTGTGGCCTCCGTGGACGTAACCCATATTGGGGTGAACCACGTAAAATTATTGTCTTTGTGATTGTTTGATGTTATTCTCTACTACTTCTTCTTCTCGATTCGTCTTTCCGCAGTTTGGATCCAGAAAAGGGAATAGTGCGATCAAAGGGTGAGTGCTTTCATCCCGCAACAGAGAATTGGCGATTTGCTCAAGAGCATTGGATTCTTTCTAAGCCAACGGAATGGAGCATGGATGCCTGGGCGATGACAAAGGGGAAGGAAGGTACTTTGAATGGGAACTGGTTCAAGACGATGAACAGCGAGATAGTCTCCCACGTAAAGGCTATCTTTTTCTTAAGCTGGAGCATTCATAAATTTGCCACCATCACACGGCCCAAGATCTTATCTAGCTTTCTGCAGAGGGATTGGCGGTTCCATAAGCCAGACGACAGGGTAAACGAAGAATAATCCACTTGGAAACCTTTAGCAACCCCATCGATGATTGCGACCACGAGGTCTGTGGGATCTCGAAAGGATGGAACGGTATGGGCGGGGAGAGGTGGCACCTGCATCCCAGGTTCCGTGCATGGGTTCTTCGCGGGCAGCAACGACGCCGGCGAGGACTGCGATAACATGGGATCTATAATTTCTGAAGCAGAAGGCAAACCCTATATCGTGGAACCTTGGTCGTGGTTTTTCTTTTTCTTTTTCTTTTTTTTTGGCTGCAGCAGGAGACCGCACACGTAAATTCGTCCAAAAAAAAATAATTAGAAAACGAAAACATTCCAGCTCAGCCTCACTGGTTTAGAGTACCCCATCCGGTCCTCCACAAGGGATGCCATCCAGTTAGCCGACACCTTCGCCTTTCTATAAATGTGCCTGATCCCAAACGAAATGCAGCCTCTTGCTAAACTTCAGAATCCAACTGACCACTGTAGTTAGCCGAGTCGCCTTCCAACTAAATGGGTCAGCTTTTAAAACATAGTAAGCATAGCTAAGGCCAACTCACACAGCTCTCATTTTCGCTCCAGAAAAGAATTGAGGTTGTCACATATTTGACTTCCACCAGCTGCTACCACTTTGGAGTTTGGGCCTTTGATAACAAACCTACTTTGCTACCACTTGGCCATAGGTTTTGCCATGAAAAGGAAAAGGGGAAAGTATAAGGTGCGATGGATCCCTAACCCAGAAAGCCCTCAAAAGTGTAGAATAATCATTTTCTTATCCTTGATTAACTTAATCAGCGGCCAAGATTACAGAAGATGAAGATAGGTTAACGGTGGTGTTCTTTTGCAACTAAAATATTTTTATTTTGGTTGGATTTGTAAATAGACATAAAGAATGGTGTTATATACAATATTGATAAATATTAGGTATCAAATGTAAGATATCCAAGTTGAAATCTTGCTTTATTCCAATCTTGACTGCTCGCCCATCCACCGAGATAATTGAAATATTGAGATTCAAAAACGATAGCACTAATGCAGTGTATATATAGCACATCTTTAACAATAATAGTAATAGTAACAACAGTGACAAGGCATCTCGCAGAGTACTTAAAAACAAAGGAAAAAACATAGATTCGGTTCATTAAACCTGAATCGAACGTTGACTGTTGAGAGCTAATCTCGGTGAGATATTTTTGATGAAACCGGCAGATCTTATCTCCTCAATTTTCCTTCCCTCACGCTCCAACATCACTATTTGGATGGCCTTTACCAATGACAAAAGCAAGCAAGCATAATGAAAACATGCATAATGGAAAAATAAACACTAGTGAACAATAGCATCATATCATAATATTTCTTGATATTCTGATATTTTATTTATCTAATATAAACTATTTCTAAATCGATTTCTGAATTTGGTGTTTTAGAGTATGAAAGTATTTCGGATTTTATTGTATTTTCATACACCACTCCAACTGGAAAATATTCTACTCATCGGGGCCCTTTCTTCCTTCCTTGACCCATCGTGTATGCCCTCAAGGAATCTGAACCCATGTTGCAAGCCGAATCGACAGCCGACATCGGCAGCCTCCCCGCCGGCTATAGAGATGGCGAAGATGCAGTGCCGGGGATGACAAACTCGCTCTCTCTCTCTTTCTATCTCTCGACTTGTCCGCCTCCAAAGCTTCCACTATCTGCCCCCTATCCAAACAATCCTTCAGTCCTAATCTCTTTTCCTATACCTCGTTTCCTGGATGATTTTCCACTCTGCCCTACCTCTATCACCCCACCACCATATTGGTCATGGAGATTTTGGTGGTTGTGGTGGTGGTGGTGGTGATACAGTGGTAGGTGGGGAATGTCCTTGTGATATTATTGTTGATAGTGGTAGTTGTGATAGTGGGCCGACCTAAGGTGAATTCACAAGGAGGTCTTTTTTCTTTCCAGTTTGTCTTTGAGGTCTTTCCTACGGTGAGCCTTCTTTAGGCTGGAGCCTTAAGCGACCGCCTCAATTGCCTAAGGACTGGGCCGGCCCTGGTGATGATAGCCGATCGTGGTGACAGTGAAGCGGTCACGGTGACAGTGGTAGCTACGATGGTGGTGGTAGTGGTGGTGTTTGTGATGACGGTGGTGTTAATAGCTCTAGTAATGTTGGTAGTGGTGGTGATGGAGGTGGTGGTTATTGTGCCGATGACAAGGTGGTGGTGATTGGGGCACAGTGCCCATGGTGGTGGACGGTACTAGTATTGATGGTGCTTGCGGCGATGTATGATTTGCGCTGGCCTGAATGAAGGAGCAATATGGGAACGAGAGAACTATGAGACAAGAAAAATATTTTAAGATATTTTTTTTTGTCATCCAGACAGCAAAAGAAAATATGGAATCCTAGAGTAATTTTTGTTTTAGAGTATTAGCATGATGACTCTATTATAGGAGGCTTTTTTTTGGTAAATCGAATAAAATTGAACCAATCTAGGATAAGTACAATACTAAGAATCAGAAAATAAAATATTAAAAAATTAAGAAGAAATATTAGCTATAGAATCTCATAATATAGATCCGGTATAATTTACCATGTAAGTCGCCATCCAATCTGCTGCACCATTAGCTTTTCTATGGATACATAAAATTTCATAAAAAATCAATGAATACATCACTCACCACCAATTATCTAGTTGGCAATGGTGTCTGGCGTCCTCATATATATGGTGGTGTGAGAACTATTATGAGAGGATTTTCATTCTCTGGAAATTTTCTTCAAGTATCCAACAAGGCTGAATATTGTAATAAGAGGTGGCAAACTGCAGTGTAGTCACTGAACCCTTAACAATTTAAATCTTTTTAGTATGGAAAGACCACCAAGCTTAGGGCAGTCAACTGGTTCAGTCTAACATACCAAATCAGAGCTCAACCCATCTAGGCTTGACTGTCTGTAGCTTAAGTCGGCCTGTTTAGATCCAGAAAGCATATTTTGCGAGCTCAATCCTGCTCCAGCTTGTTATCTCTTCAGAAATAAAATGTCCATGTGACTTAAGTATACCCATATGAATCAAACCTAAGCAAAAAACCTTGAGCCACATATCGGTATGGGCACCCCATCTAATCCAATACATTAACACTCAAAGCCTATTCAGGTGAGGAAAGCAAGTTTTGTATGGGCCCAAAAGGAAGTTTGAGCCTACTAGTATTGACTGTTTTTCCTTTGAACTCCACCACTCCTAACGAAACAAGATCAATGTAATGTTTCAAGAATACAACCTACCAACATTCAAACCTCGGGTAGCCTCTCTAGTGCTGCATGTATTACTACATAAAACAGCATTATAGGTGTGTTTGGTTGGCGATCGAAATTGAAATTGAAATGAAAATCGGAATGGCCATATGTTTCGATGCTTTTAGTTCGTGACCGAAATCGGAATAGGAATCAAAATAGGATTTGAATACTAAGGAAGAATCGGGATTGGGTTTTGGGCGATTAGGGTATTCCCATTCTTTCATGGAATTGAAATTAGAATCGGAATGAGACTCTTTCGAACCAAATAGTTGGAATGGGAGTCACCGATACTCATTCCAGAGCCCAACTCTTTCCAACAAAACATGCCCTAATTGATAGTAAACAGTTACTTGGTTATTTCATCCATTACCTAGAGTTAGACTAGGCTCCTATTTGTAAAAGATCCATCTTCTATATATTCTAGTACGCTCCGGATTAGGATTATGCCCAGCCAGGCCCAAAATTCCATATGAGACCCTGAACCAAGCGAGGCCTTGTTTGGACCAAACCTAAAATTCACTTTCGGATTGCAAAGAAGAAGATAATATGCTGTATATGATTCTCTTATAACAATTTAGAATGATTTATACATCATCTATACTCTATGATCAATATGCATAAGAAAATTCTTTATTTACATACAACATGTACAATATGGAGGCATCCTTTATATGTGACATATACCGTATTAACAGTCATGTTCGACCGTGCTTTACCCAATCCCGGCCCAAATTATAACCTTGGATATGGAATCCTAAGCTCGAGCTATTATGTTTAAGAAGGTTCTCCGACCCCACAAGATAGGTGTTATAAGTGCAATATAATCTTCTCCGAACGAACGAGCCCGGGTATTTCTGTGGAAACTAATCCATTGCTGGTTTCAGCAGTAGGACTGCGATTTAGTTTGTTTAACAGGGGAAGTATATAATTATTTCTGCTAGCTTTATGACCCCATCCAAAGTTACTATGACTCTTGATATTTTTTCTAGCAATTTAATTCCTGTTCTGGACATTTTTGCATCCAGTTGTGTCCATATATGTTACAAGGTTTTTTTGAGCAATCTACGAATCGGAGAAAGATACACTCTTAATCTTTGTTGTTTCGCACATGTCCGACCTAATATCCAGCACATCTCATGAACATCGGCCACTCAATGCTGATGAAGTTACCGTCAAATCTTGAATCTATACTTGGAAAGTATTCATATTAGCAAGATATCTCACCATCTTGAAATCGGTCCTGGCGACCTTAAAAAGCATCTTTATCATGCTTTAATTCATGAATTGCCTACACAAGTTGGTTGGGTTGGGTTAAATTCGGTTGGAGCCCACCTTATATCATGCCTTGTATAAGAATTATAGATTATGTTGTTTGGCCTTAAAAGCCTGACTTGTCTATCCAGCCAAGTTGTTTGTAGAATTGGATAGGGAGAGGAAAAGATGAGATGATTTTGATGGACCCAACCAATATCAACTTTGAAAGCTCAAATCTGGGCCATGTGCTGCTCGCCCAAATTTATCCCACATTGGAACCTTACTGACTGGATCCCACCAAGTTAATTGAATTGGCTCTGTCTCAAATATTCTAACAAATCCAATCTTGACTTGGTTTTGAACAAAATTTTCATATTATTAGCTGTCAGTCATGATGAAATAACTTTTCTTCCATCAGGTTGACTTGGATGGCCTCCTTCTAAAAGGCTACCATACATCATTAACTCATTCACATTACTTTAAACTTTTGTGGTCAATTGATTTATCGACATGTATAAGTACATACATACCCCTGTTAGTTGCAAGAGAGAAACCAAGAATTTATGAGGATAAGGTGACCAAATAAATATCGTTCTGCCATTCATACCATCATGCAAAATGGCTTTATCTAGGTCGCACATATTCAAAGTTCTTGACTTAATTAGAGGAATAACACTGTCAAAACATTATACTTAGACCAAAAACAGTATATTTAGGCAGTCTTTAACTTGTCGTGTTGCTGCATCACGAGTTCAACCCATCTTTTCTAGTAGATGAAACTGGTCTTCGCTTTTCTTTATTAAATGAAATTACTTATTAAAAGACTTGGATAGCTTCCTTCCTAAAAGGCTACCATACATCATTAACTCATTCCCCATTACTTTAAACTTTTGTGGTCAATTGATTTATCAACCTGTATAAGTACATATATACCCCTATTAGTTGCAAGAGAGAATTTTACAATTAGCTTCAACTCTTTGAAACCAAGAATTTATGAGGATAAGGTGACCAAATAAATATAGTTATGCCATTCATGCCATCATGCAAAATGACTTTATTTAGGTCGCACATATTCAAAATTTTTGACTTAATTAGAGGAATAATACTATCAAAATATTATACTTAGACCAAAAACAGTATGTTTAAGCAGTCTTTAACTTGTCGTGTTGCTGCATCACGAGTTCAACCCATCTTTTCTGGTAGATGAAAGTGGTAGATGAAAGTGGCCTTCCCCTTTCTTTTTATTAAGTAAAATTACTTATTAAAAGACAGCTGGTGTTATCGTATTCTTTATCGGCGTAATATTAGCCCACATCGGTAAATTCAACAGCATAGCACCATCTAGACGAAAAATATGAGCCATTATAGATTGTTGCATAAAATCTGTCCCCCTTTGGATTCCCCTAAATCTGGGAAATTCCATCATGGCACTTACATGACCGGCCACGTGGCAGCTGGTGGAAGGTTGCCAAGCCAAAAATGTCATGCATCAGATATCTAAATCAAGTTGAGATTCGTGCAAGGCATAGTCGACAACTCACGAAATTTTTATTCGAAATCTCGAGAATCCAAATCATAGCGTTTTCCAGTTTCCATCATTACGTTACCGCTTCCCTTTCCTCTTACTCCCCTCTTTTGAAGGAGTTGGCCTTTTTGGTAGCATTCCCAAGGAACAGAGACTACACGCAGCTGGCCATCTGACACGCGACACGTACCACCCTCCCCCTCATGATGATCCCCTTTTAATGCATGCCCATCTACCCGTTTCCCATTCCCCAACGTCCACCAGCCGTACGATCGGTGCACCCCTCCCAAAGCCGCCGTGCAAACTCTGGCCCGGCCCATTTTGATCAGACCGGTCCTTCCCTCTACGGGCACATCTTGGATGGCTTGTGGTCTAATCACGACCGTCCGTACGCTCGATGCCTTTTATTTTAATCTCGGTGGGGCTCATGATGGAAATGAAGTACACTGCATGGCATCCTGTGCCCGGGTCCGTGCTGTGGTCCCCCGCCCAGTCCGGGTGTAATTTAATGTCATCAGAGTCATCAACTTTCTTCGTTGGGGTGCATTTTTAAGTTTTTATCAAGAGGAGCTTTATACATTCAATGCGTCATCTGAATGCAAGGAAGAGAGAGGGAGGGGGGGGGGGGTGAGATGGTGCCATTGGTACCTCCATACCGAATAAGGGGAGAGAGTTATTGGATTCTAACTCCAATGCATCCCCTTCCCTCCCTTTCTTTTTTACCCATATACGGTATTAGTTTGGTTTTTCTTGGCATAAAAATGCACTTAACCCTGTCCCTATTGGTGGACATGGCCTAGAAATAGAAAAGCAGAAGGGGTACTGCTGTTCCCCTTCACTTTCTTAAAATTAATCTATCTTTTTATTTAGAAAAAAGACTTGGTGAAAAAAAATAAAGGCAGTAATTAGTTAATCTATCAAATGGATGAGTGAGCTGAGATTTTAAAACACAAAGATAATTCCTCGTAGAAAATAATAATATAGTGTCGAGTGGCTAGCAATTAGATAGTTAATAGGTATGATTTACATATTTTGGTGAACTTGGAGATCAGTGATTGCATAACATTAGTCAATCTTGCCGAGTACGAGAACGGGGGTGTGGTTTTAAGATTTGCCAATTATACATCATAGCTGAAATTTGTTCCACCATACCATGATCAAATCATTTTTTTCATTCATATTTATGAATAGAACTATTTTTTTCTCTACATTAAAAGAAAAAATGATTGAGATTGTTCGGATGTGAACAAGCATCTTTGTGTGCACAAATAATTTAGCTGTAGCAAGCTTCTAAAGTTAAGATGTTAGTGGTTTGGAACGGATGCCCCATGCTGCACGAGCTTTGTCTTCTCAAATTACCATGATGCAAATTTTTATGCACAATAAAGTTATGTCCAACAAAGAAGATGTTTCGAGCAATAACGTTTTGAACAATTTAACTATACCTTGCATACCATATATGCACACAAATGTCTATACTCCCATAAGGGTTAGCATATCATATGCACACATTTTGGGAGTATTTTCTTGGAGGAAGAATGCTTCTCATGGAAGGATGGGCCACACAAGAAAGAAAAATCCCTCCATTTCTCCACCCCACCCCTCCCTTCCAAAAAAAAAAAACAAAACACTACAAAAAGCTTGCACCAAGTAGGCCTCAATTCATTCTTATATACAGTGGGTCATCCTCAAAATGAATAAAAGGTGGGCTTGTCCCCTCACCTTTCACCCCTCTGAACTTTCTTCACATGTAATGTATGTAGAAAGAATCATTGCTCATTTTTGTTTCATTTGCTCATTCAACCTTTGCCTTTCATCAAGTCATGATTCCCATCCCATTTCCATCATTACCCCGGCCCTCTTCTACCCGAAGCACTTGTCATCCTTTTGGAGGTTTCTCAATGCGTCAAACCAAACAACTAGTTAGAACTTGGTAGCGGGGTTACCGATAGGGTTAGAAATTTTATTAAATTCGAGTTTTCTAAGTAGCTTTAAGCTGATTTTGGACCGTAGGGTTTGATCTGCTAGTCGCTAATAGATCGATTGCTCCACCGGAAAATGGTGATAGTCTGTGTTAGAACAATTGTCATTCGATCACCATTGATAAGCGAATCATGTCAAGCTGAGAACATTAAATTACATGATCATTTAAGAAAATATGAGCTTATGCTTGGAATGATCTTGAATAAAGGAAATTAGTGCTGTGCAGCGTAATTAAGAACTTGGAGTAGATAAGGGAATGGTCTAATACAAACATGCCCAAGATCTAGCTAGCAAAAATGGCGAATTTCATGTATAAAAGATTAAAATACAATCCATTAATTTGCTCAACAAAGGGGATAGTGACACCATAAGACCATTTGATCTGATTGATTTTTCCCTCCTGCACCATATATAGTGTTCTTTTGGTAGTTGGCATTTAAGAATGGCAGATGAAAAGGAGAAATGCAGCTGAAATAATGGAGGGTCAATAAATGGCCCTTCGACAATATCTAAAAGAATCAGGGATTTTTTTTTTTAACTTTCCTCCCTCTATTTTGCTATCTGATGGATCAAGTGGAGATTGGCCTTTTCAACAAATTTTCTCATACCGGCATAAGTTAAATTGGGATGATATGATCTCCAAGATCTTGTGGTCTGATTCAATTAATATTCATGGCAATGGAAAGATTTCAATATGTTGTGGAAGTGCTCATGTTCAGATATTACTCGTCTACACTTGCAGTAATTCAGGTTGTAATGTATACCCATGTATGTACATGCATACTATATAGTATCTAGTATGTTTGAGTTCACCTTTTTTTTTTTCTCCTGGCTTAATAAATATGTACGTTTTGTCGGAGAACATATTATCCACCATTACAGCTTGTAAATTTGTATGGCCTTATGTGCAATGTTAGGTTGAAAGACTTTAGGAGAAAGGATATGTTTAGCTTTTTAGATACTTCAGGGTACAAGGAAAGCCTGATGGCAATAAAGGTGGCATGCCCACTTTTAGCCTTAGCCAACTTTTCTTCACTTTGAAACATATGTGGGTCCCATCAAGGAAAAAAGCCATGAGAAATCCTGATAAAGTTTTACCAATTCTAATCTTGCATTAAAGTTTCAATGTTTTGATTCATCAGTGCAGGATGTGGTCTTGCATAAGTGCTAATATCAACATCCCTACACAATTCGTAGAATAAACTTTTCCTTTGGCCCTTTCAAGTGGAGATGAATTCCATTGTTGGCAAGTTTTAAGGAATCCTAAGCTACTAGAGCTTTGGGGAAGGAGTGTGCCTTGGTGCAAGCAAGCAAGCAAGCCTTTTGGAAAGCATCCCCACTTTCAATTTTCTTTAAAATAATGGAGCCCTTCCTTTTCCAAAAGGAATGAGTGGTCTTCTCCTGCTTGATTAGTGTATCCAATTGTCTGATCTCTCCCAAAAGCATACCCACTTCCAAAATGCACTCACTCCCTATAGGTTCGAAGATGCGACCTGATCCTTGAGATTGTGTTTGTTGCTTAAAGCATGTCCAAGATGACAAGAGCATCATGAAGGAAAGATCACATACAGGTAGGTTGGGTGGTGGTAGCTTGCGCCGGTGGAAAACCTAATGGACCCCCATGTCTCATGATTTCCAATCAATTAGGCACCGATGGGCTCGTGTCGGGCTCATGCAAACATGATTCAGTCTTTGACTTTCTTTCGTGTTCTCTCCTCAATTCATGAGATCTCGATGGAAGGCATCAATGTCGCTGCAGTCAATTTGCATATGCTCGCCCCTTGATCGGAAACCTCGAATTAATCGACAAAATCAGCAGCTCGAAGTGCCACACTTGGGAAGGATAGGGGGAAGAGGTGTTTGAATTTGAATAAGATGGTGGAGAGAAGAATGATGGTGATAGATGGTCCTCCAAAGGTTGCATAAAGGTGGTGGGAGTTGGAGAGATGAAGTCAGTCATGGCTTTTGGGGTGGGAAAGGGATCGTTAAAGAATGATGCTTTAGAGATGTGGGTTTGGTAGAGACTAGGGGAGGAAAAAAGTTCTCAAGGAAACATCATCCTTCAAAGCAATTCAACTACTACCACTTTTCTAGATGGAGGAGAACAGGGATGTTATCCGTGCACAGAGTATAATCTTACTTCCTATGATCTTTTGCTTCATTTTTTTCGAGGTCTCGTTCTTGTCTCTCCGGGGACGCTGACTTGCAGAGGGACCGGACTTACAGCAGTGTATTTATCAATTTGCTTTGGCCGTTCTTTAGAGTGGATATTTATGGCCCCTATGCCTTGCATGGGTTTTTTTTTTGGAAGGTTATTATAAAATACATATACAAATACATCCAATAAAATTAAAAAATACAAGCTCACGAAGCGCCCGTGGCAGCTCCTCCTCTCCTGACCACTGGGTGTACCTTGAGTGGTGAGCCGCATAGGCAACCTCCCAGTCGGCCACCCCATTGGCTTCTTTAAATACATGCTTGGCCTGGAAGACCACTCCCTTCCTTGTCATTATTCCAATGTCTCGGATCAAGGGATGGTCCGTGCTCTCACCTCTCGAACCCCCTTGAATCCACCTGAAAGGAAGGGTAAGACAGTAAGAAGGGCACTAAGACTAGCCACCGTAGCTGAATCGCCCTCCAAGATAACCAAACTGGCCTGCAGCACTCACCTCACATGACGAAGATTCGCCTAGAAAGCCTACAACTTCGTCCCAGAAACTAATGTGTCAAACAACTGGCAGCCACCCTGCATGTTTCTTTTAGTGCATGCCTTTTTGAATGTCCACAATTTTTTTCTCCATCTCAATAGACCTTTGGAATTTTCCTCCTAACTTAGGAGCAGATCAAAGTATTATTCCCTGTCATGAGGCCACTGAAACATCTTAGTTGTAGTTATTTATCTTCTTGGTTGTTTACACTTCTGATAAAATTATGAGACACACCTAATAATGCAAGACTGAATTAAAGTGTCATAAAGTGGGCTATTTGCATGGTAGTTTTCAAATCAACCAGTACTTCCATAGCTATACAGATCATACCATATGGAGGTGATCAAAAGGATTAAAAATATATTTGTTTTTGCGATTTTTTTTTGTCGGAATAATCATCAAAAAATCTGGGAGAAGCACCAAATTTACTCTTTTGAAATTAAAATAAACTATAATAATATAAATAAGTGAAATACTTTGCTGATGAAGAAGTAGCATAAGACCGCATGCCATATCAATGTGATTAACTAGATCATCTCGAGCTAATGCTTCTCTTCTATGATGTCTATTTTGATTGCCGTTGCATCCAATCAAAATAATGTCACATTAAAATTAATCTCAGAATGTATATCTCAAAACTATTCCATATCTAAATGGTCAATATCAAAATTTTAAATTTAGCATGCCCGACAAGAAAGCCCTAGATATTTAGCCGCTACATATGTGGCTGTTTTATCACTAATTTATTTATCACTCCATTTGGGCACCATATTGGAACAACTCATGAATACAGCGCAAAATTGCCAACATAAAATGCTAATTGGGCGTCGGCCCCCAACTGCAACGCGATATATCTTATATGTTTGTTTATAAAGTGGGGAAAATATTGGTTTGTCTGGATCCATTTTTCCCATTTCTTCGAGAAAGATTGGTCGAGAAAATTAACTAATATTCTTTTTTCACTCTTTTCCTTTGTATATTTCTATCAATATTTACATTATTTTAATCCAATAAAACAAAAATGTTGATCAAGTAAATTGAATCAGTAAATATTAGGTTCGGTTGGTGGTCATGATATGAAAGGATGTAGATAGTTACTTTTAATTATTGGAGAAATCAATAAACTTGTGAACAGATCGCTTTGTCTCCTAGGTTTTCCGCAGTCAGTTGAAGTTTATGATGACACTAATTTCTCATGATATCTCTCCTATATATATTTGTGTTTCTTTTGTTTCACAGATTCAGTTCCTTTGATTTGTAAAAGGTTAGTCACCATAACCTTTTCATGTAGTGGGTTATAATAAAAGACAAGGTGTAAATAAAATTACTTTTAAGTGTGGATATTCGCAAGATTAAGGCTGTGGTTGAGGATGTTTTTTTTCTTAAAATGAATTTAGACATTTAATAAAGTATTTTGAATTTATAATTAATATAACCAGATACAACTGGGCAAATTTGATGCGGCATACGTTATGCCCCATAACCTTGATTTGCATGCGATACCTTGGAGGTAATGGTCTCAAATATTTTATTGTCAAAAAAAAAAGATTGATAAATTCCTTGGTCGTCATCCCACATAGAAAGTGCATGAGCTCTTCTGGTCTGGTCAATGCGATGTTTTTCTTTTCTTGGTAAGAGCCAATGTGTCATCAAGTCATTTCAAGATGAAATGCTATTGGATTAAGAAAATAATTTTTACATATTCAAATATAAGCAATAAATCAATGTATATCTTTATAATTTCAAGCGGCATACTTAATGTAGTACTCGACCTATGTTGGACGAAAAAATAATAAGTTCTACAATAAAATTCGACCCCTCTTTTTTTAAACAACAAAAATGTATTTAGGATCATTTATTGTTTTGAGTATTAGCATACATGAAATTATACTTCCTCGCATGACTAATAATGTAACAACATCACCAATTTTTACTAAAACTACGCATATCTTGCAGGGACATTGTTGTTTTTATACTTGATGAAATTTGAATGTTACAATAAAATCTCCACAAAAAAAAAGTATAATTATTAATGGCATACGAATTTCGACTAAATCTATTTTAACTCTTTTGTCCTGGACTTATCACTAACATAATACTTTTGGCGTATTAGCGAAAAAGAAGTCCACATCCCTTGCAACACGCCAAGTCTCTCCTCCACTCATTCAACTTTACTAAAGTCACCAATTCATGCGCCATTACACGCGTTACCTCCTTTTGGATTCCCTTGACTCCGACCCTTCTTTCTCCACCATAGAAACCGATAGCATTGGCCTTTGGACTGCAATAAATTCACAATGAAGTTTGCGTCGTAGCTAAAAGTTCGACATGATTGAGTTAGACCAACAAATTTGCGCAATATTACATCTCACCTATAAATTCATATAAAAACACTAAAAAAAAACATATATTCTTTTCAACTATTATCAAACCAGAACCGTTCCTAATATTACCACTCAGGCACTCACCTATAGATTTCTTTATAAATATAATGGCAGCCCATACAATGGGCCGCAAAGAAAGCAGTTATCTGTAGATTTCTCTGTATTGATTAGAGTGCAGAAGATTAATAAATATTTTATTTTTTAATATTTTTATTTATTAAATTAATTGATATAATTATTTTTTTAACCTTTTATTATGGGGCAGGGTGGTATTTTGATAAAATAGAGCAGACAAGGGGGTGGGGAGTTGGAAAAAAAGAGCTCCTTGGGCATGAAAAGCTGAGAGGGTGGCAGGTAATAAAGAACAAAAGAGGGGCACTTAACTCCAGTGCCCGCTTTAACAAAAGAAGGGGGGGTGCCCGCTTTAACAAACTGCTCGAAAGACGCGTAAAAGGGAAGGCCGGGAGGGGGAGGAGCCGAGGAGAGCGTGCGCGCGCGTTATCGTGAGTGGTGGGACTGAGGGGAATAAGGATGATGATGGTCTCGTTGTTTTTGGCCGACTTCGGAGACTTGAAAAGGAGTGACCAAATAAGGTCATATTACTTTAAAAAGATTAAAAAAAAACGAAAAGAGAGGGGAGAGAATGTGACATCTAACCGACTTTAAATATGACTTTGGGGAACAAAAAAAAAATCTGATATTTCCACTCTCCTATTTATATTCAAATTATTCAGCTTCAAATATAATGCAGATTCCATCGGCTCACGAGAGAAATCGAGAATTTTAGCATTTGAATCTAGTCGAATACATTCATCCGCATATCATGTTTTGAATTGTATTTGTCCAGCTTTATTTCTGTAAATTAGATTTACATTTTTTAAAACCATGCATAAGTATGTAAAGCGCTACGAGATTTACTATTTTTTGATTTTAGTAAATATATTCGTATTAAAATTGTGTGACTTGGTGCTTTCTATCATCTACGTATAAATATTTTTATGGGGTCTTCAGAACGCATAAGAGGATTCGGTCGATACCAATTGGATCAGGTCGTGGGACCCAAACCTTGTTCTGGAGTCAGTTAAACTGTCCCAACTGAAAGGCAATAAATTCATTTTCAAATTGAAAAACGAGAGTGCAGATAGCAAGATTAGCTGCTTTGGCGAACTAAATAAATCTACTTAGACTAAAATAATAGTTACTATACGGCGACTGTTTGCATAAATAATTGGAGCGGGGCGACGAAAGGCAGATTGGAAGTGATAAAAGGCAAAATCCGTGCGGTGGTGACTTTTTCCAGGCAGTGGTTGCGTGTGAAAAGCAGATATTTGGAGAGAGAGAGAGAGAGAGAGAGACTGTGTGTGGTGTCTGCTGGTAAAAGGTATGGTCAATCGTCGGTCAGCACAACCATTGATAAGATTGAGAGGCGGAAGGGATGGGAAAAAAGATAGATAGGGAGAAGGCCGGAGGAAAAGGGAGATAAAAAAAAAGAAGCTATGCATTAAAAGCAAGTGAGAGAAACTAATATAATATGTGAAGCATTTCAGATATAAACAAATCAGAAGAAGACAGCAATCTTTTAAAAGATCAAACTAAGAAAACTTTAAAAAAAAGGAAAAAGGTTGTGAGAGAAAGAGAGAGAATTTGTCTCTTAGAAAGCCAACTACATGGCCCAAAAATCCTCACCATTCTCCCAAACTTATTCTCCTTCCCATCTTTCTTTATCTCTCTTCTCTTCTTCCTTCCCTCTCCCCCCCCCCCCCTCTCTCTCTCTCTCTCTTCTCAAATCCCAGTTTCGTTCTCTTCCCTAAAAAATAAAGCGAGCAACATATAAGGGGAGGAAGATTCTATTCGCACCCCCCCCCCCTCCCCTTCTCTTTTCTCCCCTACTTCTCTTTCCCTTTCTTCTAACATCCGTACAATCCTCCTTTGTTGAACAAAAAGAAGACCCCTCCATTTCTTCTTCTACTTCCTTGGCTCCTTCCTTTCCAAATTTCTTAGAATTCCCTTCACATTTCTGGCGGTAGCGGGGTACCTCCAGTTTGATCATCATATCTCTTTCTCCTCCGCATCTTTCCTTCTCTTCTCTTTCTAATCTTTTTGTCAAGAAAAAGAATAGAGTTTTTAAGGAAAAAAAAAAGTTGTGTTTTTTCTTGGTTGCCAATGTGTGTAAGCTTGGAAAGGTGAGATTTTAATTCATTAGATTAGAATTAGAAGAGAGAGATAGAGATAGAAGAGATTCGGGATGAGGGCGGGACTGAGCACAATCCAGCAGACTCTGACGCCGGAGGCGGCGAGCGTGCTGACGCACTCGATCGCGGAGGCGGCGCGGCGGAACCACGGACAGACAACCCCTCTCCACGTGGCCGCCACCCTCCTGGCGGCCCCCTCCGGCCTCCTCCGCCAGGCCTGCGTCCGCTCCCATCCGAACTCCTCCCACCCTCTCCAGTGCCGCGCCCTCGAGCTCTGCTTCTCCGTCGCCCTCGACCGCCTCCCCACCTCCTCTTCCTCTTCCTCCTCCAACCCCAATCCCACCAGGGATAATTCCACCAATTCCAATCCTCCCACCAGTTCCTCCTCCGGCGTCGCCGAGCCCCCCATCTCCAACGCCCTCCTGGCCGCCCTCAAGCGCGCACAGGCCCACCAGCGCCGCGGCTGCCCGGAGCAGCAGCAGCAGCCGCTCCTCGCCGTGAAGGTCGAGCTGGAGCAGCTCGTCATATCCATCCTCGACGACCCCTCCGTCAGCCGCGTCATGCGCGAGGCCAGCTTCTCCAGCACCGCCGTCAAGGCTACCATCGAGCAGTCCCTCCCCTCCTCTTCCCCCTCCTCCTCCTCCGCCGCCGCCCCTTCCACCACCAATTCCCCCTCCCCCTCCGCCGCCTCTGCTCTCGGCATCAATCTGGCCCACCGCGCCCCGCCCCGGAACCTCTACATCAACCCCCGCCTCCACCAGCACCAAACCGACGCCGCCGCCGGTGGCGGCGCAGACCTGCACCGGAGGGAGGAGGTGAACGGGGTGATGGACATACTGATGAGACCCAAGAAGAGAAACCCGGTCTTCGTCGGCGACTCCGAGCCGGACGCCGTCATGCGAGAGGTCCTGCAGAGGATCGAGTCCGGCGGCGCCCCGCCTCCCCTCCGGGCCGCCCAAGTCATCTACTTGGACAAGGAATCCACTGTGGTCCCCGACCGGTCCCAAATTCCATCGAGGATCAGAGAATTGGGTAGCTTGATCGAGGCCCGGATCGGCGGCGGCCACAGCATGATTCTCAATCTCGGGGACCTAAAATGGCTCGTGGAGTGCCCTCCCGGCGTCGGGGCTTCCTTGGGTCCAGCACCAGCTCAGCCACAGCCGATCATCTCGGATGCGGGCCGGGCGGCGGTGGTGGAGATGGGGAGGCTTTTGAAGAGCTTCGGCGAAGCTGGCCGGTTGTGGCTCGTTGGCACCGCGTCGTGCGCCACCTACCTCCGGTGTCAGGTCTACCACCCCACGATGGAGAGCGACTGGGACCTCCAGGCTGTGCCGATCGCCCCGAGGTCGCCCCTCCCCTGTATGCTCCCAAGGTGTGATTTTTTTCTCTTTTTTTTCTTCTCCACCTCCTATTCTCATTGTTCCTCCCCCTCCTCATCCTCTTCGTCAGCCGTTTCAATAGAACTCCCCGGATTGCATTCCATTTTATTGCTTTGGTTCCATAGTTTCTATTTTTGGACCCATCCTTTAGTGAACAGTACTAGTTTCTCTGATGGCGTTAGTCAGCTGCTTCCGCTGCTATTGTTTTTTTAAAAGCGAAAAGTTCCAACTGATTGCATTCTGGTCTTGGTTGAGATCGTAAGGCTCACAGTCTCGCCTCATCTGTTCAATTAGCTGCAATGCTGGTAGATCCATTGGTTTCATTCGAGACGTGAACTTTAAAAGGAAACATGGTTGCCATGAAGCTGAGCTATGGTTTAACTTAAATTGCAGGCCTGGGGGCAATGGAATCCTCAGCAGCTCTGTCGAAACTCTAGCCCCGATGAAAGGTTTCCCGGCGGTGGTGGGCGCTGCCGCCATACCTCCAAGACGGCCGCCGGAAAGCGCTGACTCTTCCCGAAGGTTACCCCTCTGCCCACTGTGCATGGAGAGTTATGAGCGCGAGCTAGCGAAGCTTGTTGCGAAGGAGTTCGAGAAATCGTCTTCGAAACCGGAAGCTCATCAGACGCTGCCTCAATGGCTCCAGCTCGCGAAGATGAGCAATGGAGGCAGCGCTAAATCCACAACCGATCATTTTCAGGTCTGAATGCTTTTTCCATGCATCATCCCCTAATCCAATTTACGAACCGAAACTCTCGTGATTCTTAAAGCTGATTCTTTTGAACTGTGGTGGCGATCTTCTGTAGTCCAAGGAGCAAGATTCCGTGTGGAAGCAGAGCACAGAGGAGCTGCTGAAGAGGTGGCGCGAGACGTGCTCCCTCCTCCACTCCAACTTCCAACCGATGCTTCTCAGCTCTGAACGGCCTCTGCCTCCAGCCCTTTCAATGCCCGCTTTTGGCAATTCCAGTATGCTCGCTCCTCGCCCACCATCTGAACCGAAATTAACACTTTCTCGGAGCCTTCCCCCGCTTCAAGTGAACAGCAAACAGGGCAACATTGCACCGACCACATTGCCGGAGCAGTCTACGAGCTCTCCCAGAAGCCCGGTGAGGACCGATCTAGTTCTCGGGCATTCGAAGTCCCCTAAGGACGATAATTCCTTGGAAAAGACTCATAAAGAGCTTGCCGAGGACTCGGCCGGGTGCATGCAAGATGGATTCTCAGATCTACAGAAAGCCAAGATTGCTGGCATTTCCGATATGGACACCTTCAAGAGGCTCTTCAGGGGACTCACCGATAAGGTCTGTTGGCAGCCAGAGGCAGCCTCCACCGTAGCGACAGTCGTGATGCGGTGCAAGTCCGGCAATGGGAGGCGGCGGAGCTTGGGGCCAAAGGGCGACACTTGGCTTCTCTTCATCGGCCCTGATAAGGTCGGGAAGAGGAAGATGGCGACCGCGGTATCCGAGCTGGTGTTTGGCACTAGCCCGGTGACTGTTAATTTTGGTGGCATCCCACGGTCGGACGGCGATGACCGTGAGTCGACTGCTAATTCCCGAGGGAGGACCTCTCTGGACCGGGTGGTGGAGGCCATCCGCCGGAACCCATTTTCGGTTGTCGTGCTCGAAGATATCGATCGGGCAGACGGGCTCGTCCATGGCAGCATCAAGCGTGCCATGGAAAGGGGCCGGCTGCCCGACTCTTATGGCCGGGAGGTCAGCCTGGGGAGCGTCATATTCATCCTTACGGCTGATTGGTTGCCGGAGGAGCTCCGGACCTCCACCGACTCCATTCTGCAGAGCGAGCAGAAAAGATTGGATTCGGCCAATCGTCGGTGGCAACTGGACCTCTCGATCGGGGACAGTCCCCGTAAGCGTCGAGCGGATTGGCTGTGCGATGACGATCAAACAGTGAAGCCAAGAAAGGAGCCGTCGGGTGGCGCAGGCCTATCGCTCGATTTAAATATGGTAGCGGGGGCGGACAACGACGTCGGGGAAGGCTCGAGGAACTCCAGCGACCTCACCGTCGAGCATGAGATCGAGAAGCGGCGACTCGCGGTCAAGTGTTCGACGTCATCGTCGGCGGCCTCTGAGCTCATGGACTTGGTGGACGACGCGGTCGTGTTCAAGCCTGTGGACTCCAGCAGCCACTGCGGAGGAAGGTCTTCGAGTCCGTATCAGCGAAATTCGCTGCAGTCGTGGGCGGTGGGCGGTCAATACTGATCGACGACGACGCACGATCGCTTGATCGGCGGCGGCCTTTGACTCGCCGGAGCCACCAGTTGCGGTGGATTCGAGGAGTGGGTGGAAAGGGTGTCGGTCCCTGGTGTGGCGGTGGAGCTGCAGCGGAAATTGGCTGCCGGGGACGGTGGCCACCGCCGTAGATGGGCACCGGAGAATTGGTGGGTATTCACATATTGTTAAGGGTAGATATGTAAATATAGTGGTATCCTTTTGTTCTTTCCTTTCTTTGGGTGGTTAGTGTCACAGGAGAGAATCTTTAACTACCAACCAAAAAAAAGAAGGAAAATCTGGAGATGAGAGGCTCAGCGCTCGTATGATTTGTAATTTTGAGGATAGTTACTAATACGTTCTTTTAAGATATTATTTATTTATTTTATTAAAAATTATATTGGCGTCCACTAAATATTATTTCAATATTCGAGAAAGATTTTTTGGACATGTTATATAGCTGCTCCACCATCCTTGCGTCACATCTTTATTCTCGACTCTTTTTTTCTAAAAGAAAGGTATCATATATAGCGGATGCGAATATATCTAAAAAATCAAAAAATAACAAATTTTGGAATGTACCGGATGTTACTCTCTTCTCCAGCGAAAAAGTCTCGCCAGAATGATTAGCTATATAGGGGACTACTGAAGCTGCTGCTCCGTTGGTCTCTCGATATATATATTTGATCCCCAGGTCCATCCCATATTCTAGAATTTTTTTATTTTTTGGCTCCACCCATCTTAGAACTGTGTGTGCAACCGTTGTACCCAAAAGAAAAAAAAAAACATCGTTTCTTTCTCGCGCATTGTATTCAGCAAGACGTGGTCATTTAGGTGGGCAGACTGTTTCGGGTCCGATAGGTCGTGTTCTTATTTGAGACATCTCTTCTAGTACCGCTGCGTTTGGGACATCGGTGGTCTTGTGCAGGAGCATCTTAATTAAGATGGTCGGGTTGAAAACGACAACTATTTATATGCAACTTTTTATGGTCCAGCTTGGTGATAGCTCGAAACCAAGCAGTGAGGGAGAAACAGGGTTCGTGGTTTGTGGAAAAAACAAATATTGTTTCATAAACTTTCAGAACCATTATGACTCCATTCTTGGAAGGACCTATATATTTGGCATGCATAATGCACATATAAGATTCTGAATTTTACATAAAAAATTATGAATATTAAAATTTTGAATTTTTAGAGTATAGGTCTAATGTTCTAATCTAATATGTAATTCTCTGACTTTGATAGTTGTACTAATTTAATTTATGGATTTCATAAAATTTTCAATCCAATGATCCAAACACATCTTTAATTGACTTTCCATCCGGTTTGACAAATTTACTGGCCTAACGTATTGACCAACATTTATATAAGTTGGCAGCCGAAAACTTTCCTCCCCGATTCATATTCCAATGGGTAATGATTATACCTAGTTAAAAGCAGAAACCTTTTTCTTGAGGGTTGGTTTGATTTCACCGAGTTCTCAACCCTGCATGAAAAAGGCAATGTATTAGTTACCTTTTGTCCTCGTGAGTTTGGCAAAAGTCTACCTCTGTTCATGCTGATTTCTAACTTAAAATATGTGACCGAATTAAAAAAAAAAAAATTATGGACGGCAATTATAACAAGAGCCAGCAAATGTCTGAGAATTGGACTTGTATTTGAATGATGCACCTGATGAAACCAATAGATAATTGGATTTTGGATTATACTTGGGATTTTCCTTTCTAATATATCATTTAAGTTTGAGATGGCTTTTAAATTCACTTAGGAGGACTTAGCATTGATGACAATCACCTACAACTGTCCAGAACAATACCTGATGTATCTAAGTATACCACAAAATTTGGGGACATCCATGGCCATGTTAGTAATAAAAGGAAAAATGAAACATTCTATGATGTGTCCTCCAAACCTTTACAATATTCGATCTCTCTTGGACCGTGATGCAGCTGTACAAATATCTGAAAGAAATTTACCATCTAACTTTATGACATCTCAGCCATAAAAAAAAAAAACATTAATATTCCATGCGTTGAACCAATACATTTATTTATCCAAATTAGCTTTCAACTAAGGGTGACAATTTATGATATGACCAGCAAACAACCTGCTCTAAACAGATTTCGGTGTGACATAAATTGGTGTCGGTCGTAAATAGATCAACTCTTCTAAACCAGTTTATTGAACGTATTGGGTTCATATTTAAACCTTTAATCTACCTTTGATCCGATTATAATCCATTTTTAACCCATTTAATAATTAATCCGAATCATAGCCCGATCCATTTAAATCTATTTTTAGTATATTTAACGCTCAATCTATTTAATCTATTTATGCTATTAAAAATGCATCCGACCTGTTTAACCTGATTCAGCCTATTTAATAGATGGGTTGCATGAGTCGAATCGAATTACTTGTATCGAATTTATTTTTAAAATGTTAATTTATTTAATAAATAAATTAGATTTGGATTGATAAATTTTTGATTGGATTTTTACCCAATCCGACCTACATCTGGACGGATTCTGGCTCGACACGCAGAAAGAGAGAAACCATAGAGCAGGTGGGGAAGGGCACTGGCTCCTAGCTTAGGTGGGGTGCATGTTTTTGGTGCTGTCAGACGCGAAATCTAGAGCGATCCCCACGATACCTTTACGCTAACTCCAAGGAGGAGGAGGGTGGCTGACAATGCTGCCTTTTAGCACCGCTGAAGGATCGAACCACCCCACTTGCATGGACCAGTCTGGTTTGGACGAGGCCAACCATGCCCGGCCGTGAGTAGAACGGCATGCGCATGGCGGTGCAGGACAAACCTTTCTTTTCATATTTCGTTGATGGACGGAGCACATCTTTAAGTAAGCTAATGGTACTGCGGACTGGGTGATATCTTGTAGATTCAGAATGAGAATTTACCTTGTGCATTCTTTGATATTTTATTTTCTGATTTTATTAGATGTGTTCGGACTCGTGTAATTTGACATGTCCGTTATAGCAAGCAAAAAAAAAAAAACCGACTGCGCCTTGGTGCCAGAGCCGACTCGTTTGAGCACATTCAAGTGACCCAACCAAATGTTGGGGTTTCTGTATTTATCTGACTCTTTCAGCTTTCATCTAAAGCCGATTAGATGTATTTAAAGAAAAAGACTGGATAAGATCTAGTTGGGTCTTTCTCGGTCAATGTTCGTAGCTATAGTTATAAAACATCAAAATACAAGTTAGATATAAAGGGAAAAGTTTGTACAAAGCGTTGTGTAGTTTTTTGGATAATGCTTGCTATCATGTGAAAGTTTTTTCGCTCATAAGAGAATATATTTCTAGTAAATTGTAATGGTAGAAAATATTGTAGTGGATGGGGAAGAGGTCTAAAAATTAATTTGTGTATAAACATATATAAGAATAAGCATGCAAATTAAGTGAGCAGGTGTTTAAAATAATAAAAACCATAACTAGAATAAGAAGTCGCACTAAGCGAAGATAAAGAGCTGAAAGTTGATTGATGAGATGACATGAGCAAGTGCAACAGAGATCTACTCGCAACCATCACATGAAGGATGGAAAAAAAGTAGAGGAATGGGAAAACAAAATGGTAATCCGATGTCACAATGAGGAAGAACACCATAGTGTACCTTTTTGAATTGATAATAATATTTATTTACTGGATTTATTTTTCAATCAATCTATTTCTAATTAAAAATCTGTTAGGATGATTAGGCTGAAAATCTTATTGAGTTTATAGATTAGGCCAGTACAATCAACAAAATTATAGGGTTACAGGCTGGACTAGGCCTATATTTATAAGTACGCAGACATAGCTTTGAAGTGGACCAATCTGAATCCCATAGAAAGAAAAAAATATTTTTTTTATTATTATCGTTTATAACTTCAAGGCAAAGGGTGGAGGTTCATTTTGAAAGGCAAGACCTGTCTTCCAAATCCTTATTACTCAATATCCCGATTTCGCAAGCATTGGATTCGATCTATCGAGGGACATGGATCACTACCAGAAAACACGCGTATAATGACGGGAAATTAGTGACGAACCGTTATCAGTCACTATTTGTGACTGATTAGTGACCGACAGAAATTTGGTCACCGTGGTGTAAACTTAGTGACCGATTAGTGACAGACCGGTCACAGAATGCGCGGGTAGGATTGGTGCCAAAACTTAGTGACAATCATAGTGACGGGGTATCTGTCAGCAATATGATAACCAAAATTGCAACCAAACAGTGACAAATTCAGCCGTCATAAATATCATAACCCAAGTATTTATAAAATTTTAAAAGATTATTTTTGACGGTGACAGATTATTGACAAAAATTTCCGTCACCAAATTGAATTTTTAATTCCAAAAATAATAAAAATATTATTTTTGAGTAGATCTAAATTAAAAAAAAGATAAAAAAAAGAAAATCCAAAATGAAACTAAGTGTGCCCGCCGTTCCGTCCAAATTTCTTCGATAACCCAAATTTCAATCGTTCTCCAGAAAACTCAAATTCCTTCTTCTCATTTTCAAATCTCATGATGTCGGCCATGACCCATTTGCACCCCTATTG
>JAOXJJ010000001.1:11315749-11335349 GCA_025769935.1 Phoenix roebelenii
GACCGCACTTTGTAACAAAATCAGTGACCAAGTTACCTTCGTCACTAACGCCGCAACCGGATAGTGACGGAAAATACATAATTTCTTAAATATTTAATTCTTGAATTTGTAACGGCTTAGTGACGGCGGTTCTGTCACAAAGGTTAGTGATGGGAATCGCCGCCGTCACTGAGAATTTAGTGACGCATGTTTTTGTAACCAATTCAGTGACGGAAGCTCCGGTCACAAATTCCGTATTAGTAACCGGAAACACGGTATAGTGACGGGAATCTCCGTCACTATACGCGTGTTTTCTGGTAGTGGATTTCAACCTAGCTAGGTATAAGATGGAGTCACGAACAGTTGCAGCAAATGGACGAAGGCGATCAAGTTCTAGAAAATGGATACTTGGTCTTAAATATTTCCATGTGTCATGTAGTAATTGAGGATTGATGCAGTACATTGAGGAGTGCCAGGATAAGTTCACATGATATTTGGCTGTTCTCTGAGCACCACCACATCAGCATTCGTTTAAAAGTAAGAAACGTGAATTGGGGGAGGGGAGGGGACCTCTAGTTTTTTCTTTCAACTAGCTTTGCCCGATCGCACCCTTGGACTCTTTTCCCTTCGCCTTAGTTTGTACGTTTGAAACGGAGAGCAGCGGCTGTATTCGATATCACTACCGTAAAGGCGAAGCCAACCAAATTAAACCTCTTCTTTTTGTGTGCGAATTCCAACCATAGACCCCACTCATTAATGCACCATGGGGTAGTTTTAAAGGCAGCAGCAGCAGCCATCCATCCACCAGCCGTCTGAAAAGGTTCGAGCCATTCAGACAAAGACGGGAGCCGAGGGGTTGTCAAAAACAAAAAGAAAAAGGTGGGTCCTGCTCCCAACTGCAACTCATGTGCTTCCATTCATTGCCTTTTCCCTGTTCCAAACTTCCTTTTTTATCCTTCCCTTTCGCTCCTTTCACACACGTATCCATGCCTTCATTAACTAATACTTCATCAACCCCAAGTTTTATTGTATTAGAGGGCAAATGTTTCCCAAATACCATAGGCTATGTCGAACTCTTTTTGGTCTAATAAAAGCTTCTATATCTGCAAGTTTTGGGGAATTCTAACAACTTGGCGTTGCAAAGGTTGGGCCTACATGTTAGTAACATTGGAACAAATGAAAAAAACAAGTGCAAGACTAATCAAAGGATGGTGACATGTGCGATGAGGACCCAAGGGTTGAAACAAAGGTGGTGAGCCAAATTACAACCGTCCCACGTGAAAGGCGGGCCACTTTGGGTGGAGTTGTAGCTTTCCTCTACCTACATTGTCCGCGAGGACCCATTAAAGCGAACATTAGGAGGCATTGAGAGGAAGGAAAGGAAGTCTTGATGCATGGTGCCAAAAGAAATAAGAGTAATGAAAGCCGTGCTCGGATGTAGGAAAGGCAACGATGACGAGAAGGGTTGAATTTTGTTTTCTATTGGGTGGGCAATGCGCATGGTATGAGTCATGAAATAGATGAGCTCTTCAGCTGATCCCCATGAAATGCTATCCCAAGGAGACCCAAAGCGGTTCTTTGGCAAAGGATTAAGGATTAGAGCTGATCGTATGCTGGGCCTCGGACATATTTTAGTTCGACTTTAGGTTGGATCTATTTAAAATTTGATATTTTTTGTGCCTAAATCCAGCCCATGATTAGCTTTAGCATAGATATACGACAATTAGCCTCCTTTTCGTTGTATGTACATGTCATCATGGATTAGTTTAAGAATGAAAAGAGGAATTTTACTCAAAAAAAATGAAAAATAACTTTAAAAAGACAAATTCAAATAGATACGATAAAACTTGATATGATTATAAATAAGAGAAATATATTAAATGGCATGTGCAGCATGGCCTGGATTCCTTTCAAAGTTTAGGGCGTAGTAATCCTACGGCCTAGGATAAGCTTAGTACCCTAAAAAAAAGTTCCATGAACTTAAGAATGTGCATGCCATCCTATTCAAAAATTCCTCGAAAAGTTATTTTGACCAACCATTCCGAGTAAAGTTCTCTAGGCCTTCTCGAGAAATAATAAGCCAATTTTGACTAGCATTCGGAAATGCTCTTATGTCACCTAATTGTCGCAAACAGGGAAGTTAATGGTTTTTTCTTTTTTTCCTTTCAAGAAAAGAAGCTTTTGGACTTTGTGGAGAGAGAGAGAGAGAGTAGGGATAAAGGTTATTCATGAAAGAATACATAGCAAATTAAGGGTCAATAAAGTAGCTTCCGAGAGGACCACGCAAAGGTAACAAAAAAAGGCAGAACAGAAACCAACAAGCTCGGTGATTACCATCTTTTCTTTCTTCAACGACTTGCGATGGCCAGAGGAGGCCATTTGTTCATCTCTAAAGCAATCTATTTCTCCTTAAAAGCTTAAAAAGGAGCAGAGAACATTACTCGATACATCTAGCTGAAACACGCTTGTGAGGTTGGTTATATTTTTGAAAGGGCACTGAGCACAACTTTCTAATCCTTTGTCTCTTTTAAGCCTCCTTCGTCATCTCAGTTGGACTTTCTATCCTTGTCCTGCCCCACATGCAGCTTTTATTTCTCAACAAAAGCTTAGAAGGAACGTTTCCGCAACCATGTTTTTTTATCATAAACTATCGACCGGTTAAACATGATATCAGAGATTTGAAAAGAAACCTAGCAGTTTTCTGTAGCTTTTTTTGATAGTGATGTAGCTCGCTATGCTTATAGGCGAGCAATATGAGCAGCCGACTTACTAAAGAAAAAAAACCTAGTCATGTAGAACCTAAAAAAAGGATAAATTATTGATCTATTGTTTATTAATTATCCAAAATTAATATAAGAGGCATTAACAGTAGACGAGGGCAATGATATCATTGATTCAAATGGCCAATGAATATTTTATAGATAACTAGTCATAAAAATTATGAAGTTCTCATATAACTCATGAACTAGTAAAGTAATAGTAATACTCGAGCAATTTGATTATTGAGAAATTGAAAGATTAAGTCAATGAAAAACTCACGAACAATTCAATTTTTTTTCAGTAATTCACGTAATACTAGCATTATTGTCCCTTAGTGCACTAAAGCTACCCCTCTATTGCCCCCCAATAAATGGCAACTTATCCATACAGGTCATTTGCAAATGAGGCTTGTGCTATTCCTTGATTTTTTTTAGAAGATCTTGAAAAATTATAAATTAGAATTCTAAGTCAAGTGCTTGGGGGATAACAAAATCACGATGTGAACTCGTAGCCTCCTCCCACATGGATGAGTAGGGGTAAAATCACTAGTTTATAGCCTACTTTATGGATTTGTATAATCTTTTTATTATAATTATAAAAATATTCCCATATTTTTTTAAAAAAATAGATGCATGAACAACCATACAAACATTATTATGTACACACATATATATGTATGTATGGATGCAAACTAGGTGACGCATCAATAACTACAGGCATTCTAGGTTCAAGTCTTAAAAAATGCATCTTCAAGTAATTTGATTATCTCGACTTACATTACGCTAGAAAAATATTTGGTATAGAGCTCAAATCTTGATGGGAGCATCGTCGTTATATTTTTCAAACATTTTTTTCCTCTATCTCTCTTTCCAAAAAAATAAGTTATTAATTTATTGAAAAAATTTATTTATTTTTCGAACACCTACATTTCCTCACAATAATAAAACAATTTAATGTTTAGAATTTTAATTTTTTTTTTAAAAAAAAGGGCCAATCTCGCTAAGGCCGTCCTACTTGCGAGGGAATCCAAGTCGAGCAGACGTTGCTTCCATATATAGTTTGCCTCCTTCAGCCTCAAAAAGAAAGAAGAAAAAAAAGCAACTGGTACGATATAGTGATCATCTAATGATCAGTAATTATGAAACATAACAGTTCCATCAAGCTAATGGTAACGACTGTTATAACACTATAATGCCGTTACTTTGAAGTTTGAGCTAAAAAGAAAGAAAGAGATGACCGACGAGCATGGGCACCCTTTTGGGGGCACCCAAAAGGAAGAGGCTTAGCGTATGCTTCATCACAAACTGGAAAAGGTGGCGTCGTTTGGTAGGTCCCACCCTACTTTAACGACCAGCAGAACTTTCCACGCCTTTTGAGTCAAATCCAGCTCTTTATTTCTTCCTTTCTCTCCTATCTTCTTTCTTTGCCCTTTTCCCTTTCCTCAATGAAAACACTCAGACTATTCTGTCCGCTCCGACCTTTCTCCTCGTCGTTTCCTATCTTTTCTTTCTGTTGGGAATCATGAGCCATGTGAATACGTGACACCTGGGTACCTCCTCTCTCTCTCTCTCTCTCTCTTCATACTTCTTACCCTAACGGTCAATTTCTGCATCACGTGAGGAGCAGGCTCTGGAATTTCAGAATTTAACCCAAAAAAAAGTCTCATTAATCCCAATCAATTCGCCGACCGATCAAATTAAACGTAGCATGTTATAACAAAACTATATTTATATGATAATACATTTTGTATGTTACATAAATAATTCATGGACCGGTGGTTTCACTGCAAATGGTCAATTTACTTTAAATTATTTTATTTTATAAAATTTTTAGAATAGGTTCCTATGTGCCCTCCCTTTTTCTCCATCTGTAATGATGCTTGGCGAGATCCCTAGATCTTAGGTATATAGGTTTTGAAAATTCAATTTCATCATATAATTCATCGCAAACAATTAAACCCACTTCATATTCGTATCAAGCTCAAGTCTTTTCTGTGTTAGAGAATTACCCAACGGGATCAATGAGCACCTTCTCGTTGCACTCTAGCTTAGAGGAAAGTATATTTCAATTCCTTCAACTTTTTTTTTAAAAAAAAAACTTTACCTCTATTTTTTTTTTTTCAATTAACACTTTGAAGTTATTTTTCAGCTGGTTCCACCACGTGATAGCTGGCAGGCGCTCTTGCTTCCAAAATACCTAGGCTCCTTAATTAGAGTAGGGGCCATTTTGGTGTGAAAAGGAGGCTAGGGGTCACAAAGGGCCTGCTGATAATAGGGTGAAATTAGGGGAATTTGGGGTGCTAGGGTTGACCGGCAGCTTGTTGCAAGTACCTAGATACGGGGAGGCAATGGAAAATGCATATCTTTATTCTTTAATATTTTACCATTTCTGAAATGTTTGAATAGGTTTATTGGTGTGGCCACTCCTCACGTGAGACCCACCTCTGGGTTAATCGCAAAAAAATATTCGGATGCGGAGGCCTATGAAAAATGAAAAATTGGAATGAGGCTTTGTTTCCATCGGAATGGTATAGATTCGAAACGCGCAGACGTCGATTAAATTCGGAGACTGGATGCCCCACTCTTAGATGCTTTCAGTGGGAGCGCTACTGGTCCGCTGGTATCGAGATGGCATTGGGGTGACGTACTCATACGTGGGTATTGATCCCAGTAGAGGTGCCCACAGGTCGGAAAGGGTACGTAGAAACTTGTAGCATGTATCGAACATTCTCTGATGGAAAGGGAGCCCAGTGGAGGCTGCTACGTGAGTGAGGTTTCTTCTCCCTTCTCCTATTTTTTTACCAAAAAAATGGAAAAGAAAAAAAAATAAACAGAAAAGAATAGAAAAGTAGGGTGCTGCTTTGTCGAACGGCCCAATAGTTGATTGTATCCAGATTTACCTGATACAGGGAGGCAATGGAAAATGCATATCTTTATTCTTTTAAATTTTACCATATTTGAAATGTTTGAATAGCTTTGTTGGTGTGGTCACCCCTCACGTGGAACCCACCTCTGAGTTAATCGCAAAGAAATCTTGGACGTGGAGGTCTACGAAAAATGAAAAATTGGAAGAGAAAAAAAAGAGAGAGACTGAGGAGAATAGAAAAGAAGGGTGCTGCATTGCAGAATGGCCGAATAATTGATTATATCTGAATTTAGTTGAAATTTCAATATATTATTTTTGGCATTGAGAGCTATAGATTAAACGATTTGGACCATTGAAAAATCTTCTCTATTAATTATTTCAATCGTCAACACTTGATAAATTTATTTTCTATTTTATTGTTTATTGTTGAAATCCGTCTGGTTGGTGGTGAATGCATGTTTTTGTTGTGGAAGACAGGGTTAAATAGTGAAAATTTTTTGCTGGACTAGATTCCGTAGTTTTTTTCCTTCACATAGAAGAGTTTCCACATTAAAAATTGTGTTATCTCTTGTTTCTGGATTAATTGATTATTTTTCCTATTAATTGCTTCAGTAGATCGTAATGATTATTATTGCTTGGTGAGCGATATCCTATTTAATTATACAAAGAGGAAAAAGAAGTTTGTGACATCATTATTTTTTTGTTACATTTTTTTCCAACAAAGTGGTATCAGAACATGTTGCTAGTAGCTTAATTTTTCTTGTATTGATTAAATGGAAGAGTATTCAGGTGGCAGTATGGTTAAACTCACATCTTCTAATTATTCAATTTTGAAGCTCCAAATGGAAGATTTACTATTTTGCAAAGATTTGTATGATCCTATTGAAGGAGATAGCACCAAACCAAGTGACGAAACTCGACAAAAGTAGGAGAAAATGAATAGAACATCCTTGTGGTGTAGATGTGGATGCTTTCTTGGCCGACACGTTGTTGGGTGTCAAGTTGTATGAAAAGAGCAGAGACTGCTACCACGGAGTCCCTCACTAAGGTGTATAGGCCAATGTGCCTTGGATGTGGTCGTATAGGCCATCCGTCGAGAGGCGGATAAATTATACCCTATATCATTCTGTAGTGCATCATGCCAATCATCTTATCTTGTTCCTATAGATCTTATTCATCATACGTTTGTCTTGGATTACCACCCTGTCACATCGTCTCAAATTGTTTTTGTGGTGCACATGGTGGAGGATATAAATTCTTCAAAAGTGTAAGACTTGTAAAATTTGAAGTTTTGAAGTGCGAGAAGTAATGGACTGTCTCAACCACAAATTATATTCAGGATTGCTAAGAGATGAAGATTTAAAGGACTCATTTGGCTTGCGGGAAAAAGGAGGGAGGAAAGTATGATCAACAGAAAAATAAAGAAAGACTTCAAATTTGATTGGAGTTTTCATAGAAGAAAGATAAGAAAGTAGTATTCTCATAAGAATAAAAGTATCCCGTTTCATGAGAAAGAAATATACGTTGGACATGGAAAAATTCAATTCCCACAAGTTGAGAATCGGGATAATTTTTTTTTCTTCAAATATGCCCTTAAACTTTTGGATAAAATGAGATAAGGTCTTTTTTTTATTAAAGACATAATAGATATTTTATATTTTTTTTCAAAATAGTAGATAGTCAACCAAACATAAGCTACTATAGAATATGCCATTTTTCCATAGTTAACCAAACATACAAAAATTACTTTTCAAGTATCATATACCTAGGTGTCTGCTTCTTAGAAAAAATATTCCAATAACAAAAAAATCTTTTCGCGAACCAAACTAGTCCTTAAAGCACGAGGAATCTTGGTGGATTAAAAAGAGAAAAGCTTGAACTAGGTTCCTAGCAATAAATAGTAAAATAAGTTTCTAACTACATTGAATCACAACCATTCAGCTTCTCCTAGCTGCCAAAACCAAATAATTGGCACAATGATCTCAACATGGGTTGTTATATCAACTAGAATGGAACGCATGAATAAACGTGGTTTTTTATTTTTATTTTTTTTTTGATAAGGCGATTATTTTTACTAGAATATGAACTAATAAGTGCTAGGTTACAACAGGACACTATAGGCACAATATGATACACCTTTGTTTATTTTTATTTTTGGTAAGGCATGTGTCTTTTTGAACAAAAAAATCATAATAAATTATTTATGATATAAACTATTTAAAAATAAAGCCTGTGATATTCTGATTAAAAGCCAAACCCCCGGAATCCGGATCCCAGCACCATGGGTTCTCTTCTCGTCTCGACCGTTGACAAAAATCTCACCAGAGTCGGGCCTTTTCTTCTCGCTTTATCCCAAACTGTGTCTCCCCCACCTTCATACCCCCCCTCTCTCTTGCCTTAGATAACACGGGGCGGATCGTAGATGGTGAGCCGGTGAGTCCGTTTCTTTTTTTTTTGGGATCCCTCGGAGAATTTTTCTTTGGTTTCAATAATGTGGGTTTATAAGTTATAACCTCTCCATTTATTCTTTTAATTTATTTGTTTATCTTCTTTTGTCACTTGGTTCATTTGGATCATAAAAACTAGCATATTAAATTTTCAATCAAAGAAAAATAGAACAACATGTCATAGCCTATTAGCTCTGCATAAGTTTAGTCATGTCATTGAATCTTAGCGAGGCCTACTTTACTTAAGCTGTTGGGCTGGCTATTGTTTCATCAATCCATCGTAACAGAAAATCAACAGGATTTGTTAAATAATTAGTTATGATCATAAGATACATAATAACACATAGAATATTAATCTATTAGATATTCTATTATATTAAATATTTAATAAATATTAAAAATATTAAGTACATATATAAAATATCAATTTATTTATAAATTGATATTTTATATTAAATTTTAATTTATTCTAATCTAATTTTATTATTATGTGTATATATTGATATTAGGAAAGGCTAATCTTCACTTTTTTTTTCTTTCCTTCTTTGATTGTTAGAGGTTGACTTCAAGCCGTTCAACCTTTTATCTAAGTGGCAAGAGATAATATAATCTAAATAAACACTCCGTGGTTTTATATATATATATATATATATATATGTATATAATTTAATCCATAACATTATATTTATCATAACATGGTGTTATTATGATTTATTTTTGTCGATCTGGTGACATTTTTTTTTTTGGTTTCATGGATGGTTGAAGTTTTACAACACTGAATTACATGACGGAATAAAAGAATATATCATTAAGAAAACACATAAAGGAGATTAAATTGGGTAGGAAACACAGAGACTGCTGGAAACACGGATGGTCAGGTATGCCTAACACAAGGAAACATCGAGAATTCAGTGGTGTGTAGTAGTATAGAAATTATATGGTTGGCATCAAATGAACATAAGTAATAATCATTGGACCAATGGAAATACTTTGAGGTGCAACGGACATTCGTGTACATGTCGATCTTTTTACAGTGCGTTAGCATCATCTGATTTACTGTCTGAATCCAGTATGCAACTTTGAAGAGGTTAATGTGGCTTGCATTGCACATAGGCATTTGTGACTTATGTCTTGATCCGTCATGCTTCCATTCATCCATCAATCTGTCAGTCTTTCGTGGAAAAGTATAACCAAGTCCGCTTAGTAATCTACTCTATCGATCATTTGATCTTTTCTATTTTTGTGAAATGAGTCTTAAAAAGTATTTAGTGCAGGGACTCAAAGGAAACCCCAACAAAAAAATCTTCTTCTTAATTTGATTTTTAAGAAGACGATTCAGTGCAGTGAATCTTGTCTCCTAATTTGATTTTTACGCGGTTGGGATCTAGATTGTTTGCATACAATCCAATGACGGACCACAATGTGGACTCTATTCTCGATTTATAGATCTAGACCTGGCAAAATTGAGACACGATGGAACGAAAAAACCAACTAGAAATGGCTCAATATCTCTAGTCGAATCTAACATGGTCAAATTCAACCCAAACGTGACTTAAAATGGGCCTTTAACTTAACGGAGAAAAGAAATTGGGCCAGGCCACATTCTAGATGGATGACGGTTTATTTTGTGATCCCAATTTATCGTATAAATCGGGATCACAAAATATTTAGTACATAAACATTATCTTAATTCTTTTGTATGTACTAGCTTCGGATTTATGAACTAAACCCGGGTGACCTAATACATGGTCTAGCGCATGATCCTGGACTCTCATATTTCTGACAAACAGGTTACCAAAAGACGAACACATGAATTTGGATTTAGTATGTCGGACAAGGAATTATGGTCTCAATGATCCAATACATAAACCTGACTCGGACTTCTGAGTGAGTTTGCAAAGAGGTGAGGTTTTGCGTCCTACTGCTTGTGGCCACTTGCCAAAAACCTTTCCAACTATTCTTCTCCATACCTATATTCTTTAATTTTCCTCGTTTTAGCCCATGGTGGCATATCGTTCATAGCAAGACATACCATACCGTATCGAACCTGACAGTATGAAACTACTATACAATACTGGTTCAGTATACGATACGGCATACCGATACGAGGGGTGTACCGACACTTGGTACGTCGAACTGGCTCTAGTATCGAGTATATCGATATAGTAATAGAATGGCAACAATACAGAGCATGATACTAAGATGGTGTATTTTGGTTCACAGTGAAGTTACTGGTACAAACCACCATTTCTCTCGGCAAGTGTGGCAATATTATTTTTAAAATCTTTATAAGAGATACGAGAAAAACATCTCTATTTATATATGTCTATACATATTAATAGGAAAGCCTCAAGTTAGCCACGAGGCTACTAAATTCTTTGAACAAAAAAAATGATTTGGAATACTTTCTTCGTGTCAATTCGGTTCAATTCAGCCGAATCGAGTAACTAATAGGAAGATTCAAAATAGACATGTGTAGTATACGATCGAGTCAGGTTGGGTCAAGACAAAATTTATGAATTGTGGACCCAACATGAAATGTGGATTGGGTCTAATATTTGAACCGAACCCACCCCGCCGGATCTTTAAGAAAGGATTAAGTCGGATCGGGTCAAGTCTAATGGGTCAACGCAATCTATTTGTAGCCTTAATTCCAGGTAGAGCTAGATAAGGTTTTGGAGCAAAATCGATTACATATAGCACTAAGTACAAACTGCAAGTTCGAAAGACCATAACTTTACCATACAATATCTATTTTTAGTATATTAGATGACAAAAAGTTCTCAACAAGCACTACTAGTATCTTCTAATCCAAGATGAATTAGCTAATGTAGCAGAAGACAAAGTTGTTATAGAAGTCAAAATTTAGCTTTAAATTTTCTTTAACCTTTTTGTAATTATTTTTACTAGTCATAACCTTTTAGGGTAAGTTATAATCTCTTCTAACTAGATGAGGAATTTAACTAATTTTTTATAACGATGGACCTTACTAATAGAGATATAAGATATATGTAACATTTGTATTTGTTCTTAATAAAAATAAAAGGATTTACAACCTTGCTCCCAAAAAGTTTTATCTTTTTTTATAATTTTTATTTTGAGATATTTAGGTTGAGCAGGCAAAGAAAATTCTTTCTTCTTCTTGATGAAATCTATTTTTGTAGCTATACGTTAATATCTTTTTGCACATAATATATGCTTTGCTACATGAGAACTATCTATTTCTCTAAATCTCTCCATATATTGAATGGATAGGAGAGATAAACAACCCCTCTCAAAGTTCAAAGTGAAAAAGAGAAACATCGATCCTTTCTTTGACTTGAATTTGTACCTCTTCCTACATGGATGTAATTTGGATTGTTTCAAGTCTAGATTGATCATGCTAGCACAACTAATAAAAACCCAACCTTAGCTTGATTTGAACCATTACTTTAAGTAATCAAATAGGAATGCACTCCAAATCTGAATTTTTAAATTCAAGTACAAATTTGATCATGTTATATGAGTTTTGTTGAGTTATATAGATTCAAGTGAGAATTATCTTTAGTTAATTAACCTAAAGTTCACTAGTGAGCACTTGCTCAAATGATATCACCCCTACCAATTAGCAATAGGCAACCCCTGACAAAAAGAAAAGAGAGATTTTGCCAGGCTATTAACTTTTCCAAGTTATTTTAGATTGACTGAGACTTAGGTGGGAAAGGTGGAGACTAGTCCCCCTTTATCTAAAAGAAACTAAACCTAGATCCAACCTCAACCAAAAATTTAATCCAAAAATAGATTTTGCTAGGTCATAACAAGTTTGTCAAGTTATTTTAGGTTCAGTGAGACTTGATTTGTAAAAGCAGTTTATAATTTTGTACAATGAAATTTTCTCCAATGTTTTTAAAGTTTGTTCAAAAAGCACATTTCAAATAATTTAGTAGCAATTTTTAATTTCTTACTTATACAACAGACGGGCCCTTAGGAGACCATTTTGATGACTAATTATGATATATTTAGTATGATGTTTTCTTATTGAATCAAGTTTTTTGAAAATATATTATTTGTATAGAAATTGTTGATGATAATTCAAAAATGTATAACTACATCTCATTATTTTTTTAGATATAGGAAGAAATCAATCACTAGTTTGGTGAGAGGGTTGAATGAAAGAAAGGTATACTAATGGATGGATAGATATTGTTACTAAATAATGATAAAATTGGGTGTTCAAGATATATTGCAGACGGAAAAAATAGTTTAGTGTTCAAAATTCTCTGAAATTGTAAAAAATGGGTTCATATAGGACATCAAAATATTACATTCGGGGTAAAGACCACCTCTCACATGTAACTTTGATTTAATATAACTGTTTAGTAAAGATTACAAATTTTCTTACAGTTATATGTATAAATGATAAAGGAAATGCTAACATACCCAAATGAGGAGCAGTAGCGGATTCACAAAGAATAGATTACTTTTTTAGGATGGCAATTTTTATATTTGTTGATGTCAAAATAATAAAAAAATAATATTTTTTAGGAGGAAATTTATCGCTATTTAATAGGGATCTATGTCTATTCCAAAATCAAAATGTACAATGAAATAATTAGTGCGTACTTTTGGACAATCAAAATCCAATAAATCAAATCCCTATATTTATTTACAAAGTAGATAATATGCAAAATCTATTGATTTATTTATAAAAGTATCCATCTAAAGCAATGCATAAGTGGAGGAAAAAAAAAATAGATAGGAAAAAATAAAGTACAACAAATTGTTAATATAGATAAAACATTAACAGATTGAACTTCTCCGACATATAACAGACAGAGCAAAACCTACAGCTCTCAAAATAAGAATTAGATTTTATTATGATTCCTACTAAATCCAAAGATGTGTTTGGATTAAAATTCTCTTGTTGGTCACCCTTGGGCAAACTTTTTTGTTCAAGATAACAAGCTAAGAGCATCACCATGAGCCCTTGCCTTCTTGATGTTACTTCGAAATGATTAACATGATTACAGCAAGGGTGATAATTATTCCTTCATCCTTTTGTCCTTCGACCACCATGCTATAACGGTGAATAATGAATTTATAAATCATGAGCATACTTCAATAGATAATTGAAATCACATGAGCAAGTTAATGGATAAATGGATTGATCAAATGGTCATCTCGACCACGCTCGACAATCTTTTTTTTATATGATGATTGGAAATTAAACAGATCACTCCTCAGCTTTGGTTTGCTCATTTGCAGCCACATGGGTAATAGAAGTTTGGGTGCTCAAAACTTCAAATTCATATGAAAAAAGTCGTTATTTGTTTAATGAAAAATTTTCTTCTGTTTCTTCTGTGCTCATAATTAGAGGCAAATACATTGAAAGAGATTTAGTACGTGTCCGATCTCAAACTCGGTTCCTTTCGTGGGTCCGGTCCGGCCCGGCCGCGACGTCCACACCCACAAGCGGTCGAGCCCTCTCAACGAAATTACGACAATGCCCTCCGGCCTCATCAGGTTTATTTATAAGCGAAGCGAGAGCTTTCGGGAGAGGAAGGAGAGGGGAATTTGGTTGGGTGCCGGAGAGTTGAGATCATCGGAGGCGATGGCATCAGCGGCGGCCGGATCGAGCGCGGCGGTGCCGTTCTGGAGGGCTGCGGGGATGACGTACATAACCTACTCCAACATCTGCGCGTCCCTGGTGCGGAGCTGCCTCAAGGAGCCCCACAAGTTGGAGGCCGTCAACCGGGAGAATGTCCATTTCGTCATCTCCAAGTGGGCCAACGGCAAGCCTGAGAAGCCCAGTGAGCCCTCCCCCTCCCTTCTCCCTTCTCCCTTTTTTTTCGCATCCGATCTCGTTCTATCCCAAAGTCTATGCATTCGTGTGGAGATCATGTGCAGTTGAATCGACTTTTGAATCCCCTCCATATTTTGTGCAAATGATCGAATTTGTTTATATATGCACATATTTATGCCGATTCATTTATACTTTGAGTTGTTTTTGCTTTGGTGTTGAATAACTTACTCAATAGATTGCAAAAATTCTAGGGTTTTGCACCTCAAGGTTAATTGGGAAAAAAAGGTGCGATTTTGGCCGGTTTTTTGATCGAATGATACTATCAAACCTCAGCTGTATTCTTAATTCCAATGCCAGAAGCCTTTCTACGGATTCTATTTCTGTGAGCCTGCTATGGGCAGTCCTAGTTCTGAGTCGAGTCAATTGCGACAATGAAATGACCAAATATAACACAGTTATTTTTAACTGGATTGTTTTTAACATGTACTTCGACCTAAGGTTCTAAAACATCATATCCAATTCCGCCTAGTAAGGTCACGACTGCATTGGGTTATAGGAGTCTGATGTGAACTATCTGCAGCCCTGGTCTTACTTTGCTCCAGTTGGTTAGAAGAATCATCTGCCATCATTGCTTACTGCTTGCCCTGCATAAAATTGTTCTGATTTGTAGTTCTAGAGAAGACATTATTCTGACATCTTAAAAAGATGACATTGAATGAATGTGGAAACATGAGATCCTAAATTTTCATTCTGTTAAGGAAGCAGAAGAACAAGGCAAGGGATTTTAAAAGGAGGATTTCTATGTTTGCAACCTAACTTTACCAAAGGCACATGCATGTTTTCCTTCAGTCCAATCTCAATCAAAGAGCTTTTGTTGTAATGCACAGAGACTGTTATCTTTTCCTTTCTTTCTTTTTCCTCCCTGCATAAAAAATGATAAATTGTTATCCTTTTAAAGCAAGAAACTTGGAACATCCAATAACTCTATTATCAACATTATGAATGGGTCTAGGTCCAAACACATTTAGAAAATAAAATTTCTGACCAAAGTCCGCAATCTCAGTACCGGAGACCTTATCAGTTTGGCATGGTATGGTATGGTATGGTACACATTTGTATCGAAATGGCTCTCTAAACATTTTTTCAATTTTTATCTTGGTAAGCCTTAGTATGGGCCGGTACGCATCTCAGTATGCCTCAATATACCTCGATATAGGGCGGTACGGGCTTGTATCGATGTAGAGATAAGCTTTGTACCGGATTTCTTCTAGTATGGTGTGGTACATCCTGTACCGGGCGGTATGGTACTGTATGCCCCGTACTGGATGGTATGACAGACCATGTCCTTGACTAACTTGCTAGATTTGCTTGATTTTGGTCAACTTTCATCTTCGTTGTCTAGGGCCCTTTTCAAGATCCTTACACTACATAGAAAACGTTCAACAATATTATTCACAAAGATCACAAATTGGAATATCGTGGCATTATTTTTCTAATCCACTCAATCATCAACTATCAGATTTCGTTTTCTCCATCATAAAAAATTACTTTATTTCTTCCAGTTAATATTAGCCTTTGATAAACCCACATTGAAATAAAATCTTGAATGTTCTCTATTGTTGTACGTCAATAATCGCGCCATGGTTTTGGGAAGCTTGCACTTTGAGGGAGGCAGTAAAGAAAGGCTCCAGCTTCTAACTTAAGGTGACTGATTAATGTTTGCACTTCTGTAAAACTTACTTATTCAATTGATTTGCAAGACAAATAAGGGGCCTTTTGGTTCTTCTTGTATCACATGCCTTAAAAAAAAATCAGCTTATAACTTCATCATTTGTTAAAATGATGTTCATGCTCTCATAAGAGAAGTCAGTTCGTTTAATGCATTGCCTTTCTCTGTCCTCAATTTCTCACCAAGTTTCGACACCCTAGCCCTGTGCTTGTTACCTGTGGCATGTTGGCTTGCTGATCTTAGATGGATACTATCAATGGTGTGGAGAAGCTCATGAGTTGTATAAGTAACTTCAGTATACTATCTAGTATTATCTCAATTACATATTTGATGTTTACGCATCCAACTGCTTCAAGGCTTATGCCATACAACTTCAGATTCTACTGCCCCACCTCCATTTTTGGCCTTTTTGTGTGACTTGTGAAGAATATGCTGAAAAAGTCAAGCGACTTACTTTGGCACCTGCAAGTCCTACCCCTTCAGTTTAATTTGTCATTTCCCAATAACTAATCTCCTGTTGCTGTCGTAACTTCTTTACATGAATCTAGTTCTTTTCAATATCTATGAGCAATTTTCATGAGTGCTTCCCCATTCTCATAATTTCTTTGTCAACCAGCTTACAAAACCTGTCAAAATTGCTTCTCCCAAAGCATTAATTCACAGTGGATTCATCCTGTTTATCTGGAATGAACACTCCAGTTTAAACCCACCTTATCTCGAAAGGCATAGTAAAGGCATGAAGTGTGTATCTTATTGTTTGATGTCATTGTAGTCGTGCAAATGGATCAGACTAAATCCTGCATAGTCAAATAGTGTATATGAGGACATAAAACTGAATGGATAAAAAATTAACAGGGGAACAAATTCATGGGATATCTGTCAATGTGACTCCAGTATCCTTTAAACTACATCAAATTTGAACATCCATATGTGCTGTACAAGCTACAGATTCTCATCTCCACTACATGCGATCTGAATTGTTACCAGGAAGTTTGCTTAATTAGAATTTGATATATATGCAACCTATGGCAAAAGTATCAGCAGAGTCTGAAACGTATTTGATAATAACTGCAATAATTGTATATTCCTGGTAGTGTTGATGTATCTCGCAATTTAGATATTGCAAATCACAGGCGTGCTAATTACGTGATATTTAGGTGTTTCAGGAGTCTGGTGACTCAAATAAGGCACTTGCAATTTCTAATTACTGCAGTCTTAATGTTATTATGCAACTAATATTATCACCTGCCTTTATTTTCTTAGTTACCTGAGAAATTTATTTGGTTGCTAGCATATGATTTATGTATCCAAGTTACATATGGATTTAGTACCAACAGATTGCATTACACTATTGCATGCTTTGCAGTTCCTTCTTTTTGCTAATTTGTCCATCTTCTTTGCAGCCATCCGTTCGGATTCACCTGAAGAATGAGAGCTGGCCAGCTGGGGCACTGGTGGCTTGATCATCAATATTAAATTCTGTGTCTTGATTTCTTATGTACTTTCACAAAGCTTTGATATGTACTCTGATGTGGCTGTCAAGTGGCAAGATTTTTCCAGCATGCAAAGAATAAAGTTTTTGATGTTGGTAGATGTCAAACCAAATACTGTTTTTACGGTTCCTTAATTTTATATGATTTTAGTTTTCCATCTGGAGACGCAACCTATCTTCTGATTTAATTATTTGCTCACTTCCTGCCAGTAAATGCATGATCTATGTCCGTGCATTGTAATGCTGGAATAATACAATCCATTCACCATGCTGCATATGTTTCATTGTTACTTTTTGTGATTCCAGTGTTGCTTTTTGTCAAATACCCTGGTGGGCAAAATTTTTTCCTGGGATATGGCGAACTGCATCAGTGTGGAAGCTTGTATGCATCTGATAGTGGATGACATCGAAAGGATTGTAAGGTGATATTAGTTTATTATCAGATTTGTATCGTATGCACCCTGAACGCCGCTCTATTGGTTCCGCTGGATTGTGGTGAAGATAAGTTTATGGGTCCAACTAGCATCATCTTGAAGAGTTGTTTATATCTTAAGGTGAAATGGTTGATGGGAATTAAATCTGATCATGCAGACACATCTGAAGCACTTGGCCAGAAGATATACTGATCTGGTTTTTTTCACGTACATAATAGTACCAAATTAACTTTATTTGATCAATATAGTTTGGGGAGAATCTGAGAGCCCATTTATTTGGGGGTAATTTGGTGTGAAAAAATATTTTATAATGTTTGGTCCGAAGAGGATAAGAAATTGGTAAAATTAATGATGGATTCTATATTTATATTTTGGAAGGGACGGTAAAGTAAATGCCATTAGGAGATAATATTTGTTTTTTCATGTTGGATGACTTATTGAAGATAATACGAACGTATCATTTCTTAACTGAAACATCCTCATTTACATTATATTAATATTTTATTAATTATACTCTATAATTATATTAATATATTGATTGTATTATTAATAAATATTAGTTATTAATAGAAAATTAACAAATAATTATTAATTACAATAAATCTAACATAGGATTTATTAATAATTAATATATTTATTTACATACCAAATTATACTAAAATTTATTTATAATAAGAAATGTATTTTATAATATATGTATAATTAATTCAAAAATATTTATTAACTGATGTAAATATATTACAATATTTCATCTAGCTTATATTAGTAGCATTTATTTGAGTGGGTTATAAATGACTGACTTAAATTATTTATTTAAGGGTATTGTTAAAAAATTGGCAATATTTCTACATAAGATTACTTCTAACCAAATATAGTAATTTTTTTCTGATGCTATTTTATAGAGTATTTTTTTCATCAACCAAATATGAAAAAAATTATTTTTTTCGTAATTACTTTTTTAGATGAATAATTGTCAGGAATCATCAGATTATCTTATACTCTGGCATACCCCAATCAAATGAATCTGGAAAGTTATTATTATCACTCCTTTTTTTTGGCTTAAGAAAAGGGGAAGGGGGGAGGAAGGGACAAGCCCATCCCCGCGTAGCAGCCCTCACTGGACTCTCATCCCATCAGGAGAATGTTTGATGCGGGCAGAAATGACCGTGTGTTAGGCATCCCAGCCGGTTTTACTCATACCCTCCCCATCCGTGGGCCCGGTTCGGTTATCCCTCTAGGCTTCGGCACGAATACCACGTGTGAGTACGTCACACCTAGCACTACCGAGGCTACCAATAGAACGATACGCCCTTCCAGACCCCGTGTCCGAGCAGGGAGCATCCGGTCTTTACAATTTAATCAACGTCCGTGCGTTTCGAACTCGAAACCACTTGGTTGGAAGTAAGGCCACGCTCCCATTGGGCTACCACATCAGTGAAAATAATAACATAAGCAACATTAAATATGAACATTAAAGATATGATGTTCATATTTAATAATGCTTATGTTATTACTTTCAGCTGGGGGTGCAAATGGATCGGGTCGAACAGAATCATGAGTGATCCCGACCCAATTTGATTTCTTGTTCGAGTTCTAATATTGAACCCATATCCAACCTAATAGAAAATCGGATCGGGTCGGTTTTATGGCTAAAATTTTTGACTCAACAGGTCATTCGGGTTAGGTCTATGTATAATCCGGTCCCAATCCAAAAAATTCAGATTCGAATTGTTTGAGTCTAAGGCGGGATTGAGTGAAAGCGCCTAAGCATCTTTGAAGCCATTACAAACTAATATAAGTTATGGTGCAAAATTGGTTACGATATGGATGCCATCACTCCCATAAAACAAATTGTTTCCTTTGTTCTCTTGTCAAACTTGCAGATTTAGTAGGATTATAAATTAAATCTTACATTCCATTTGCCACTGAAATCATCATTCCAATTGTTTTCCCTGGATGTATGGTGTTGCTGGAAATTGGACCCGGGGGTGACTACTCGGCCGATTGGGAGGAGCTCCGGTGCGAGTCGGTGGGTGGCGATCCGTCGGCGGGCGGCATCCTCCGGAAGACCTGCAAAGAAGCCGGTGGCCGGGCTTTCCGGCGCCGGCCCTC
>JAOXJJ010000001.1:11335449-11355134 GCA_025769935.1 Phoenix roebelenii
AATGATGAGGCGTTGACAGTCGTAGCAGGGTATGATCCCTGGTTGATATGTCGTGGCGTGGCCGACAAGTAAAGCATAGTGCGGTGAGGCTGTTGCAGGGCATGGCTGCAGCATATGGATGACGAGATCGGCCTTCTGAGGTCAGCTCGGCCTTCTGCGCTCGGCCTTCTGAGCTCGGCCGCCTTCGTGAGCTCGGCCTGGATGAGCTCGGCAGCCTTCTATGCTCGGCAGCCTTTATGAGCTCGGCAGCCTTCTGTGCTCGGCAGCCTTCTGTGCTCGGTATTCTGAGCTCAGCCTGGATGAGCTCAGCAGCCTTCATGAGGTCGGCCTTGCTGTCGGATTTGGGTATTTTGTTTGTGCTTGTGGGGTGGTCCATTTTTTCCCCAATATATGGCATCAGCAATAAAAACCAGTCAGTGAAACAACTTTGGCAAACCATTGTAGCATACTATAGAGGCTCAACAATATACGCCCCTATAAACAACATATGCACAATCCTTAAATCCAAGAAGCAAATCCCATTCAGATTGGGAAGACTAAGAAATACTCCTTACAACGCATCACAAAGCCGTGCTACCACCAATTCCACTACCTTAATCGTCCATTTTCTTGAATCATAGTTCTCATACACATCAGACTATGAGGTCAAGGTTTCAGGACCAGCAAAATAGTATAGACAAAGCTTTAAAAGAAAATCTATTATGTCATATTTTAATAATGGGAGCCTGAATAACAATTGTTATTCAATATTTCATCCATTCCACTTAATTTAATAATGTTTTTACCCTCAAATCTCGATACAAGCTGCGGAAAAAAAATCAGTGGGCAGTAATGGGCAAAAAAGTTTCCTGTTATATTGGCAATGCAGTTTTCTTCTCAACAAGAATGAGAGAGAGAGAGAAGTTATAACCATTAATTTATGAATTTTTTTTACATGAATACTCTTTTAAAAATTCAAATTTGTGTAGTTACCCTCCTAAAATTTAGATTTATTTCTGTACCCTTATAAAATATTATTTTTGCACAAATGATCCTCATATAACGACTCTTCTAACACCATTAATAAAAATTATATTTATTTTAATTAAAAATAAAATAAAATTTTGAAATTACATTTTTGTTTTCCTTTACAATCGCCTTATAAATGTTTCTTTTTACACATCTATCTAATAGGAGTATTTAAGTCAGTTTAATTTGAAACCGTTAATTTTTTAACGGCGTTAGATGGCGTAGATATATATGCAAAAATAAAGATAAAAAATGGTAGAATAGCAAAATAAGTATTTTACAAAAGTATATAAGTAAATATCAATTTTGAAAGAATATTCGTGCAAAATTTGATATTTAGGAGGATATTCATGCAAAAAAAAATAATAATTTACCAATTAGAGTGACAAGTAGGAACATCATTCGACGACCTGAAACCTCGTCTCAAACATCCAAGAGGTGCAAGTTAGGAACAACATAATAAAGTCCGGACAATTACGTATATAGATGAGCCTTTTTTATCTCTCAATTGCCCTTACCCAGGAATCTACTGGTTTCGTAGATTACATTGTGAGCCAAAAATTTAATGGAAAAAATAGATAAATAAAAATAGAATAATTTAATTGTTATTATATAAAAATAATAATAATTTGGACGATAGATATATTGAAAATTTTATAGGATTCGTAGATTGAGCTAGTACAACCAGAAAAATTATAGGATTATAGACTGGATTAGTCCTATATTCATAAATACTTGAGAGTAACTTTGGAGTGGACAGGCTTCAATCTTATAGTATTTTTTTTTTTTTTTTGAGGTTCGAACCGGCTACTCCAAAGCTATTTACGAATATTTTGAATATAGATCTAGCCCCGCTGTAATCTTATAGTTTTGCTAGCTGCATAGGTTCAATCCACAAATCTCAGAATTTTTAGTTCAAAATCATGCCCTAAATTTGGAAGCCACCTTGAGTGCATGGATGGGATTGAAGTTATCCAGCTAGGAGGCCAGATAGCTGGTTAGTCATCATCAGCTATCTAATCCCGAACCGGTTGAGCTGCATGATCCGACCGAACATTACAAACGGAAAAATTCCAATCCCGGATACGATCGGGTTGGGATTTGGGAAATCTTGGCAGTCCAAAATCAACCACCTAAATTTTGAGGCCCTCTCGGAAACCTCCGGCCGTTACAAATCCTACGGTATCCTTGGTAATTCTCTCGAATGCCTGTCCGTGTCCCGCAGTCGGTGTCCCCCGCGGGAAAACCGAATTCCTTTCCTCGCTCCCTCCGGCCCAGCCATCCCTGCCACCTTCCTTTGTTCTCAATTTTTTGATATAGTTTTTCTTTTTTCAAAAATGAAGGAAGAAGATCTATTTCTTCTCAAGAACGAAAATGTAGATAATCTTGGAAATTTTAATCACTCCATCCCGGAAATTATTTGATTTTATTTTATTGTCCCATTCGATCGATTTCTTGCTCGCTTCTTCGGGATGTCGAGATCGTCGTTCAGCGAGCCGGAGTCGCCGGCGGCGTCGGTGGAGGGGCTGACGAGGATGACGAGGACGTCGTCGGCGTCGTCGAGGACGTCGCTCGTGGAGTCGTTCAGGGCGTGCGTGATCGCGGGGGCGGGGCTCGATAAGGAGTACCTCCGCCGGAGGATCACTATCCCCGACCGCCTCCGGGCCGCCATTGCCGAGGCCATCCGGTCCCGGGACCCCGGCGCCACCGCGGCGGCGGCGGCGGTGGAGGAGGTGGGGGCGCACGGCCCTTGCCTCGGGTACGACGACGTGCCGGAGGCGCCCATGCTCGTCTTCATCAACTCCCGCAGCGGCGGCCGCCACGGCCCCGTCCTCAAGAACCGCCTCCAGGAGTTGATGGGCGAGGAACAGGTCACCGATTCTCATTCTCCTAATACTTTCCCTTCTCTCTTTGGATTTAGAATAGAAGGAATGCTGTTGCCCTGTTATCAAGAAATGCAATGGCTTCTTTTCGCACTCAAAATACCTTGCTAGATTTAGAGTACTACTCTTTTCTTAAACTTCATTTTTTCTAGGACGTAATGCTGTTGATATTATGTAAGAAGTTATTGAATACATGACTCAAGAGGGGCAAAAATTTTCTCATACGAGTATTAGGACACCTAGTTAGTTGAGAATCTAAATAAGATAGAGATTGAAGAATGTTTAGGAAGTTTGGGAGTAAACGATTGAGGAGAGATAATCATAGAGGAGCAATGTTACATGAACTCAAGGAGGGAGAAAACTAAAGGAGGCTAATTTGTTTGTTGTTGGAGATGGAAGTAGAACGAGATGCGGCTGTTCTGTTATTCAGAGCTGAAGTGGTGAAAGAAGGAAAGAAATAATCATGCCCCTAACTATAAAAAGCCTGTCATAGATCATGGCCATGACTTGATGCACATGTTGGAGTAATTTGCTCTTTTGGATCTATTATTTCAATAATGGAGAAATAAATGACATTTCTGTTTCAAATTAGAATGGGCAAGCGAAGCATAAATGTATTATAGTTGCATAAATTTAATTTTCATAAGCACATTGCAAAGATGTAAGTGATGCTGTGGATGCCTTGTAATATTTGGAAAGATTTGATTTGAGTGTCTAGGTAAAGCTTCAAAGTGCATTCCTAACGGACATGTGGGACGGAGAATTGATTGAGTTGATATTGGCATGTGCAGCGGACACAACATGAGGCTGCTGTAAGCACTTGGCTTAGATTTGTATTTTAAAGATAGAGGAGGTATGACCAGAAATCCCAGATGAAAGGTTGGAGAAAAGATGAAAATATTGAAACTTAACAGATTCTGTCTTGGATAGGTCTAAATGCAAAAGACATTTTATGAAGCTGATCATTAGTAAATATATGAAATATGGGCTTTTATATATGCTAGTTGTCGCACAATTCCTGGTGATGTTCATAATTAGTTAAATACTTCAAATAAGACTTTTCAATCTGTTATGTTCATTTGATAACACACTTGTTAATTTTAGCTTTTATTTGTCACAAAATTGCATTTGTCTCAGGCCTGCTTATTTGTGTAATGTTGAAAAGTTTTTCAGTTCCAACTAGACTATATATAAGAGGTTATTTTTTTAAGAATTAATACCTTAAGAGTTTTGTAAATAACTGTTTCTTTATTTTATGTAATGTAGGTTTTTGATCTTTCAATGGTGAAGCCTTCTGAATTTGTTCAGTATGGTTTGGCTTGCCTGGAGAAGCTGGCTGATCTTGGTGACTATTGCGCGAAGGAAACTCGGGAAAAGTTGAGAATTATGGTATGTTAACTGGGGTTTTGATCATGGTCAATTATATTTGAGCTCTCTGTTCTTACGGTTAGCTTTTGAATCACCTTTCAGTGCTAGTTAATTTTATCTGTTCTTTATCTGCTTCTAGGGGTAAGCTATGATATTCTTTGGTTAGTTTATTTAAGATTTTGTATTTGGTAAATGTTTTTTATTTCAATTGGAAGTATGTGCTAGCCAGCCATTGGTGATGGTTTCTTATTTGAGTTTATCATTCTGTTTTTCCAGTCATTTCACAGTTTTCTTGTTAGAGTGTGGCAATTTTTGAAGAGAGTATTTGTATGCTTGTCCAGGTTGCAGGAGGAGATGGTACGGTAGGATGGGTGTTAGGCAGCCTTGGGGAACTTTTTGTGCAGAACAGAGAGCCAGTTCCTCCTGTTGGCATCATTCCGCTTGGAACGGGAAATGACCTTTCTAGGAGCTTTGGTTGGGTAAGGGCCGTTTTTTCTCTCTTTTAGTCTTCTTTTTCCTAGTATGCTATCTGATGTTTGATATAAGAAAGAAAAGGGAAAAAAACTATATGATGCCATCAATTCACTTGCTTAAATGTGAACTAGGGTGGTTCATTTCCTTTTGCATGGAAGTCGGCCGTGAAACGTTCTCTCAATAAGGCTATTTCTGGTCCAATTTGCCGACTTGATAGGTGAGAGTTACCTTCTATCTGAAATGAATGATTTCAATAGTGCTGGCCAGATCATTGAATTTTCTGTTTTATTAACAATATAAAAGTCATATTCTTTTGTAAGATCAAATTTTCCTACTAATGCTTGAGGATTAAATAACTTCAAGTTCTCAGTCTCACATAAATAAATTGGTGCTTACAGTAATTACAATGTCTTGATGCAGTTGGCATATCCTTGTTTCCATGCCAGAAGGAGAAGTGATAGAAATGCCACACTCTCTTAGGTATCTAGGAGAGTCCACTTATATTCAGGTTGTATCCATGATTTAAACTCTTGTTGTAGTTGATCAGCTCAGCATGTTTGCTCATTTTTATTTGTTCTCTTGTGAGTTTACAGATAATAATTCCATTTTTCTGAAGTTAAAAAATGGATTTCTAAATTAGTTTCTAGCATCAAAAATGTTGTTTTGGGTTTCTGTTTCTACTCTTGAAGTTGTCATGAATAGCTAATAGCAAAACAGCAATATTGTCATCTTAGAAATATTGCTTCTACACTGCTAGTTTATTATACAACTTCTGTTAATATGGATTCTCAAGGTCAGAGGAATCTGTCACCCAATGATCATCACTTGAACATGCAATTGATTTCAACACATCTTTTTATACTGAATGGACAGATAAGCTTTAACTGATGAAGTAAATGATTTTATCCTGCATCTTCAAACAATTAGAAGCTTGGAATGTGTATGTCATGGAAAATTAAGTAAACCTGTGTTTGGTAATTCTCACTTTTATCCTATATCATTTGTACCAAGATTTTATGGTATGCCTCATGCATTTTCAAATATACTAAACATAACTGAGCTAATTACATGCATAAGTTGGTACACATCTATTAATATCTAATAGTGTAATATGAGGCTAAGGTGAATGTTGTGGCAGTTATACACTTGCATGCTTAGTGGCACTGTCAGTTTTCACATTAGGGAGGGAGGGAGGGAAAGAGCCCACATAATCCTCTCTTATTATTGATGAAATATTTCTAGTTGTTAATAAGATAGCCATAGAAGAGGGATGGGATATTTTTCTAAGATTATCTTCTTTTTTGTTTTTGGGGTGGTCAGCACATTTGTCATCTTTGAAATAGATTCTTATAAGATTCAAGTTTGAAACATTATTCAGTCTCCTTTTTATTTTTATTTTTGTTTTTTTTTTCTATGACTTGCTCTCTTGTCTTCTTGACAATAAATCCTTGTTGAGAATTTTGACTATCTATTAATGTTGTCTTTTATTTGTAAGTTCATTCCCTCCATCGTCAAAAACTAAACTTGTATTTTTGTACACAAAAAAATTCTTATAATATGATTTGTTGGTTTATCTTAAGTGCATGTTATATTATTATTTTCAACTTGCATTCAAGAACCTTATTTATGTGCTGTATGTTCTTTTAGATTCTTTGACCAATGCAATATATTCTATTTCCTTATCATGTACGATCAAAAAAATATTACACTTTAACTTTATTGAAGCAGTTCCATGTTTCTATTGTTTTAATCTTCTCATAATAGCACTAATATATGTGTAGGATGGGAATATTGAAGGGGAGGTACCTGAAAAGGTTTCTTGCTTCGAGGGAGTCTTCTATAACTATTTTAGCATAGGTACAATTTTATGCCTATCTTTTTGACGATATTATTCTTCTCATTTATTCCATTTAATTGCTGCATGATTTTCTCCCCAAATGTGCATTGATGGTTTTATTAAGAGTTGTCTTCTTCTTCATGTTGACCATTCTTGCATTGATGGTTCCATGTCTTTATCTCTTGTTCTAAGAGAGAGATGTTTTTAGGAACAGCAGAAAGAAGGATTTTCACCCTTTGTGATATCTGGACTGGCTGAAGGACCAAAACCATGTTTTTCACCCTTTGTTTTCATTCCTGATATTGTCGCTTTCAACCATAGTCTGTGGCAATTCAAAGTACTTACTTTGCAAATTCATCCTCGTCGATGCTGATTTGTAATTGGCCTAATCAATGTCAATTGAGTATATGATGTAATAATCAAGTCAGAGTTTGAAGAGTATGATATATTCAATCACTCATAATTTGCTTTAATGCAGGAATGGATGCTCAAGTTGCTTATGGCTTCCATCATTTACGTGATGAAAGACCATACCTTGCACAAGGTCCAATAACAAACAAGGTATGGGGTTTGTTTCTATTTGTTTTAACAACTTATCAGTCACAAAGTTGTCTTTGCCCTAGTATCCATCTTTCTAATTGGTGGGATGCAAGTTATGAAGCTAATAATTGTTATATCCTTTAACATCAGTCATTGCTGCTTGCTGTATTTATTTTCCAACCTCTATCTACTGTCAGTGAAGCATGTAAATTTATGATCCACTTCTGATCGAACTATTTTTTTGATGTTTTTTTAAACTTCAGTCTTACTTTTTTCTGAATAGTGCATTCTATTAACTGGATATATCATTTGTCCCATGATATGCGTTGAATTATATCATCTGATTTACCCTCTTTAACATTTTGTGGCATGCTGAGGTTTAAAATTTATCTGTTTTACTCATATATTGCTCAAATTTTGGATTATCTTTTTTTTTGATGTAATGATAATTGAATATCAAATATCATGCATGAGATATTACTGCATATATAAAGTAATGTTGAATGTTTCTTATGGCAGTTGATCTACACCGGATATACTTGCAAGCAGGGGTGGTTCTTTACGCCTTGTATGAGTGATCCAAGTTTAAGGTTATCTCTTACTAGTGAATAATAGTTGACTCTTGCTTTCGGGATTATTTGCTTCTTTGATGGAGAAAATTGATATTAGGCTAATTTTTTTCAGTTGTGTCAATTTACTAACTACAGTGATCACATTTGTTCAGCTTCACAAATATGGTTTCTTGAATTTACATATCCTGAATGAGTTGATGATTGGCAATTATAAAGCCAAACCTGAGCATATAAAAGATATGCAACTTATTCTTTTTAACTATTTGATTAAAGAAGCATCACTTGCTCGAAGAAAACAATGCATTTACTATGAGACAAAACAGTAGAATTAAAAAGTACATCCTGAAGTTGGAAAGAGATGTTCTTCTTAGTCAGTTATACCTTAACCACCAATCAGACTGGGCATGCCATTCTTCTGGATATAGAGGATGATGAGGTCCAGCCATCTTCCATAATCAAGTTCTGTACATTTGAAAATGCTATAACTCCTCTCCCTCCAAATTTCCTAATGCAATGTTTTGTGGAAAAGATGTCGTAGCCTTGTAGGCCTTTTGTTTTTGTCATGTATATAACCATTCTATGGTAACAATCAAAACTTGATGTTTGGTTGGTGAAAAAGTTCTCTGATATAACAGAAAAAAGAAGCTAGATTTGAGGATTTTGCTACTCTGTTACTAGACTCTTGGCGGTTGGATGTTACAAGTGTTTGGCAACACAGCATTCGAAAATATCTGCAAGAGGGCAAGTTTAATATCACAAATATTCGCACACATATTTGCTGAATACTAGACTTGTTTGACTGGTTGATGGTACATGTTTAATTCTTTTATTATATAATTTTAGTTTGGTATAACAGAAGAAAATGACATGCCATGATGCTTTGGATTTCATTTGATACCTCAAGTGGTTGATTGTTGAATTTTTTAACCAAAAATGAAGTGGCATTTAATAGGATCAGGTTCAAATGGGTCGGGTAGACTCACATCCAATCTGACCTTGACCTGAACTGAACTCAATACCTGACTAAAGTTGAAAACCATGGTAAATGAAATTACCAAAAGATCCTGAATGTGCAGGATTAGGTTTATTATTTTTTTCCTTCCAAAAGAATCAGGTTGGAGGACCTTAAATTAAGATATGACCTAGACATGGCGTAAAAAAATAATGTAGGAGGAACCATATGGAATGTCTCAGTGCACAACCCCAGACTTAATAGAATGGAATGCAAGAATTAACAATGTAATCAACGTTTATTTTTCTCTGTCTATAAGAGGAGCTAGTAACTAATATGCACCTAACTAAGACTAAAGCCTAATATTATGGAAGACAGCAATTTCACTAATTCAAATGTGCAAGAATGAGCTGATATATTCAAAACATCTAACTGAACAATCAAAAATCTGACCTAGATGAAATCAATCCAAGTAAGCAGTTTAAGAGTTACCATGGCTACGTGCAAATTGTTGCTTCAAGATCCTCTTTGAAATGTGATGGAAGCCTCTCACTGCCAAGGAAAAGCTGCAACCATCCTATGAATATAATCCTCTTAGTGATCCAGAATCCTCCCAAGGGGTTTAGAGGGTCAAGGGACTGTTGTGAAATTGTGAGTTATCGGTAGGTATCGGCTTTAATTGAAGGCTGTAGGTTATGATTTAAAATGAGGAAACATATGGATTATGATATCAGATATTGGGGTGAAAAATATTTTAGAAGATTTTAATGGCTTGAGTTACTGTAAATTGAAGAAAGGAGGATCCTTGGTTTAGTGTTCAAAGATTCAAGATTAAGGCTATAACTAATGGGCTGGCTGGTTTGTTGTAACATCAGACTGAAGCTACTGTGCAGTGAGAGTTGGAGGGTTGTTATCAAATTTATAGAACAATGGGAAATTACTCCATGTATGATAAGGTATTTTAATTGTGAATCCACTCTATTGGTCATGATCTACACATCAAACATAGAGAGATGGAAAATCAATAGATTTTAATGCTTATATCATAGCAAAACATGGCATCACATGATATTTATCATTCATTTTTGCACCCACTTGATGCATTAAGCAAATTTAGTGGCATAGATCATGATCAACGGTATGGATCTTCAATATGGATGTCTCATTGCTGATTTTGGAGCTAAGAGGAATAGATATCTCGCCAAGAGCAAAGTCTATCTCTCTCTATCTATATATATATATTTAGTATATAATGGAATATAATTATTATACTAAAGTTATTCATAATAAGAATAATAAATACGTATATTGTATAAGCTTGTGCGTGGGTTTTGGTGAGGGTATGACCATAATTCTGTGGATGATAAGCGGATAAAACTTTGATGTTTTTTGCTTTGCATTTTTGCAGAGTTTTCCAAACTAGCGCCTATGTACCTAACTTCTTCATCCATCAATGGTCATTATAATTAGGACTGAAGAATCATGTATCATGTTTGTGAGCAGCATGGTGCGCATATCTTTTTGACACTTGACAAGCATCAGGAAGGAAAGATTCACATTTATAAGATGATTTGCAACTGGCACACTAGGATTTACTGTTTTATTAAAAAAAATTACATGGAGACCACTTTGAACTGCTTTATTATGGTGTTTGTATATATGTGTGTGTGTGTGTGTGTGTTAATTGATCTATATTCCTGTCACAGATCACCAACGGTGTCTAAGTTGATCGATTTTTATGAGGTGTGTTCCATAGTTTCATGTAATTTGACATGCGGGCCAACAGTACACAGTTATTTATACAAATTAAGGCACAAAGAATCTCAAATTCATGGTAAAACTACAGGACATGTAATTATTTTCATGCATTAACAGTATATTTTATATATTATATACAATTCTATATACTTCTAATACCTTCTCAAGCTTATACACTGGAATGTTCTTGGAAACTTGTATTGCAGTAGTAACGCGAGAATAGTTCCAAACCATGTTGAATTAAAATAAGATTGTTCAAGATGGTCAGGATTCAGGAGGATACAAACTCATACTGCTATTTTAACGCTATGTATCTGTGCATATTGGTCTAATACACATACAGGGAAGCATGTTTGGAGTACGAGTACATTTTCTAAATCATGCCGAAAGTATGTAGATGTGGTGCATTACTGATGGACTTGGAGCCCTTTCCTAGGAAGACTTCATAAACTGACAATATCAAGAAAGAACAACTAGCTATACACAAGCATCAGCCTTCTTACTTTAGGGAATAAATTGCAATTTTTCAAAATATATCCACTGCGACAAGAATGAAATTGTGAGCTTATGATCCTAGTTGTGCTAAGAAAACTTAAGAGAGATCCATGTTGAGGTCTTTCTGGGCTATATGACAACATAACCACCTACATAATTTTGCATTTTACCATTTGCAAGCTAGAACTGCAATTCACTAGGATTTTCTTTAAAGTGAAATATGTTTTTTGTTTGTTTCTCATGAACTTAACCTTAAACATGTTAAAGGACAGAAAGCTTTTTATTCAAAATATTGTTTTTCATTTATTTATCTGATATTTTGTTTCTTGCTACCTTTATAAATTCCAAGATGGAAGCTCATGCTGTATGATAGTATGGTCAGCATAAACTAGAAATGTATCTTTGCAGGGGACTTCGAAACATTCTGCGGTTGTCTATCAAAAAGGTTAATTGTTCGGAGTGGGAGCAAATTCTCGTCCCTCCCAGGCAACTTCTTTATTTTTCACTTAAATCATTTTAAATACTCTTGGGAATTACTAGAAATAATATATTCAAGTTCAGGATGCATGAATTATGTTTATTTTATATATATTTATATTTCTTAAGTCTGACATTCATTAAACATTAAACAATTGTCTCTGTTAATGGTAAATACTAATTTTCCAGTACTATAATATTCCCACTATCACAAATGTATGATGGCATGATGGTGTTTTTACCTTTCATTTCAAGTGGATTGAATAAAGTTTTGGCTGCAGTGTTAGGGCAATAGTTGCCCTGAATCTTCACAGCTATGGAAGTGGAAGGAATCCATGGGGTATTCTGAAACCTGAATATTTAGAAAAGGTTTGTATGACTAGTAAACAAGGCACCTTTTGGCTTGACTTAATGATTCGTAAGCTATCCCATGATGCTGTGAGTTCTCTTTATTAGAATGACATTCTGAATATTTCATGTAGGTCATGGACTAAAGGTGACTGACATGCATTTCTTGATTTACAACAACATTCATTCAGATAGATTATAATATAATTTGGTGCCTAACTTTATAAACTTCTAACAACATGGCTAAATATAGACAGCTTTATAAATTTTATTTTACATTTACTCATGTCTGTGTATAAGACATATCATTGCACACTGAATTGCAAAATATGCGGGTACCCTCTTAAATTTTTGGTTAGAAATAGTTGATTGCGTATGTGCGACACTGCACCTAAGTTCATCCTGCTCTCTCTTTTCTAGAAGTACAACATGAAGCAGTTGGTATGATTCATGGTGGGTAGCTAAGAGAGAATATGGATTTCATTTAACATTTTTGGTGTGGAATAGTTGATACATCTTTGGTCGGTTTGTGACAGATGATGAACTTAACCAAACTCTTAGGACCAGTCTGGTCAAACCAGAGATCTGTACCCAGACTAGCTGAATTGAACCCTTTGTGCAGGGTCTTGGTCATATCCAAATTTTGTTTCTTCGCTACTTGATGAATCGTTCAAAATATGTGGATCCATACCTGTAAAATGATTACTAAACTTACTGAGAAATTTTCATTATTTTAATAAAGATTAATCACATTTCCTACTTCTATTCATGTAAAAGCGACATTATTGTGAAATTTTTAGCCGAATGCACCTATGCAACTGTTATCTTACTGCTTACATATATAAACCAAAAGAATAACCAAAATACAATGGCTTTAGGAACATGGAATGTGGTCTTTCAGATCTCTTTTGGTATTCTTTAATGCATCTAAGGCACAATTGGTGGATCCTTTTTTGCTGCAAAAGTTGAAAAGAAACCTCCTGCATGATCCTTTTTTTTTTTGGGTTGACCAGAAAGGAGTTATAGATCACCTCTGATGGTGTAGGTCATCATTTTTATTTTTTGGTTACTTGACATCCTCACTGTGTTTTTTCTGATTTCTTGAAATCCTAACTATTATGATTTATGAATTATTTCTTATGCGCACTTATCAATATTAGAGAACTTTAAGAATTTCTTGTCTTTTCCAATAATCCCAGTTCCCGCTATAAGATGATGTGGTCATGCCCCTTGCAGCTTAGTTTAGAAATCATTTCTTTCTGAAAGTTCTCCCATAGGTCCCCTCCTCCCAACAAGGGCAATATCATGCACTTAATGCTCTGTTTTATATTTCTATCAGTTTGTAATAGAATATCTTGCCTGATCAGTTTCTATATTGTTTCTTCCAGCGAGGCTTTGTTGAGGCCCAAGTTGATGATGGTTTACTTGAAATTTTTGGTCTAAAGCAAGGGTGGCATGCTTCACTTGTTATGGTTGAACTCATATCAGCTAAACACATTGCTCAGGTAGCGATGTTATCTGGACTTCGCTTCTTATCTTGGAATGTTGAATAATTTGTTCTGATCTAGTAATTACTGGAAATTAAGAAATGCTGTGCAAAAAAAATAAACTACAGATTATCATCCTATATCTTGTCTGCCACTTTATTTTCCATAATGTCTTTAGTATGTAGAATCAGCTTTTCTTGCTCTCTTCAAGGAAAATGAACCTTTTATATAGACCCTGGCAGAAGGGGAAACAGTGTTGTACCAATAAGATCAAGTGTTGGGAGGGCTTCAATTCTACACTTTCATGAGAGGAAGATTATAGCAAATCAGTTACAATAACTGCTATGATTCTCTCATATGAGCATGTCATATGCAGGCATCTGATGTATGTGCATGCAAAAGCTACTGTGCAAACTTTACATTGTAATGTTATGCATCCAAAGTGTCGTGGCACCCTCAAGCTTGTTGTAAATCAGAGGTTGACATGTTTCTAGTGGAAATTTGTAGTGGTTTGTGTCTTTTTTCAGAAGTCAACAATATGCTATGTCGACTGGATATAGGTATGCGACAGATTACATAGATAAAACGACATATTAAAACTAGTATTGGAATGATGCAGCAGGATGTGCTCAAACACCAAGAATTTTGAGCTTGCTTAAAGCCTTAAACATGTAAATAGATTGAAAAGAGGCAGCCACCACGTTCTATGGATCAAGAGCTTGGTGAGGGCTAAATATATTTCCCCTTGGATGACTTATTGGATCTTGGTGGTGTTTATCTTTGCAAAAAGGGGCAAAGGTCTTAGTATGGTTGTTGCCTTACTTTTATATGGAGTCTGATGTATGTTCATGCAAAAGCTACCATGTAAACTTCATATTGTAATGTTATGCATCAAAAGTGTCACAGCACCCTCAAGCTTATAGTAAATCAGAGGTTGAGATGTTTCTAGTGGAACCAGATGACAATGTGACCATCAAGGTGGTTTCTAAATTCTAATGTCTGTCTACTTATAGCTGATTGGGTTTTTGCTAACTTGAGGGAAGGTACTCGAGTTCTTGAGACCATGAAAGCTAATAGTATTATACAATTTAATAGTTTTAGATTTTTAATTTTATTTGGTGGATTTGGCAAGCTTTCATACAATATCCTAGCACTTGATGAACAAGCTGCCTAGTGCCTAGCATAATGGTTGAGCTAGGAGCCACTACTAAGGCTGCAACTTATCCGAGCTGCTCACGAGCAGCTCAAGATCAGCTTGGTTACAGCTCTTCTCAGGATCAGCTTAGAAGACAATGAGCCGAGCTCAAGCAGAGTCCAAGCCAAGCTTGAACAACAAAGGTTTGCAAAATATACGGGAGGCTTGGCTCGGCTTGGTAAGAAGCTCAGCTCGAGCCTTATCCAAGCCAAACTAAGCACTTTCCTTTAAGCTTGGATTAAACTCAAGCCGATCCCAAACAGCTCTTCTATAAAATGAGCCGTGCTCTAGCAGTTTATTACTTAGCTAGTTTTTTACACCACTAGCTCATACCAATCGTTTTCTCGATAAGTAGTAAATCCTAAAATTTTTACCTAGTCCATGCCTATAATCTGAGATTTTTTTGGCAGCTTCTAATTACATGAGAAAACTAAAGAGATGATAGTTGCAATACTCGAAGTTGTTATATAATAAAATAGTGTGTAACCGGAGTTTGTATTGATTGTTTCTTCATTGGTGTTTGATTGTTCCCAACTTTGTCGCAATTGCTTGTCATCTTGTAAAGCTACTTGTAGAAGTAACAAATAAAACTGTTTAGCACATGGTTCACAGTACCGCTTTGGTACCCATACCAGTACCGTACTAGTACACTGTCGATATGGCTTGGTTCATGGTGTTGATACTCAATATGGCTCCTGACCAAGTATTACTTCACTACAAGTATGATACCGGTATGGTATGGTATGCTCAGTATAGTATGATACTGACTGATATGGCAAACCTTGATATAATGATTTTATTTTGCTGGCAGTTTTGGACTATGTTCTGTTAAATATTTGTGAACATGAGATACATAATATGTGAATCGATCTTGTGATGTGTTTCAGGCTGCGGCAATTAGGTTGGAAATCAGAGGTGGTCGGTGGAGAGATGCTTACATGCAAATGGATGGGGAGCCATGGAAACAACCAATGAGTACAGAGTATTCAAGTTTCGTGGAAATAACAAGGGTGCCATTTCAGTCACTTGTAATAAATGGCGAGTGATTACAATGATTTATTGGATAAGGTACATATCTAAAGCATGCAGTGAGATAGCAAAAATGCATGCAGGCTTTACTGTCACTGGATGGTCAGTTATTTTATTTCATTTTATTTACTTATGGTCTCATACAGAATTACTGCTGAGGGAAACTATTTGCAAGGCATGCTTAGTGTTTTAATTGGCTCAGGTCCATAGTTTCTTGTTTCATATAGGTGGACTGTAATATCTAAGTTTAGCTTTTGGCATCATTGATGTTCGCCCTTCCACTTAAATAATCAAGTAGGAATTATATCCTTTTTTCTTTTTCTTTTACATTTTACTCCATTTGCAGAATCTATATGGAGTCACTTGGAAACTTTTTGACTAAATACCAATGTTCCACCATTTTGCATTTACTTTGTTTGTAGTGTACCTGGGCAAATACTGAAGCTTAGATTGTCAAATAGCTTAATTTTCATATGCAGTTTCTTTAAATCAACATTTGCAAGATCCTTTTATTTCTCTTTCTGTTAGGGAACTTAGCTCAGAGGGTGGCATCTTTAAAGCAGGAAAAGTTCATTTGGAGGAATGCACTCTCTCTCCACTTACATCCTGCTGCCCCTTGAGTTTGGACAGAGAGTGGACATGTAGATGGCTACATGTCTGTCTATATCTTGCTTTCCACCCATTCATATAATTAATCTTTAACCAGTCTGAACCAAAGGGTTTGATATAATGGAGAAGTGGCTCATAAAACTTTCACACTGAAGGTGAAATTTATTAAGACTTCAGTAATATAACATCTATTGAAGGGGATATGCTATACATTCCTCAGAAAGAAGCAGAAGCATTGCAGTGGAGAGCTGTTCCTTCCATTCTTGAAAATTTAGCCGAGTAGCATGAAATGGTGTCCCTGAAGGCGAGTGGTTATTGGGTTAATTAATAAATGTTTTGACCTTTGTTTTGAATTTGCTAGCTGTTTATCTGCTTCACCAATTGGAGAAGCATAATTGTAGCACACGTCTTCTCTGATGTTTCGATCAAAAAAAAAAATCTACAACTTTACCGGAAGGGTTATGGTATGCTTGTTTTTATTAGTTGTGCACATCAGTTAAAAAAGTAAGCTCTGGATATTTCCTATAGCTATCTTATCATCAATGCTCTCTATGATTATAGACATTACTGTTTCTGACAATTACTTTCTAATCAATCATTAGTCTGTATATACACTGCCCCATAATTGTAACTGTGGGACCCTAACCTGGTGCTCCTTGGGAGGGAACTGGATGGCTGTTATCAGTGCTCCCTTGGATCGGATTTTTTTCGGTGATTGCAAGATGCAAAGGATTACATTGACCTGCATTGTCCATGATTTTTGCTGGTTTTCGATTCATTTTTGGGTGGCTAGTACAGGTCTTGACCTGATCATGGCCATGCTAATTGTTTAGCTGCTTTGCTTGTCATTTAAATAATACTTCCTCCACTATCTTATGCAGAAAAGACTAAGAAATATATGTTATTATTCTTTATGTTGCATGTAACAGTGAGAGAAGTAAGCACCGAGGACTTCCAAACAGCCATCTCACCATTGAAGCAACTCAACCAAACTTTACAGTCCATCAGTTATTCTCATCGTTCATTGGCATGTTTATATATTGTCATGTGATTGTCGCAACGAGTGGCTGCTATTGGAAGTTTTCCCATATTTAGATGCTTAACTTTCCTTTGAAGGTAGCTGCAGATTATGACCTGCTTGTGATGTATCATTTGTTTACTTGGCTTTCTGTTGTAAGAGGGAGACAGGTTGGGCAAGAAACTTCCCTGTTCTTCCACTTTTTTGGATTAGCAGCTCGGCACTAACACAGCCTCTCTATTTTAATCCCAGCAAACAGAGTCTTGCTAATATGAGCACGTCTTTTAAAAATTCTATCGTTTTCATTGAGGGCTACTTTGTCTGGATGGAACAAGAAAGTATACGTGGTGAGGTGCACTATGGTATAAACAGAGGTCACATGCAATCATCATATAGCCTGCCCTAAAAGTTATAGGTGTGTGATTTTTGAAACACTGAACACTTTTCGACCGTATATTATAATTGCTGGTTTTGTTAATTTTATATTGCTGCATTATCACCACATTCTCATCCATATGATAGTGATTTCTGTAGTGGGCTCATATAACAATCTGCAATTCAAACTAAGTCCCAGTTCCTGATTCTTCTTTGTACTTGTATCCACAATATCTGAACCAATTTAGTGTTTGTTTATCTTTGCTCTGTGAGACATCATGTCCTGATATAAATGTTGCAGATTCAAGAGGGGCGAACTACTGCAACAAATTGTCCTATGATTCGAGGTAGTCGTTAAGAACTTCTATTGTTACGTATGCCAGGCTATGGAGACGGTTGTAGTTCAAAGTTTTGTGATTGCATCTTTTTTTTAGTAGATGGTGGTTTCAAAATTTCAACATCAAGAAAACTTGGCAAGTTGCTTTTTCGGACACCATAGTCTTTTATGACCTTAGAACAAGTTAAAAATTAAACCATTTTCTTGTAACACCTGATATTACAAGTGAATATGGACTGGACATTAAGAAATTTGCAATTTGGTCTCCCATTGTCGAGTCAAATGTCTGAACCTGTTTCCCCAGCATTTTCCAAGGCTCTATTTTCTCGCTAATAAAGTCAAAGAAAAATTATTCTGACTCTCAGCCGATGAAAATTAGACTATTTTGTGTCTCATATATTTTTTTATGTAAAATATAAAAATTTTATTTCTATAAAAAATTATTTTTATTATTTTTTTAAAAAAAATAATTAGTATTCTTTTTTTTTTATGCTGGCCATATTTTTCTTTCTGCCCCCTACATTTATTCCTTTTTTGACGTCCCATCTCCCGGACAACCTACCATTGATGTGTGATATGACAGACTAGTAGTGACTTCTAAAATCTAAACCCAGGTTTATTTCCTCAAAGTACTCATTCCACTTGATTGCCATCTGAGAGTTTTGGTGGTGGCCAGGGTGTCACCTAAGATGGAGGCAACCAAAGCCCGGAACGGTGTTGCCCATTTCCATGCCTTCAGCCAAAGTAACAGTTCCTACGTATGGGCACGCCCAAATGCCATCTCCAATTCCGAGATTCAACTTTAAACCTAAGCCCTAATACTAGGTTGTGCCCGGCCGCGGCCATCCTTATCCAACACAAACAGGAGAAAGGCATCCCAAGATTGTGACAGCTCCAAGTCTTCTTCTATTCTCTTGTCTGTTGCCACGCTTTGATCCCGTGATGATCCAAATGGAGATCTCACCTCGTAGGCGGCTCCGCAATTTGGGTGCCCTTGTTTCCACGTCCCTCGATCCCATAAAAAGCTGGAACCTTTCCCTCTTCCGTTATGCTATGCGACAACCTTTGAAGCGACACCTTATAAGTCTTTATAGAAATTTTCCTATAATGAGGCATCCACTTTCCTCGAATACTGTATTTGGGGCTTGCCACCTAGAGGTCAGATTGCGTGCATGCATGCATGCATGCATCATGCGTTTCACCCCCGGTACAAGTTCACCGGTACAAAGAGGGTTTATTTATTTATTTATTTTGCCACATCACAAGTCCACAATTTGTAAGAATTTAATTATGATTGAAGCACTCCAAATAAAAATATAAAATAATAATAAGAAACAAGACTATTTTTTTTTTTTTGCACGATAGGAAGTTCGATCCATGATTAGAGTTCTTTGTTAGGGCTCCAGCAGATTTTTAGGTTTATAAAGGAACGAAGTATGTAATTGTTATAATTTATTATGAGTATTTTGGTAAAAAAAAGCTTTTCGAAAAGCTCCAAAGGGGAGCTTCTTCCCAAAAGTTGTTTTTAACTTTCTGAAAAAGCTAAAACAACTTCTTGAAATTTTTACCAAATACCTTTTTTCTTCCAGAAGTGCTTTTTGGCCATCCAAAAACTCCTCCAAACGGGATCTTAGTCCTGTTTGGGGGAACTGTTGGCAGTAGATCTTTTGAAAATAGAGCTTTCTAAAGTACAGCTTTTGTAAAAAGTTCTTTGTTGTTTGGTAACGACATTTCCAAAGTGTTGTGCCACTTTAATATGTGTTTGGTAAACAAACTGAGAAAGTACTTTTGGTATGACAAAATGACCATAAAAGACATTATATAGTTTTATACAACAGAGCATAATAAAATATAATATGTATTAATACATAAATATATGATATAGTATAATATTATTGTAATATAATATAATATTATTATAAT
>JAOXJJ010000001.1:11367095-11394914 GCA_025769935.1 Phoenix roebelenii
TATAATAATATTTAGTTTTATATTATGATATTATTATATTGTAATATTGCAATATATTAGTTTTAAGTTATAATATATTATTATTATTTATATATCTTATTATATTATAATATTTTTTATTATTTCTGAAATATAATATTATTATAATAAGAATACATTATTAGTACAATAGTAGCAAAATATATTATATTTATATTATTTGAATATTATAATAATAATATTCATACTATAATATTAAAATATATTATAATGTTATTACAATAATAATATGATAAGTAATATGTCTAGTATTATAGTTATTCTTACACTAACCAATGATAATTTGGTAGCAATATACCTTTTTATTATAATTATAAAAATAATATAATAAATATTATATTATAAAAGAAAGAGGAGTTCACTGTTTCTCCGGTAGTTTTTTTTAGCTCAAATTAATGAAATAATTGTAATCGTATTTGCAGTTTTTAATTATATACAACTAAACAAAAACTCCTTTCTACGAATTTGATTCCAAATATAAGCAACATCAAAATTAAGTTTATAATACCATCATCCTATTGATCTAAGTTTATTACTTATTTAAATGAAAGATATTTTTCTTCACACTGGGGTCACAAGCTGTCCAAAAAATTAGGCTTCTTAATTCCTCCGCCTGAGCAACATATGTCGGCGACTGTTCATTCAATTAATGTCATTTTTCACATAAATTACAACATTTCAAGTGGTAAATTTAACCACATCACCCAGAATTCTCGAAGCTATCTAAACATCAGCTCATAAAATCATGATCTAATTGAGAAGCAGCAGCCAAGCCTCTTCAAAATTGTTCATCTCGTGGACTTTACCTCTTATCACCAAATAGATCGCCTGGCTCCATGAATTCATGTTAAATAGTAAATGCAGCAGAGGTGTACCCAATTTAAGGGAAAGAAAAAACTAACATGAAATGATGGACACACGTGAATCATCATGAGTTATTAAGTGAGAAAAGCAGAAGATGGCAATAAAGAACTCAACATGACAAAAAAATTGCAGTTACCTGTTCCCAATGTTTTCATGCACACCCCCATTCTCTCCCACGTTTCTAGCGGCAGCAGATCTAGGCTCTGGGAAGGCATCATCTTTTGCCAAATTAGCTCTAGAAACGGATTGTATCTATCTAGAAGGTGATATAGCTCTGATGATCAATTGAATTCATATTGACAGACGCAAGCGTGTAAATAGATACACAATATTTTGGACTACTCATATTTATCGGAAGACAAACAGTATAGTCGACTGAATTACATCTGATGCAAACTTTTTCTTTTTAGCTAGTGTACTCAGCGTACAGGGTAAGTTGCCGCTGTATTAAAAAGAAAAAAAACTCGATCAGAAGGGCATGATTTGATGCGAGGACTCCCCAAAAAGAAAAAATTCCAAAAAATAATAAATAATAAAGAAAAGTCTTTTTAAGGAAACAACATTGCGTGACGGCGGGAACGTCGCCAATCCAAAAGCGCGGAGACGACTGAGGGAGAGGGAGCAAGGTTTTTTATTTATTTTTTTTAAAGAAAAAAATTTTCTCGTCGCCGTTTCTCGTTGCCCAAACGCGTAAACTATAAAAAGAAGAAAAAAAAAATTAAGAAGTCCTCCCGTTTTCTCGGCTCACACGGTTTCCTCCTTAACTGTTAATCCGTTTTTACCTCCGAATTTTAAATTATTTCCTCACATGGTGGTCTCCTCGTCCCCATTCTCAGATACCCTCCTCCTCCCTTCTCGCCTCCTCCACTCTCGACAGCTCCGAAACCCCCCTTTTGCTAAAAAAAAAAAGAGGAAATTTTCGCGCATTTTTTCAACGGCAATATCTTTTTTTTTCCCTTATCGGGTGCAGTGGAACCGAAATCTACGCTTCAGGTATTTCATATAAATATGTATCTTTAAAGGTCATCTCGTTAACTGTTTCGCTGTGAATTTTTTGTGATCTTTCGAGTGGTTTTGCGATGGTTTCAATTCAATCGCTTTGCTTCCGTAGAATTTTATCAGGTCTTGTGGAATGGAAGAGTAGTTTACAGAAGGAGAAGGCTTTCTACGGAAGCCATTCTGGTAGTGTTTGATATAGAAGGATAGGAGGAAATTGGGATTGGTGTAAAGACAAATGGTGTTGGGATCTTACCTTGTAGTGGAGGAAATGTGGGTCCTTTCAGATGGTCCCTTGTTAGTTTGAAATTTGTGCAATTGTCAATAGGTTCGTAGTTCTCATTTGATTTATGAATACGTTTGCTGTTCGATCGCCGATTGAAAAGCTTTATGCCATAATGATTATGTCATAACAACGCTCTATCTAGTCCGTTCTAGCTTCATGTAGCTGTTTGCAGCATGGTGACCTCAACACTGTAGAACTGAATTTTTCCTCGTAGGCAGAGTCTGGGCCAAGCAAATGCTTCCAAAAAAACAAAAACAAAAAAAAGTTTTGATAAGAATTTATATTTTTAAAAATAGTTTCCTGTCGGTGCTCTCCACAGTGTTCCAAGGTAGAAGTGGAGCTATATATTTGGTGGTGCAACCCAATATCCACTGCACTTTCATGTATGGCTCTAAAGGTGCTCGGTTTATTCTTTTCTGTTCCTCTGCACTTGCTCTACTGTGATGGTAATTGTCATAGGAATTGTTGTTGATTTAGTAACAACAACTAACTCGCCTGATTCTGATTCTCTGCTTTCGTTGCTTTAAATGCCGTTCGTTTCTCCCTTCTTCTTTTTCAGATTCCGTGCTGTGTCGAGAACAAACTGATATCAATTCCAACAGTGTATCCTGTAGGTTTTTGCCCTGTTTCTGTACATTTTAAGAAGAGTCAAGACCGAGCTACAGCCTTCGCTGTAAGTCCACTTCTAACGCACCTGAATTTTGCTGAAAACGAATTTTTACTCTACTTTCAGTGGAAGTAGGTGATGCAGAGTCCCAGAACTGTACTTCGATGCTTCAAGCTAAGCTGTTAAAGCCAGAACCCGATATGACTGTGTAGTTGCGTTCTGCACTGCCTGTAAGATGGGAGGTGAGTTCACTGAAGAAGCGGACATGGAGGTCCTGCCTTCGATGTGGCCTGAAGATATTGGGAGTGAAGCCAGAAAGCAGTTCAACATGGAACAGCCGGGGGCGAATCGGGACATGCTGGAGGATGTCACAATCAAAGAAGATCCCTCTGTTGTGGATTTCAAACGCCTCTTAGAACTAACCAATTACAGCGAGAAGGGTTCCTCTCAGCTGACGTACCTCGTAAAACACTGGGAGTACAGGCACACCAATGCCGTTCGGCTTCTCAATGAAGAGCTCAACATCCTGAGCAAACAGAGGCAGGAAGTTGAACTCAAGAAGCTAGAGATTCTTGAGGAGCATCGTTTTGAGGATGACAAGCATGCTGGTTCCAAACGTCCGGTCTCTATTCTGGAGGAAGCTTGTGACGTATGGGGAAGGGTCCCAAGGAAGAGAAATGATGTCGCCGCTTATAACAGAAATCTCGACATAGATGCCGAGTATGATACTGCCATGTACTGGAAGCAGCGGGCTTTGCAACTAGAAAAAATGCTTCAGGAAACCATTAAAAGAGAGGACGCTCTCATGCAAAAGTTGCTGGAGAACATTAAGAACCTCGAAACACAGTCATCACCAGTGGAGGAATTATCTCAGATCTTAAAAAGGGCAGATAATTTCTTGCACTTTATTCTTCAGACTGCACCTGTAGTCATTGGGCATCAGGTATTTGACTGATTATGCTAAAGTTCTGTTCCAAACTATATGTCTTCAAAACTTCGCTTCCATATATTAGTCCAGCACTACGACCACAAAAGCAACTGGCTTGGTTTTCAGGATTCCAGTTTGATAGTATACAGAAATATGCTGAAATCTTCAAAAGTATTTCTCTTAAATGCATATATTAAATTTCATGCTTATGAAAATGCGAGCCATGCCCACCTTAGTGCAGTTGTCCTAACGGTACCTTTTGATGGTATGCGTTTGAAAAGATAGTGGTTCTTAGTAATAACCTTTTCATGTTATTTGGTTTCAGGACAAAGAGTTGCGGTATCGATTCATCTACAATCACTTTCCAAGGCTCGAAGAGGAGGTATTTGCATGCATTCCATTAACTACTTGAGTTTTCATCTGACAACTAGTGTGGTATATGAAATTTTTGAAGATTCAGGCTTTTATAAAAGTGAAAAACGAAGAAGTGGCAATGAAGGCTGTCAATAAGGCTGCCAAACTGAAATTCATATATGGCAGCAGCCCAGCGAACTCTCAATTCATAAGTCTTTCAGATTTTACATGTCCAAGATGTTAGCCACATAGATTGCATCTATATAAGGAATTGTCTGTCATATATTTTGTAAACATCTAAAGGAAATTCTAAATTACTGAAGAGATGGGAAGATGTAGTAGTTAGAGGACACGGGGAAAAGGTGACGAAGATGTACATGGGAAAAATCAAAAGGAAAAAAAAAAAGATAATGTGATTTTTCAATAATCACATCTCAACAAAATGGTGTTTGTGATAATAAATAGCATTTGAGGATTCTCTTCCTAAAAAAATTCTGGAAGGTTTAGTTCCAGAGAGCATCATGAAATATTCCTTCTCTCAGTTAGAAGTTCTGGACTTTGAATGACAAACTTGATGTTTGAATATTTCTACAGCCTTTCTTTCTGGTGTTTTCTGCTAACTCATCGACTAGCTGAAGATCAGAGACCCATCAAGTGATTCCCTTATAGAGCTCTCTAATTGCCATCTGCATCATTTATCTTTATATCACTTCACTAATCACTACCTTCAAGCCAAAAAGTTAGCTTTTGTAGGCATCTTTCCAAAACTACATCATGCTTTTTGGCAAGAAAGTAGCCTTGGCAAGCTTCTTTTCAGAAAATATAATTTGCTTGGCATATGCTTTTGGTTTTATGCATTGTTGTAGCCTTTCCACTGAACTATTGATGAAAAAACCTCTGACATATTTTTTTTTCCCTTTTCATTTGACAGACCTCAGAGTCTTAAATCCAGTTATGTGGAAGAAATTTGATTTTTCCAACCATGAAATTTTCATGTATTTAGAACAATCAAAATATACAAATAATATTTCTCTTCTTTTTCGAAAAATCATACCTCTCATTGGCTTGTTGACCACCTACGTCCAAAGCTTTGATCTTTTGGTCATGCTCTCTCTCTCTCTCTCTCTCTGATGGGTAGGCAGATTTGTTGGGATAATGAAATAAGTAAGTGCCTTATGACAGGGAAAGAGAAAGCCATTCAATCTAGTTAGTGTTGAATCTGTGCTTTCCATTTTATTTTCTTTTTTCTTTTTCAAGAAAAAGAGCACAATGTCTTGACTGTTCACTTTGAAGCTATCTCAACCTTTGATGTTAATATAACCGATTTTTCAGGACATTATAGGTAAAACTGATGAGGAGATATTCTCCGGGGCTGGTGTAAAAGAGATTCAGGATTTCAAGAGAGAAGTCTTGGAGCGAGGTTCGCCTGCAAAGAGGGAAATAAAATTTGATACCCCATTATTTGGATCAAAGACCTTTCTGATATATGTTGAACCAGTTTTTAGCAAGGCAGGAGATACAATTGGTGTGAATTATATGGGAATGGATGTGACTGATCAGGTACCTATCAAATTTTTTCTGTCTTGTGGTTTCTGCAATTCTCCTATGCTGCATTGGTGCTCATTTAATATTTAAAGGTGGTAATCATTTTTTTTATGCACTTCAGTCCCTGAGAAGAGATATAAGCTTCCAGTCTGAGCTGCTGATGCTAAACTGAAGTAGAAAGAAATGGAAAAATAGGCTTCTAAAAGATTTCTTGGATTTGAGCTGTTCATGGGCCGAGAGGCCCACCCAGCCTGCTCGAGCCCGAAGCCTTGCTGGTGGGCTCGGCCCAAAGGTTTTTGGGCCGGTGAGCCAGACCAGGCGAGGCCGGGCTTGGCAAATAAGCCACTTAGCAAAGCGGCCGAGCTCGGGTTTGGGATTAAAGCCCAGCCCAAACCCCACCCAGCCTGATTTTTTTTTCTTATATTATTTGTTTATATTTGATATATTTGTAAATTTAATTGGCAATTTTTATTAATATGTAAACTTAATAGAAGAATAGACATGTAGTAGGTTGTTTCCAATATTTGATCATCTATTTTTATAGAATATTTTAAAGTATATTAAACATTTTTTTAAAAAATCAAAATGGTGATGAGGCTCGAGGCCTAGCCTGCAGCCCGAGTAAGGGCTTGGGCGCCCGAACACCGGGCCCCTAAGTAAATAGCGCTGAGCTTCGGCCCCGACTTGGGCCAGGTCTATTCTTGACTTTTGGATCGAGAGAATCATATTTTTAGCAAATCAGAACCTGGTTGAGTCATATTTTTCTTATGATCATGCTGAATCTGTATATGCAACGAGAAGGATTATATGAAAGATGAGTCCTTTGCACGCATTTCAACTAATAAGGTGCCACAAATGAGCCCGAAGAATTAGCTCCTCATTATTGAGTCCTCTGGCCTTCTCCATTGCATCTTCCACATACAATCAGCTTATTATCCACTAATGAAACCCGTAATGTACACAAGATGGAAAGTGTTGTTCTATTGGAGGCTTCTATGATCCAGCGGCATACAGTTTTGGTCAGAAAAAGATGTATATATATATTATCCATTGATGCAGTTCTAACTTCCCCTGCCATAATTATTTCCAACTTTTCTCTTGCTACTCCATATGTGACTGAACTCTGCAGTCTCATTACTGCTCTGCTTATACTATTTGTTTGCACCACTTTTCCTGCTAAATTTTGCAACAAAATACTGTTATTATGTAACATCTTCTAGAATTTTGCCTCAGATCCTGCTGGCTTTCTGTTTGAAAGAGGAGGAATTTGATTAATATTGCCTTCATCTTAGTATGTAGTTTGGATTTATCTGAAAGGAAGTAAATTTTTCATACGTGCACTAGTTTAATTTTATCTGATAATTTTTAGATGTTGGATTATGAGAAGCAGATGAGCATCTGATGACGAAATGGGCATCTAAATATTCCCAGCCAACTAATTAGTTTCATGCATCTATGTTGTAAAGGAATCTTAGATGCTATAAGATGTTGTCATGATACTTACAACATGTATTATAGGTTATTGACAAGTTGCATCCCTTACTAAATTTGTTCATGACATATTAAGCTCATTTCATGGTTATCTACCACATGAAAGAATTGTTATAATTGTTCGGTAACATATATCAGATGCTGTGATTTGTTGCATTGGAAGGTGCTATCAACAAATTGCATGTGGGTTTATCTTTTTTTTTTTTTGTTAGAATTTTTTTTACGTGAAAATCCTTCCTAAATATTTAAATTTATGTAAGTACCCTCTCAAAATTAATATTTTTTTTTGACATATGTACATTTGCAATCTAAAGCCATTAAAAAAATAAACGGTTTAAATTTGAAATGACTAAAATATCCTTAATAGCTAGATGTGCAATATAAATATATATATATATATATATATATATATACATGCAACTAGCAATATTGCCAGGATATTAATGCAATTTTTCATATTTAGGAGAGTATATATGCAAAAAACTCTTCTGTTATTTTTTTGATTTCTGGGATGATGAAAACTATATTCCAGTTTGCTTACATAACAGGTGGCAAGAAGGGAGAGAATGGCTAAGCTAAGGGAGGAGATAGCTGTCCAAAAGGCCAAAGAGACAGAACTTAATAAAACAATTCATATAACAGGTACCAATTTATTTGTTGAGATGCTACATTGTTCTCCTTTTGAAAAAGTAATTGTTAGGCACTAGCTATACTTACACTGTATCAATACCTGTAGAGGAAACAATGCGGGCAAAGCAAATGCTAGCAACCATGTCTCATGAGATAAGATCTCCTCTTACGGGGGTCGTTGGTATGGCTGAGATTCTGGGGACAACTAAATTGGATAGAGAACAACGTCAATTGCTGGATGTGATGCTATCCTCTGGAGATCTGGTTCTCCAACTTATAAATGATATACTTGACCTGTCAAAGGTTGAATCAGGTATTGCTTCAGTTTTTTCTTGGACAGATCTTGAGCTGGAAACTGAAGGACAATGATTGATTCATAGCACTTTGTAATTTTTGTCAGCATTGCCTTTCGATATTAAATTAATCATGATGACTTAAGTAGCCATTGGGGGTTTATGAAGGAGTTTGGATTGATGAAGAAAGATTTAGAAATGGAGTAGGAAAAGAAGTGCCCCGCTCATGACAGTAAGGAAATAGGTGACTGTTGATTTCATTCTGAGACAGTTGCTTATTCAACATGACCGGATATGGTCAACTTAGTGGCCCTAGTTCTAGAATGTGCTGTAGTCAATGTGCTTCATGCTGATTATATATGTTAAAAAAATTTCGAGTACCTTGAAAGTAATCCACACAAGTAAAAAGAATGCAATTGACTACAGAAATTTATATTGATGTTTGGATTTGACAGACTTCAGCATACATTAAACTGTTGCAGAAAATCACAGCGTGTATAACTATGTCATTATGATAAAAAACAGAAATCATAACAACTATCTGAAGATCAGCAGTTTTCTTGAACTTCACCAACTTTTTTCTCATTTTCCAACTTTAGAACAGTTTTCTGTCAGACTTTGGTTTATGCATATCTATTCACTGATTATAAATGAGAATTGCATTCACTGTGATGACCTTTGATGGAGTCATTTCATTACTTAAGGAATCTCAGTAATTGTTGAATATCAGTTCAGCATAGAGAAATCTTAACTTTGCTCCTTCCATTTATGTTAGGAGCAATGAAGTTGGAGGATACAAAATTTAGACCAAGAGAGGTAGTTAGACATGTCCTCCAGACTGCTGCTGCATCTTTGAAGAAGGAACTGATGTTGGAAGGACATGTAGCCGATGATGTTCCTGTCGAGGTAGGAGTTTAATTAGCAAACACTTTCTACATTCATGGAATGTTTCTATTTCAGTTCTTCCCTACAGTTCAAGGAGAAAGACTTTCTCAGTATTACAGCATCCACCTGCTCTGCAGAAACCTCCTGCTCAGTGAAATTGCAAAAGAATGGCAGTTATATTTATTTTCATGGAGTCAGAAAAATATGTAAATATTTCTAATAAGAAAATAAATTGGATAGCTCATGCAGGAGCTCGAAGTCAAGAGACCGTAGAACTTCTGAACATTTCTAGGAAACTTGGTTCCTAACATAGTCGCTGGTCAGTGTTATTTTGCTTAAAAAGTGATACGAGTTTGTACTCTGGAAGGTCATCTAATCTTAAACGACTAAGCATGCATATGGCTAGATACTTGTATGTCATTTTACATAATTTTATGCATCATACTAAACTCATAGTTATTTCATTTTTTTACTGATAACCTTTGATGTTTTCTTACACGTCTAATTAATCAAACATAACCAGTGTCTGGAAACAGAAGATGCTCCGTATATAAAATAACTGTATGTCACATGTCAATTTTCTTTTATAACAACAATTTGGCTAATCTGGTTTTTCCTTCAGCAATTCTTATAATTATGGCAAATTGACATTCTTTCAGGTTATTGGTGATGTTTTAAGAATTCGGCAAATCTTGACCAACTTGATTAGGTAAGAATTGGAATTAGACTTGTATTCCTGGTTTTGTAAATGATTGAACTGAAACTGGTTTGGTGCTTCCTGGTTCAATAAACTATTTAACATTGAATGGTCATGCTTGTTATGAAAACTGTTTCTGCAAATTGAGTAGCATGTGCAGAAATTTTAATTCTATTATTGAGTGTTAATAAGGTTGAACTCTTGTATAAGTTATTAGGTGATTTCTCTGACTACTGGATGCATTATTCGCATCTCTTCCAAAGCCTTATCCTCATGTCTATAAAAGTGAGGAATTGTTCTTAGGACTTCACAAAAAACTCCCTATCTCCATAAGCGAAATTTGAACACCTGCTGTTGATTAACACTTTCTACTCAAGTTTGCTGTATCAAATCAAGATAATGAAATCTTGGCTTTTAGTTACATCTTTGCGGAGCCCCATAGTATGAGATCCAAACTTGCTTTGCTTATCCCATCATTGGTTTAAGTCATCTGCCCCTCCTATTCTCCAAATGCACATCAAATTAGATAGTGCAGCTTAGAAGTTAAAGATGGTACCATGTTTTCAAATTCTGGTGGGATGTCCCACAGGAGGCTGGGATGGGGTACCGTCCCGTGTCCGGCCGTCGTCCCAGCATACCGATCAGCATGGCCTGGGGCATCTCTCATCCCAAGTGTCCATATGAGGTGGGATGTTCCACAAAAAAACTGGGACAGCCCCGTCTCATGAGGTTTAAAACCTTGGAAAGTACCTTAGTTATCATGATGGAGGAAAGGAAATTAAGACCCTCAAACATGGAGGAAAACAAGGAAACATAAATATGGCATCCAAGTAAGAAACCAAGGTTTGTTTGGGAGATAACTATTTCACCATAAAAATACTTACAGGGGAACATTAGAGATATATATATGAACCATGCAGTGTCAAATTACATACATGCATGAATACATACGTTTCTTTGGTATCAGGTGACTGCAATTTCCAACAGATAGTAGTTAATATTCATATTAAATAACTTTAGTACCCATAGACATGCATGAGGCACTAAATAAATATCAAGGAGTAGCATTAAGAAGTTTAGTCCTTCTCTTTCTTATGTAATATATAAGGAATTATTCCTTGAATAGGTTTTCAAAGATAAGTGTGATCAATATCTTTTACCTAAATCAGTTCTCTTGTAAGGAAAAAAGACTTTTCACTATTACTCCAGCTGAATATGCAAATATTTGGTAAATCTGATGGGGGACTGTGTTTGTTTTGACCCTGGGTGGGGGAAGATTTACAGTGTGCCGTGCGAGAATCTTGCAATTTGTCTGTTAGTCATGGAAACATTGCGCATCTTTTCTGTGTGCTTATTAAATAGATAGAACAAGCCCTTTTGTTTATGTTTCTCGTGTTTGATAATAACCTATACTGAATATCTTGAACTAATCTGCAAATTAATTTTGCAGCAATGCAATCAAATTTACACATGAAGGGAAGGTTGGGATAAATCTTGATGCGGTGTCCGAGCAATGTCCAGGATGTCGAGAACGACACAATCAAGGTCTAACAGCTGCTTTACAATCAACAAGACTAGCAAAAGAGAATTCTTCAGAAACTCAAAGCTATATTGATCGAGAAAGTTCACATTGTTCAACTTGTCAAAATGATCTTGACCAAAACAGTACCGAGAAGCATCATTTGACTAACGAAGATACTGAGAAGCATAATCAACAGTATGAAAAAATAGTGTGGCTATGCTGTGAAGTATACGACACTGGTATTGGAATACCAGGTTCTTCTCAACTCTCACTTCAGACTCTGTAAACCCTTCCATTTTCATTGATGTTTGTATAGAATTTATTCATGACAAGAATGTTTGTATAGAATTTAGTTCTTTTCCTTTATCTGAAAATATGCACTTTTAAAATTCTTTTTCTCTGTTGTTGGATTATTTACCTGTACATGATTGTTTCCATCAACAGAAAAGGCATTACCTTCATTGTTCAAAAAGTATATGCAAGCTAGTACGGATCATGCTCGGAAGTATGGTGGAACAGGGCTTGGCCTTGCAATCTGCAAACAATTGGTGAGGCACGTTAGCTTGTTTCAGAATCATTCTTTTCCATTCAAATTCCTTGGCTTGTTTAAATTTTGTATTTGATGTCTGAGAGCAGTCTTTCAACCTCTTAAGTAGCCATTCTCTCATGTCACATCCTAGAGGTTGCAGGTTTTCCGATAGTTTGTATGGACAACAGTAGACAACAGTGTGACTGTACCAAGCACCTCTTTTTGAATAGCGTATTAAGGATTCTGACTTTTGGCATGCCTGCAGCCCCTGGAGGCAATAAAAGTTTGAACAAAGCTTGTAGTAGTTGGCCTAGTGCAATCATATATATGATTGCAATTATTTATGTTGGTGAAAAATGTTGGACGACAATTTTGTGTTTTCTCTAGCACCAGATGGTCTAAAACATTTTAAAACTTATTTTGAGCTGTCTTTAACGTTTTTTTGTTAGTTCCAAGTTCCAACATTATAAAGCTTTTTGTTCTATTAATATATTGATCATCTAGATTCAGCTCCAATTTTAATTGAATCCTGCTTTAACATGACTCATTCTTTTAATTTCCACTCCTCAATTTTTGGATCTCACAACTTTTATTTCTTGGATCATGGGTTCTCAAGCACCAAATTCAAACTTTGCAGACACTTCTTGCTAAACTTTAGAAAAGGTTTATGTTATCAATTCTTGGCCTACATTTCTCTCATGTTGGCTTGATTTAGCAGTTTGTTATCTCTCTTTCCTTTTCTGGAGCATCAGGCATTCCAAACTTAGCCTCTTTGCTTTTGCTTCTCTTCCTAGACATCTTTAGCGAGGTAGCATAGGCATACATCTTGGATTCCTTCAGAATCTTTGTTTTTAACACAAATCTTTAGTTTTTTTAAGCTGAAATAATTTGTTAAAATGATCTTGAAAAATAAATAAAAAACAGTACCTAATACTTTTGTCATCTTATAGTATGTACATATCCTTTTTATTTACAGGAATTCTGTTTCCTCAAGGTTTTAGGAAGTTCAGCTTGTTTTATCCTCGATTTTAGTACCAGTTCAGGCTATTATTCTTATACCAATGCTGATTAATATTTTTATGAGCACACTCGTTTATAAATATGTAGAAGTGCATTGCTATTTGTTGTTTTTTAGAATCATCAAATTGGTCTTCCTAGTGCACAACTTTAAAGGTGAAAACCATCTTGGTCCTGTGGACTCCTGGATATCTACATTAGAATTCTGCACTGCGTACATTTTCAAAGATTTTGAAATATACATTGATTTCGTGTTGATATTATGAATGACATAATAGAATATTGTTTCTATTTTCCCTTTGTCTTATAAAAATAAACATGGTTCTTGCACTTACTTTGTGAAATGCGTCTGAGATAGGTGGAGCTGATGGGTGGAAATCTTACTGTGACCAGCAAAGAGCATTGTGGATCAACATTTACCTTTGTGTTGCCCTGTAAAGTTCCTTCAAAGAGGGAAAATTCTGATGATCATGATGAAAATGAAGCCATTTCTGATTCTGAAATTACAGCTGATTCCAGTAGTGATGAAATTAATGGGTCATTTGTCTTTAAGCCTCTGACACAGGGTACTTTATTCTCATCTGACGGATCCATGGTTCGCAAGACAAAACTCTTTGGCAGTAGCATGCTTGATGCCTTACATATTTCAAATGGTTTGTCAGAGTCTGACTCATACTCCTCTAATGATTGCACATCAAGGAAGAGGCTTTCCTCTGATAGGGTATCTGAAATTTCCGATGCAAAAAAGATGCAGGCTGAACCTAAAGGTCCTGCACAGCAAAGCCTAGGGCATAATGTTAATGATTTTGGGAGGATAAACAAAAAAGATGAAGGATGCCAGGATTCTACAAATGGCTTTGTAATGCATAAATTTGACAGTTCTATTATGGATTCCAGCAGAACTCAGAGGAATACAGGCTTGCAACAAGGAAAGATGGCATCCTCAGAGAGAGCAAATATGGCTGAAAGTGTCAAGAGCTTACCAACATGTCAAAGCCCAACGCATGAGAAAGAAGATAAGTGCATGTCAGATGGTAGTTCATTCAAGATTCTTCTTGTCGAAGATAACAAGATCAATGTAATGGTGGCACAGTCAATGATGAGGCAGTTGGGTCATAGAATAGATGTTGTGAATAATGGGCTAGAAGCTATCCGTGCAGTTCAGCGTTCTCATTATGATCTTATTTTTATGGTAATACTCTAATGTGAATTTTTTCCTTTCCAAATTTCAAGTGTGATAAAACATTTAGAGATTTATTCAGGACCTATTTGATTCAGATGGCAGTTATATTGTATATTTGCTTGCATTTTCATTACATCTTAACTCTATCATGAATTAGTATTTTCACAAATTGATCTCAACCTAGGTGACAATTAATCTCAGAATATTTGTAGTGATAAATAATATTCAAATCAATCCTCCAACATACTTTCTTTAAGATGATTGTCGCAGAGATCATTGTTACTAGGTATCATGAGTATTGCAGTGCATGGTGCCTTCTTTCAAACAATTTGCTTATAGCTCCAAGTAAATTAATTTATATGTTATTAGTTTTTATCCCATTGACAAGTTGTTTAGAAGTTCTGAATAAATTTGAGATAACCACTTGCAATCATTCAAATCTCATATATGTCTATCATGAAATCTTGTTTCCTGTAAGTAGCGGTAATCCGTTTTGAAAAGACACTAAAAAATAGTGGTAGTTATATCATGCATTTTTTTATACTGTTGTCTCAAATTCTTGCCCTTTAGAAATTAAAAGTGCTATGGAAACTCTTTTATGAGCTAATAACCCTCATCTAATTGTCTGTCTCATGTAAATGGTTAGAAGAAATGTCTATCTGATATTACTTATTCATAATCAAAGTATTGGAAACTTTTAGTAAATTTGTTGAAAACCATTCCTAGGCCTCTAATCCCCATCCACATCTCATGGACATACAATAATTGTTCATTGCAGTTGTTGATACTGGAAGGACCTTTACAATAAATTCAAAACTCTTTCTTGCTTTATAAGTGCTGATGCCAAGAAACAATTGTTGTCCATCTCATTTGAAATGCCATCAGAAATTGTCCATTTTGATGATTTGTTTGTTGGGCAAGTGGATAAGTGGATGGAATGTTATTGTTTGAATGACATAAAGTGCCATAAAAAAGCACACATCAGCATGTTATTAGCACAAAATTGGAAAGATAACATGAATTCTAAATGTAGTAAGCTCAGGTCATGCCGGAACTATTTTTGCAAGGCAAAGTCTTGTTTGAACTTATATTAAACTACATGAGCTATGATCAGTCATTAGTAAGCATAACATCTGTATGCAGAACTAGTAGGCATAACAGCATTTTCAATCAACCAATATGAAGCATGACATGAAAAAAAGTCTTCCTTAATGACAGGCAGTGGAGAGATTATTTCTACAATATTTTATTACATGGAATGTTGGTGAATGGTGCTTAGCATTGGAACAGATTGACTGGAAGCAAAACAGCACACTAGTTATACATTACATAATTGAGGCTCACTTTATAAACCTTATGAGCCAGTAATACTGACTCCATGGTACTTGGCAGGATGTCTGCATGCCAGTAATGGATGGTATGCAAGCCACCAGATTAATCCGGTCTTTTGAAGAAAATGGTTACTGGGATGCTTCTGTAACAAATGGAAATGATCACACTATGACCAGCTCAGATTCACTAACACATGGTCCAGATGCAGGACAGTGCAGAAAAAGAATTCCTATCATCGCAGTAAGTTTTCTAACAGAATAGGCCTATCACTTTCAATCACAATTCTCACATGTTATTATCTTGTTACTATCAAGAAGATAGATACATTTAAGTACAATGATTTTCAATTAACATCTTTTTATATGCCATGTTATGCTTCTTTCAAATTATTATACATAGCACATTATCCTGTGTTTAAGGTATTCTGTGATTGAAAGATTGAAAAGTAGGATTCTTTGTCTGAATTTAGAAATATGGACATATACATTAGCTAGTCATATTATTCAGCTATTACAAGCAAGGTAGACAACAACTAGTCATATTATTCAGCTATTACAAGCAAGGTCCGCAATTTCGATCTTGGGCACTGTACCGGTACATTACTAGTTTGGGACGATACGGTTAGTATAGTACAGTACGTACTCCATATCTAAATAGCTTCCGACCTCTTTTTTTCATTTTTTATCATGATACTACCCAAGACGGGACCGTACAGGTCGGTACGATATGGTATGCATCCTGATTTCAAGCATTACTGGGCAATATGAGGCAGCTCCCCTCGGTCTAGACCAGTATAGATAGTTCAACTCATATATCAAACTGAACCTGAGTACCATACTGGTACGGTATGATATGATCGATACGTACAGTATAGATCATATGGTAGACCTTCACTATAAGTATGTCTTCTATCAAGCTGCATCTTCCGATAGACAAATCTAGACAAACATGAACTGTAAAAGGAAAAATAAGGGAGTGTCTTGTCTGATATGTATTGTTGTGCTGCAGATGACGGCAAATTCACTAGCCGAGAGCGCTGCTGATTGCCTTGCCAATGGTATGGATTCATTTGTATCTAAGCCTGTGACCTTTCAGAATTTGAAACAATGTCTCAAGCAGTACTTGCCGTGTTGAATATTGTAAAGTGGTTCTTGCAAAATAGAAAAAGAAGAATGTAACCAAGGAAAATTTTGTAATTAATATATTAATATATCTTCTGTCTGCTTGTAAATTGGTGTCTCATCATCTCAATTTGTCTTATCAAATCTTCATGATTCGAAATCAAGGACTTTACAGTTCTCATACAGATGTCAGTTGTTCAAAGTGTTTTCCCACACTTGAACAGTGTTAGGATAAAATGACAAAAGACAACTCATGAAGCTGAGGCCAAAAAAATAGAAAAAAAGACTATATCATCCATATTTATGTTTCAAAAGATATTTTTATATATCCTTTTGTTTATTTTGTTATTAACTAATGATGCTTGTCCATCTAGGTGCAATTAAATTCTTAAAAGATACTGCATGGTCCTGTTTACATATTACAAGTTATCTGATATCAATCCAGTTCAAAGATCTGCACTGTATGGATGGCCAAATGGTTATTGTGTCACTTTGTGTCCTAAAATTTCTCATGTTTCATTTACGAAATAAAGTTTGCAGGAGAGGCGTATCAGATTCTTATCTGCAATACTCTTTGATCATCTTTTGGGCCCAAGAAGAGCAGCAAAAGAGATCCATAAGACCTAGTCGTTCCCTTCATTATTCTTTTTGCTGTGTTCCAGTTGTTTCATATAACCACCTGAACTATAGTAATTAGATTCGTATCTGCAAATCTCCAATACTCTTTGATCATCTTTTGGGCCCAATAAGAACAGCAAAAGAGTTCAATAAGACCTAATCGTTCTCTTCATTATCCTGTTTGCTGTGTTCCAGTTGTTTCTCATCACCACCTGAACTATTCATACAATAAAATGATTATAATGTCTAAGGACCAATTGATATTTTCTGAAATTTTAACACTACGTATTCCAAATGAACACCTGAGAGAGTCAAAAATAATTCAATTTATTTAATAATAATAACTATTATTATTATAATAACGTACTGAAGGTAGGGTCACTGTAGTCCCCGGCGCTCCGCCCGTCGGACTTGTACACGAACGGCAGCTCCGCGACCGCCACCTCGAACATCTCTAGCACACAGCAACTCACCCTCTCCTGCCGATTACACCATCGCCACCGCCCACACCGCATCGTGCGCCTGGAAATCGTGGGCGCTCGCCTCGGCGACGTCCGAATCGGGATTCGCCCGGAGGGTTTCCCCCTTCCACCGCCTCTCGAACTCCCCGGAGCCGCTCCGATCTGGGGGCTGATGAGCACGTGGACCTGCTCGGACTGCGGCCGATCGACGGCTGCAACGGAATGAGGTAAGTATGTAGCCACCGCCCGCTGGTCAGCTGCGGCAGTCCGCAGGTTATGCCTTGCATCGCGACTCGCGAGGGAGCAGCAGGATAAATAACCCAATTTCTCGAGGGTGTCACGTGATGCAGGCATGAAGGTAGAGCCATGCAAGTCGGATACCCCATGTAGATTTTTTTTTTTTTAATGTACCGGATACATTAGCCTCATTCTGATATGGATACATTCCGAAAAATTAAAAAACAACAAATCTCGGAGCACTCTAAGTAACTCCTCTCCAACTCACAGAATACCCTCCCCCGAAGTAACTAGCCACATATGAGGCTACCTAGTCCGTGGCCCGTTAGCCTCTCTAAACAAGTGATTGGCCGGTGCCACTCTAGATCCAGTCAATTACTATAGTTGAATCGCCTTTAAACATAACTGCACTAGCCCGCAACACGCGTCGAGCATGGCCCAAGTTAACCCATGCCACCCTCAGTTCGGCCTCTAAAACTGAGGTGTCGAAAATCCGGCAACTATCACCCTGGAGTCTGAGCTTCTGATGATGAAGCCAGCACCTCCCTTCCTACCACTATCTAGCACGCATCCATTGAAGTTGACCTTGAGGAAACTCGGAGGTGAGAGCTTCCAAGTGAAAAACATCATCTGAGGCCCTACACGAGCAAAGAAAGAGCTCCAGGTGCCCTGAGCTATCAAAAATCCATACGATGGGTCTGCATAAGTGATCTCTGCCGCTTGTACCCGGGCACGCTCCGCAACAAACCTCGGTGAAGGGCTGCTCTCGCAAAAGGTCCAGGAATTTCTGGCTAGCCAGATTTGATAAGCAATATAGCTCACCCCAACAACCACCTGTCGTGTCTGGAGGGCGTCGGCACATCGACGAATCGCCTTCAAGAAGGAACGCATGTGGCTCCATATATCCGACAAGATCTCGACAAGCCTCCAGACCCTACTAGCTCACTCACATTGGAGCAGAGCATGGTCTACGGTCCCATCCACCAAGCAGTTAGGGCACTAAGTTTGAATGCCCATTCCCCTCCCACTCAACACCAATCTCGTCGACAACCGACTCCGAGCTACTTTCTATTCCATAGGAATAATACCACCCTTATGTGAAGACCAAACCTCCATATCCATGCACAATCCAGCCCTGGGCGGTGCTCACTTTGGAGGACGCGATAGATATTTCTCACTCTAACACTAAGTCTGCTAAACGTACTCCAAACCATCACATCCGGACCGACACACCCTAGAACCGAAAGCGATCGGATCCTCTCTATGAGATGCTCTCCAAACAACCAACTGATCTTGCTGGTATCCCACTCCACCCCATCTGGCCGGAGCAAATCACAAACCCGAAGTCTGGCATGAGAAATAAATGGGTCCAGGCCCGACATGATCCAACCCACACTAACTCTTGACTCGGTCCAGCCTGTCATGAGAGAGAGAGAGAGACGGTGGGAGGTAGAGGTGGTTTCAAGTGAGAGAGGAGGAGATCTAATGAGGACCGAAAGACTAAAAGACAAATATCGTGCATGCAAGAACTAAACGCATCTCACATGAACAAAAACTTACAGGCGCCTGGGTCAACCTTAGAGACGGACCGAACCAAATGTATCTGATTGAATTAGTTTGCTTCGGGTTTTAAATAGGATTGGATTGGTTGTAATTCTAATTCTTCAACAATTGGATTGAGCCGGGACCGGAGCAGATCCACATACATACTGTTTATTTGAATGTAACTTGTGGTATTAGACTTATTCCTTCATCATCATTACTCATTAGCTTTTACTTTATGTTTTATTTTAAATGGATAGATCTGACTGAACATTTGCCTATGTTTATATTAAATATTTGAACAATCTTAGTGTCATTTATAATTCCCTCTCTCCTATTTATCTCTTTTTCTCCATTGACTTTTTAATAAGTATAAGATAGCTTTGTAGTTATATTGACGCAAATGAAATTTCTTACCTTTATTATTTAGTTTGTAATTTGTATTAGACATAGATTATAACTTTGTATTTGTCTATTTCTTGTATAAGTCATTAAGTTGATGTTGTTGGATTTTATTTTGTCATACTAAACATCTTCGATAATGGTACCTGTGTGACATTTGTGAAGGCTCAAGGTAATATATTGTTCATGTACAAAATCAATAATTTACCTGCCCTTAAAAAAAAAAAGAAATATAACCCAAGAATCGACCTGAACCAGCCTAATGTTGATTGGGTTGGGTTTGGCCGGTTTCCACTACTGATTTGTTCAATACTGGTTTCAAAAATCAAGAACCGGTTACCATCAGATCGGTTCTTACTTCTTAGCCTGTAACCAAAGTCTGTGTTAGCATCCATAAGGCGGATTTGAGTTCCAAGCACCACATGAGAACAAATTTCTTCATGCTTAAAAAAAACCAAAACAAAGAGGATCAATCATAACCAGCTATAGAGGGGATCACATATTTATAAGAAATCTGGCCCGTAGGTTACCAGCCGCACCACTCAGAGGTTTATTTAAACCTGAAAGATCGCCAAAGTCACCCTCTTTTTTCCCCTGATTTTCATACGCCAAGACAGCCCCGGCAACGTCTGCAGCCTAATAAGACTTTTCGAGGAAGAATTTTGGTTGTTTGAAATATGTTCCCGCACAAGAAAGTAGCCTTGCTTAAAGTCTTCCATCGGATACGGAACACTCTGCCTCGGAGGCGTCGTCCTTTTTATGCATCATTAGGTATTCACTTCCTAGCAAATTTTTCATCCGAGCGAGCGAGAGAAAGGGATGGGTTCGACTCACGTATTTGATAGCGGATGAGAATCCCTAAGCATCTAAATCTGGAGACTCGGAAACGAAGTATGCGATGCTTGGTAGCAAGACAACTTTTAAAAAGAAACGAGCACCCTTAAAAAGAAATTAATGAGATGACCTATGATACAACCATCCGCCAGAACAACTTATAAAATTCAATATTCTGAATAGCCAACAATGTGTTATTTGCACCTAAAAATCAGGTAATGTACACATCAATTAAGATTGTTCTACAGTTACCAGGCACCGCGCCAGACAGGATGACAACAATTTGTCCAAACGCTGGCCAGGTTACCGGCTTTGACCATGCAGTCAACCAGATATCCATGAAATAAAGAACAGGTACCTTTTGGCTAGTTTCTAGTTGATCAGTCGTTGATAATACTGGAACCACCTTGGAATCTGAGCTAAAATCTATCATCTAAGGAAGGAGCCATACCTGAGCTAGAATTCCATCATCCGAGGGCATGTATGTTTAACTTGCACCTATGTGCATGAAATTATAAACAGCAAGCTCTGACTGCCCCCAGGTACTACCATTTTTGTATGGCGCTTCATCATCTGTAAAAGAAATCCTGCATATAGATCACACCGGCAAATCTTTCCATTTTTGGCTTTATGCTTAGCCTGGAGGTAAGAACATACTGATCAGTTTCATGCTAAACAGAAGCATGGACGGATGAACTGGTGAATATGAATTGATGACAATGCTCCACGCTCGAACTATAAATATGCCATGAAATGACATGAGTTTGAGCATTATCCTCCAATGTAGTGGTATTGAGAGGGTAAGGTGCCATTTGAAGATCAAGTTCTAAGGCTGATGCAAGCATGGCAAATTTCCAGCATATGGTATATAATAAATCGAACAATATTGCATCTTTCAACAGCATATATAGATCAAATTCAAAGGGTACTAATTAATCCATGTCAATGACGTCAATGCACATCTAATAACAGATCACGATGTCCCTTTCAAGTGCATATAGTTAAGGTAAGAAAACACTAGTTAACCATGCTGATGATGCCAATGCACATTTAATAACCGATCATGATGCCCCAGGAGTCTTCAACTCATGGAAGATGGTAATGACACTCATTATAACAGGTGCATTCAGTCAAGGATATGCTGATGATGACTTATGATGTGAGTGCAACAGCATAATTTTCATGATGGGATCCATTCCTATTTTGTTATCTTCATGAGGGAAGCTTAAGGAGCAAGATACATCCCTTCAAGTTACTGCTGGTAGGTAGTAGGGGCTCCGTTGTGCTCAGCTGCAGACCCATTGACTGAATCCTTCCTCCGTCCAAAAGGGTTCTTTGAAAATGTATGAACAGTCAAGAAAACACAACGTAATAACAAATTCGACAGTCAGGGCTTATATAGTTCAACAGTAAAATTGTTAAAAGCGATGTAGAAATGCATTGGGCCGTAATCATACAAAATGAATCTTCGCAACTTGTTGAAGGGTAGTCATCAACGTACTTTTACAGACAAGAAAAGACATGAGCATGAATGCCAACATCCTAGAATCAGAATTTTGATTCTTAAAATGTCAAATGACAAGTCCTATGAACTTGGGGAAACAAAAGTTAACCAAAGAAGGTGTCCGATGTAATAAAGTTACAAATATGACAATTAAGAATGAGGGACATAATGTGGCTGATACACTTCTAAATATTCTAGCATGTCTTACGAGAAACATTTTATGGGTGCAATTGGTTGGGTTCACCCAACTTGACCAACAGAACGGGCAAAATTTGGTGGCTTCGTAGGTAATAAAGCTAACCATATAAGACCAAATGCAAGTGGGCAGTGTCTTAAAGAGCATCTGGGACAACAGCCAAAGCACCCCCCACCTTAGGCAGAGCGGCAATTAAGGTCCTTGCCTGTAGCTTGGGTGGTCTGTACCAATATAGGTGGCTCAATCTATGGGCAGATGCCTATGCCGCTGCTATGTTTACAGGTGCCAGAGGTGGACACCTCAGATGAGTCAAGCACCGCATAACCTGAGATACCTGCCCTGTTGGAATTTAAAATTTTACCCTTCCCCACCACATGCCCCTCTACTTCTTCAAACAGAAGTTATTGCCAAATCGGATATGACCATTCCCATCAGAAGCAATGCCGATGTTGTTCACCTCTATACCGCTTATACTGTTTCAAACCACTACAAGGGGGTAATAACGGCTAAGCAAACCTTTTCTTTGATGTCAAGCCACGTTCGGAATTACATTTTATCCCATTATTGACCGTTAATGGTTATAACAGCCATTATTTTCCTTAAAAAAATTATCAAACTTTTAATATTAAAATAATCACTAAAATAACAGCCATTATAATGGTTTTATAATGGAAATAATGTAAACAATAATGGCATTATTTTTCCTTTATTTTTTATTAGATAAAATATTAATATATTTTGGACCATAAAATAATTTTTGGAGGGAATTTTGAGAAAGGAATATTTGAATTTTGAAAAGTATTATTTTAGAAGGTACAACCGAAAGAAATGGCCGTTACTAATGTTATAATGGTCTGTTATAACAGAAAATAACAGCTGTTATCTTTTCCCATGTTAACGGGGTTGCCCAAACCTGTTATAAAATCGTTATCACAGTTAAAACACCATTATATAAAACCACGATGTCAAGTGGAACAATCAGAGAACAAAATGAAATGCAAACTCTTTATCTATAGCAATGTAAATATTAATAACTGAAACTTTTAATTTGACATCAAATGGAAACCAAAGAACAAAATGAAATGCAAATTTTTTTCTATAGTAATGTGAATATTATTAATATACTCATAAATCAGCAAGCCAACTCAGACTCTAAACCAAAGCAAAATCAGATATAAGGTGTTAAATGCAAGCCCTTCAAGTTATGCGGATCTGATCAGGATTGAGCAAATCAATGATATTGTAGGGTCTAAAATTTATACATAGATAAAAGCAATGAAATTAAATAAGTCAAGATGTCACAGGAAAATCAGTGAAAGGCGAAAAGTTATGCTCCAAAAGGTCATCATCTCCAATTGCAGGCCCAATCCTCAAGCCCAAATAGAAAAAGAAAGAGCTAGAGACAGAGAATCGAGAGAGAACGAGAAGCAACATCCATTATTCATCCTAATTGCACCCTTCTCTTCTCAATTCATAGTTTTCAACATGATAAGGCTACTAAATAGTCCACCATTTATTAGGACCTTAGTTACCAGAAGCGCAGGTCTCTTAAAAAAATATAAGAAAACACTTAAGAAACGGGCAAGGGACAAGTTTCTAAGGAGATTCGGAAGCAAATCTTCCACCCTAAATGGAACATTCCTGCTACCAAGATTTGAAAACAACTAGCCTTTCTCCCTAAAAAAGAGAAAAAAATCAAAATAAGATTTAATGACATTTTCAAGCCTTCCCTACTAGAACATATATGTGACATTATAATAACAGAAGAATTTGTATATTTAATGAAACTGATACAGAAAGCCATTAAAACTGATTTTAAGCACTATCTTAATAGTGTAAAACCTTTCCTACCCAACACCAGACCTATAATAGGATATATAGAAAATTATAGAAAATTATCCTACTGAAAATATCCAAAGGCCCCACAAAAGATCTAGCCAAAATGTAGTACGAAAGAAAAAAAATGCAAATAATGTCAAAAGGCCTAATCCCTAATTACCTATAGAGCCAAATTGCTCTCTTTGATACATAGGAGCTCTTTAAGTGTGCAAAAATAGGGCATATCTAATAATTTATATTTTACGACCATCAAATCGACAAATTGGATTAAAAGATCACCAGGAGGTCTCAATATTCACTGAAAAAGGATATTGTATTCGCATGCCACCGCGACCAGAGCTAGGAAGAACAGCACCCTGCAGATTCTGGTGAACAGTTGTAGCACCGTTCACATCCTGCACAGATAGTTCAATTTTTAAATGAATTAAATACAAAACCATAATCATGCTCAAAGCAATATACTTGATTAAAATGTGAGATCAAAAGAATGCAATTTTTAATACTACTCACATCAAACTCAATGAAGCAAACAGTATTTCTCTCCTGACGCAAGATCTTCATTTGTTTGTAACCAGGTTGCCTGCATGAAATAAAGCAGAGTAAGCACAAAAAAATCTAAAAAGACGATTTTGTGAGTAAGCAATGCCCAATAAGGGAATTAAACTTAATATATATGGAAAAGATATCATTCTCACTCTTAACGATAAACAGCCATCATTTTTGTGTGTGTGTGTGTGCAATGTCAAGGTCAAGATTCATACACACTAAAAATGCCCCTAAGTTCTTCCTCATTTACGTTCTCGCCCAGATTGCCAATAAAAAGTGTATTGCATGGAGGATTGTCTTTTGTATTCTGCAAAACAAAGACAAAACAGCAACAGTAGTGTAAATGTGATGATTGAAGCATTATCTAGTGATAAGCTTGCCAAGTGAAAATAAAAAGAGACCAAAATAAAATGCAACTTTAGTAATAACAACATATGGCTGTGTTTGGTTGTGAAATCAGTTAACCTGGATGCATGGGTTAATTTGCTCTCTCTTTGGTGAAAAAAGTAGCTCTGCCAACTTTTCAAAATACCGACTTTACCCTCAGAATTAATTGGTTACTAGCATTTGCCAGGTTAAAGTAGAATAAGTGAAGTAAACGGGACCTTTTCCATTTAGCCCTCCTTTAACCCGTAGCCAAACACAACCTAAGTTATTAAGAGATGCTCTATCGAGCTCCAAATTAAGAATTAATATTATGAGGCTTTAATAACTATGAAAGCATAAGCGATTCCTATCAGTGAACATGAAGAACTAATGTACTGCTAAATGCATTGGTATGCAATTTATGTATTGACTTTACATCACAAAGGTTCTGTACTCACATCGCATTTTAAATGTTATTCACAGCAACTGCCTTAACAAGTCCTTGTTCTATGCACATTTATCAATACATTGGCATGCCTAATATAGGCTTAATAGATTAACCAAACTCATAAACTCCTAAACTCCATATGTTGTTCCTATAATAAAGGATTCAAAAGTATCGATTATTTTTTTACTATATAATGCTTGATTTCTATGCAAGATCAAAATTTACACTCCATATGTTGTTCCTATATTAAAGGACTCGAAAGTATCAATTATTTTTTTACTATATAATGCTTGATTTCTATGAAAGATCAAAATTTATATGTTTGCTTTTTATGTCCCATATGATGTTCCAGAAAATTTGAACCATTAGCATGATGGGTCAAATAACTATGACCCCTATACTTAGATCCCATAGTTTGCCCCTGCATTATCCTATGTCTTCATATATAACTATCATACAAACCACAAAGACCCACGCTATGATCACACAAACACAAATAGAAAGTTTTCAAATCTTTTGGACAACGTCAATGCTTAAGACCTCATCTGGGTTCCCGTTGTCCTTGCCATACTTTCCATGTACCATGATGATCAGTTGGCAATAAATACCTCCTTCTGTTGAGCAGGGCTTCAGATTCATTAGGAAACAGATGGCTAGCAAATTTTTCGTTGGAAAAGGCCTTGAAATATTTCCAGCATTTCTGTGATCAGTTCCATCGTCCATCAAGGCCTGGTAAATCGTCCCCAGAGTCATAATTTTCCCATTTCCACAACAACTACCTCAGGACTCAATACCTTCCAGCAAGTACATACTTTAAAACTTCTACACTTATACCAATTTAACGTAGCAAGAGAGACTATTAGTACAAAAGATGGAAAATAACTGAAAGTAATGAAAATAGATTATGGACTTGATGTATATCAGCATAAAAATACAAACAAACAAGATGCATCATGTATGTGCAGGGTCAGCTATACAGATCCTACTTCACTGATAAAGATAGTCTATACAAATAATTAATGAATGCCCCTGTCCAATTTTTACCAATCATGTCATCTTCTTTTTCAATCTTTCAACAAACATGCAAAAATTACTGTTTATAGTGGTCATCCTTTGCTCATAGTGCACATCTAAGTCATCTCAAAAGTCCGCACTTGTTTTATCTTTCTGCCATTGATACTCTAAAACTTCATCTAGTAAACTCATATATGGCTGTATTCTTCTAGTTTTGCCCTTAGTAGCTGGAACCTTCTCTCCAGGGTAAATGCACTTACTTCAAAATATTCTAGGGTCTCGAATCCATATCCGCTTCTTTGCTAAAAGTGTTTCTAAAATATCCTCTTCCCGTACCCACTCCGCACTCGCGCTTGATTTTGGCAACTAAGATTTTACCATATGTTTCCATCTTTGTTGCCATAACCTTATGCTGATTGGCATCCTCCTGGCCAATGTTTTGTTCATCACAAGAAAAATGGTTAAACTTTTGTATTGTAAGATTTTCCCTTAAGGTCTGAAAGGTAGCATATAGTGCATATCACAACAAAAAAGCATATTCAATGCATCCACTTTGATTTGAGCTTCTTGGAAAATCATTTATATTCTTCATTTTTCAAGGATAAATATAATGTTGCACGATCGATTGATGGGGAAATTGTCCGTCCCTTGATCCTATTGCATTAGATAGGTATCTTAATAATTGCAGGAAAGCCATTGGTAAGAAGAACCATGTGCCTAACTTTTAAGAATCTCTTGCATATGTTCATATTGCTTCAATTTTGGTTTTCAATTGGAAAACTTGACCACTATTCATTGATTGGTTAGAAATAATTGTTTAGCTCAAAATCAAACAACTTGGCTTGATTGGATCTTGAACATTTTAAGGGTTTAGATATGTTTTTAACTTTATCTCCTAATTTATAGCTCTTTGATGATATCGTCTAGATTGTCTTTGTCAAAAGTAACATCAACAAGCATTGTATTTAAGCCACAAGAGCATAAGGACTCCCAAATGGATGTAAGCGAACTAGTGTTAAAACCTGATCACTAATTGTTGAATCTGTTCAAAGCCTGCAACCACCAAAAAAAAGGCAGTATTTCTATAAAATATGTGTCCTCATTGTTGCTCCTGCATGTCTGTCTAAGGCCCCGTTTGAGGGAGCTTTTGAAGGGACAGAAGACACTTTCTGGCTCTCCAAAAGCACTTTTAGATGAAATAGAGATGTTTGGTAAAAATTTCGAAAAGCTGTTTTAGCTTTAGCTTTTTTGGGAGAAGCTCTATGTTGGAATTTTCCCGAAAAACACTTTTAGGTTCGATCGGAAAGCTATTTTTTTACCCAAAATACCCATAATAAAATATAACAATTACATAAAATGCCCCTTTAATAATTGTTTAACCAATTTTATCACACAGCTAGAAAATTTATTATATTATGAAAAATTAATTTACACTAATAATTATAATATTTTATATCTTTATTATTATATTATACTATAAATATAATATTATA
>JAOXJJ010000001.1:11395007-11418147 GCA_025769935.1 Phoenix roebelenii
ATTATAATAATATTATATTACATTACAGTAATATTATACTATATCATATATTTATGTATTAATACATATTATATTTTTTTATGATCTATTGTATAATATTATGCAATGTTCTTTATAGTTATTTTGTCATACAAAAGGTGCTTTGTTAGTTTGTTTACCAAACACATGTTAAAATGGCACAAGACTTTAAAAATGTAGTTATCAAACAGCAAACAGCTTTTTATAAAAGCTCTACTTCCAAAAAGTTCTACTGCCAACAGCTCCTCCAAACGAAGGCCTAAGCATAGAACTTTTTTCTGAGAAATAAAGTGGGGATGCCACCACCAAAGTTTAAACCATGGACATCTGGTTTTGTCAACAGAAATGTCAACCAGCTAAACTACGGCCACTTGGAATCATAAACATCGTCTTGAAAACTCATAGCCTATTATAAATGCCTTCCATATCAATAAAATTATTTCTACTTCCTCCTCACCAAATATTTCTGCAATTGAGAAGCAAATGTAGCTATCTAATTGAACTTCCTAGTATGAGGCCAAAGTTGTCTTTAAAAATCCATATTGCTCTAGGACTTTGCATCTTATTTTTTCCAACAATATCATTGAACTTTGCTTTACAGATGACTTTAAGGCCTACCTGGTTGGCCCTGAAAGTGACTCCCGGACACTTTCTGAAAACCGACTCCGAGGAGTTGGTGAGTTTGGAAATGAAAGTGGCCGCTAGGAAGCTACCACCCAGCCTACTTCTAGCCTTTTAAACTAGATTTCCACTTTCATGACTTCGGACCCCTCCACCTCTTAAACATGGGCACAAGTGTCCACCTCCCACCTCACTCTCCCCTGGGGCAATTCGATCACCTCCAAGCAAGCCCTCTCTCCCCCCTCTCTCCCAGCCCCCAAATGGCGGTCTCTCCAACGTTTCTATCCTTTCTCGTGCTGATGCTTCCATGGTTGCTAATTCATTGGATCGAGCATTGGGAGTCAAGGCATGGTTACTTCGTTCTTAGATCTCAGGCGGTTTTCTCTAGTTACTCTTTTTCCATTGATTTCTTTTATTTTTGGTCGATTTCGTTGAATTCTTTTACTTTTTGTTATGATTGTTAATATAGGGTTTGTGATCTTGGAATCATAGATTATAATCAAATCTGCTAGTTTTGAAATGATCATTTTTATTATTTTTTGCAATTTTTTGACTTTTCAAGAAACTTGTTAAGTAGATCCATTGTGTTGTGAGGTAAACAGGTTGTTTCTTGGGTGCTGAGGGTTTAGCATATCAGCAATTTTAGATCTTTTCTTTAGCAAAAGAAATCGAAGTCATTGAATGAAGAGATTTATGGTTGAGCATTGGCTCTATGATTTGCTCTTTTTTGAAAGAAACTTTCATTGGTTTTATTTTGTCTAATCAAAAGGACTGTGTGCTTGCTCTTCTTGGTTGCAGTTTACATTTTGTTGAATATTTTCGTCTTGATTTTGTGATTGCTTTCTGTGGGTAGGGAGTTCTCCAGCTAGGTTAGCAATGAATTTGGCTAGCCAAGGTTCATGGAGAGGTTTGAAGAGAGGGCAGAATATGGGTTAGTGCAATGGGAGGGTCTTGGAATGTCTTGCAAATATCATGGAATAGTTTTCCATGAAGCATGTTGTAGCGTTATTACTATCTTGACACTTTACAGGTCAGAAAATCTTTTTTTCTTTTGTCTATGCATGTCTACCACTTTCTTGGATTATGTGAAGAGAGGCCATTATAAGCTGCTTTCTTACAATTTGTGAATGGCAAAATTAAAATGAAGCACATAGGTCCAACATTTTCTTGCAAAAAAGTAACTTTTCGCCATGAGAATTAAGTATAATCAGCTATAGTTTATTAGAGGTTGACTATGAAAAAGATAAGGTTGCTTTTTGCATGATGTTAATGAGTTTTGACATGATATGGCAAACTAAGAAATGAAACCCTAAGGAAATGAATTTGACGTATACATCCACATTGTATAGCAAAATTTTCCCCTAGCAATAACTTAGTCTTTTTTTTACAAAACTAATTTTTTCCATCGATGATGAATTTTATATCTTGCCTTGGGGTCACTATTTGGCTATTATAGTTGATCACAGGTTCATTGTATGATTGCTATCATGATTTTTTTTGTGATGGATTACATCATTTGGATATGGTTCAGTTTTTCTATTTGCTCACAAGTTACTATGACAGTTGTGACATGATCTTCAATGCCTTATTCACAAGTTTGTCAATCACCCCTACGTGGTTGCAACTTGGAGGGCCACATATACGGCAACTATTGCAGCTATCTATCTTGATGATATCATTTTTTTTCACAAGAACCCTACAAGTTTGCTATATATCTTGATTTAATCATGCTTGTTCACAGATTCCTTGCGAGATTGATGCACATCTTGACTTTATCATGCCTGTTCACAGGTTCCTTGTAATGTTTCTATGTTAATTTTATATGTGATGGATTATATGGTTTGGATCTGGTTCGGTTTTGCCATTTCATAGGTTACTAAGATGTCTGTTTTTAATGATGTTCAATGTCTTCTTCTTTGTCGACCACCCCTACATGGTCGACACTTGGATGGCCACATATATGGCAACTGTTGCAATCACCATCTATGGGGTAATGATGCGCAGAGTGGCTTGGAGACAATTGCTAGGAGGAATCTAGATGCTATATGTGGCAACCATTGCAATCATCTATGGGACAATGATGCATAGAGTGGCTTGGAGATAATTGATAGGAGGAAGTCAGATTTTTTACCATCAATATTGATGATGAGAAGCACTCATAGTCTGAGACCATCCAATCCACATGATCCCGCATATCTTACCACTTGTTTTTCATTTCACATATCTTACTTCTTGTCTTTTATTTTTACTTATTTTTTGGTTTGCACAAGAGATGAGAGACCAAGGACAATGGTTGCTACACTACGAAGCAATAAACAATATACTTGATATGTTTTCTCAATCACTTTTACTATTATGTATGGATTTTTGGCGTCTAAATTTGTGAAATAGCCATGTACTGAGCAAGGGATTTTGGAGGTTTAGTCTGGATGCACCACCCCCTCCCACTTTTTCCCATGTAACATGGACTGCTAAAAGTTTGCTCATGACTCCATGGATGAAAACCTAGGAAAAGTACAAAATATATAAAAATAATTATTAATAAAGTAATTTTTTATTCATTAATTGATATTAAATTTGGTAAGGAAAATAGTTTAGGTTATTATTGAAGATGACTAGTGGTTTGGATATTGAAAACCAATATAAGCCATTAGTTAAAAGGTAAAAATTGAATTGATAATAAAATAAAATTATTTTATTAAGAAACATATGATTATTTCTACAAAATCTTCAAATATTATATGTTCCCATTATATATGCTAAGTAACATTATTTAATATTGACAGAATAAAAATAATATGACAATAATAATTAATTTGTTCAACACATGCCCATACTTATATGAATTAAGAAACATATAATATCACTCAAGTATTATGAAAATAATTGATAATATAATAATAATGTTTTAGTCTATCAATATGTGCTCTATAACATATATTTTATTCATTTTATCAATAAAAAGGAGATATTTCCTAAAAGGACATTTTACCACCCACTTCTTGGTGATGATATCTCCCCACTTTCAGACCAACCAAACATCTAAAGTGATTTGAAGCAACTTACCATACCGCACATATAAAACGATTTCACCACCAACAATCCTTACTTTCCTAACAAACCATCCAGCAAACGCACTCACTTTCAGAAAGAGCACTTTCCGAAAACGTCACTTTCAAAAGTGCCTCAAAGTCGCCTCCAATACACTTGTGCAACCAAACAGGCCCTTAGCCAAAATGTTACATTGTAGACTACTCCAATGTAAGCAAAAGATAAATATGACAAATAACTCAATCACCTACATCCAGCAATCTAGAACTTCCAGAATGGCCATCAACAACCTAATACTTCATAATCCTAAATCAAATGGTTGGATCATCAATTGATTGTGATGACTATACAGTATGTCCATCTACGTTTAGTCTTTCATATGGTTTAAGTAACATAGTTGGTCTCAATTTTATTCTTCGATAATACCATAGTTCCGCCCATGCATTTTGCATGTTTAACATTGGATTACTAGATTATCTATTTGTCTCATGTTATTTTCCAGTCTTTCCTATACAAACTTCTATAGGAAGAAGACTATTTCCTGCATCAAGTTAAGTTCATCACTTCATTGTGGTTCTCTAGCTTGTTAAAAACCACAAAGTTGCCGTCTATGTAGGATTTGTTCCAAATTTGGTGGGTGTGAATATTGTTTTCACAAAAACATTGTGTAGTTTAACTTCAGATGTTTTCCGGACCAAGATCAGAATCCATAACTCTTTAACAAAAGAAGCATTAAGAATCTAAATAACATATTAAACATGAATATATACTGTGCAGTGTCACAAAATGCTATAAGATATGTCTGAACATCAAAGGAGTTTATTCATTGAATAATATTCTAGTATCACTGAGAATGTGAGGTTAACTGTCAGCGACCAAACAAAGTAAGTTCCATGATTTGGGTTATTTCTTTGTCATTATCAATGAGATGGATTTAACAGAAGCAAGGTACAAAACAACAACAAAGATGTCTAACCTTACAACCAGGGAGTAAACTGACATGGGCAACGCAACTAGGGAGTAAACCAAAGCCTAAGGTTTTGAGACTTTGTTTTGAATTTTCAATTCAATGGCAAAACAAAATGTTTCCACAATAAAAAAAGTATCAGGTTATTTACTGTGGGATGGCAATCATGGTCTTTAGGTCATTCAGTATTTGCAACGAAAAGTTCACTGTCCACATAAGACAGTTAAATAGCAGGGTTACACAAATAAGGGAAGACAACAATAAAAATTATATTGGACAACTTAAAAGAATGTTGTGGAATGAAATCCAAGCTCTGAGCTAAAAATTGCATGTAGCCAAACAATGTATTAGCACAAAAAATGCAAACATTGATTCACCACTATAAAGGAATTTTGAGAATAAATGTTTAACATAACAAGAATGACTAGTGCAATCCTTTCAATATATTAACAAGTTGGAAAAAGAAAAGGACAAGCTTTTAATAATAACAATTAAATATTAGAAAATGGCACTTTGTATGTAGCGATTACCTGAACAGGAGCATAACCACTAGGTGCTGGCACAGGAGCAGGAGTAGGCATGGACACTTGAGGTACTGGATAACCTCCATATGGGTCATATGGAGCAGGTGGAGCCATATATCTAAATTTCAAGGCACCCCGAACCCAGCACCCCCCACCACCACCAAAAAAAAGAAAAAAAAATCAAATAAAGGAAGATACAAATTGGTGCAATATGATCCACAAGTTTTATTATTTACCCTGGGGTCCCCCAAACTGGAGGTGGTGGTGGAGTGTGAAAAGGTGGAGCAGGATAGCCTGCATGAGTATAGTCCCCACCAGTTCGCAGGCGTTTACTCTGGTCAATGGAGTTTGAGTCAGCCACTACACCTAAAAATTAGAGAATGTTAGAGCATAACATGTTACACAACTCAACAAAAAAGGACGAAAAAACAGATGAAAGGTATCACTATACTAAATTTGTATGTTCACAAGCAAGCATATATAGACTAGCACATATAAAAATTAAAATTTTCTGATGATGTTACAGCTTGCTATCTGTAAAATAAAAAGACTTTCACCATCATAACCAAGAGAAGATATGCCATCCAATTGGAAGACACATCCAGAAACCAAATGAGACTCAATGAAATCACTAGATAATAAAAATAAGTACAAATAGTTGACTGCTTGACATAAAAGATCATCGTGAATTTGGCTAAGCCTGCTCATCAGGTATGTAGACAAATACGCTCATGAGTTTATCCAGGCACACAGACAGCAACACATTGGTGTTATGCTTCTGCACACTGATCTGTTCACTTGTGACATCAAAAATGGAACTATAAGATGACCGGATGAAGCATGCAAGAATCTACCTAACTCTAACCAAATTACAAATATAATCATGACACAACCATGAGCATTGTTTTAATTATTTAAGGTCTCCCAACAAATAATTCTTCATCATTAATATCCAAATTAATACAACATCCTTTACTACTATCAACTCTGCCAAATCCTTTTACACAACTCCATCTACATCAGGTCTTCCATACTCCTTCCCTGCTCCCCCATAAAAGTCCAAACCACCATCCAAATACTGACCTTCTTATAACTTTTATCACGTAAGCTCATACCATTTGATTCAATTCCCCACCACAATGTGCAACTCCTATGCTTCTTCTATGGCTTCTAGGTGCACTAAATATGCATTCCATTTGTTCTATCTAACTTTTGTATCCTTATAAATATGATCCCCCCCCCCAAAAAAAAAAACTATGAACTCAGCATTGTACGTACAAAAATTTATAAAACACAGCAAATGCTAGATAAAGAGAGTGAGCCAGCTATTTCTTGTTATATCTACAATCTGTCATATGTAAATCCTTTAATAAAATGTTGCAGTTTACATGATTATATGCACCTTCAAATCAGTCATAGAACCATATGCACAATCATGTTCATGTGTATGGAAGCATACGAACCAAGACTAAATGGAATCGTCTGATGAAGAACAATGATGTAGTGTAATCAACCAAGCATGCAAAGAATTTCTCATAATATGAGGGAACACCATAATTCTGATTTGTATTACTAGTCATGGCTACCATTGGAAAAACTCGTCAATCCTTGTCTGCTTCACCTTTTTCTATTATTGGCATAAGAGAGCAAAACATAGCCAGCAATGGCCTCATTAATATATACAAGTATAATCCATCAAAGTTATAAACATCTAATGATGCAAAGATATGACGTTAATAGACCATCAGCAGGTGCCTGTCAGAATCATCTTGAAAAACACTCCTTTACTGACCAGGATAATGTTTCAGAACCACCAGAATTTTATCCCCTTTTACCATATAATCATTACTCTCATGGCCAATTTTCTTCTCGAAGTGCAACTCATCTCAGCTGTACAAGAGCATCCACAGAATTACATAATGTCAACGAATCTACCTTCAAAGTTGCATGGTACAAGTTCACACTCTTTTGTTTTTACCAACCAATTATCCACATAACAACATTGCCCTTTGAATTCTTTTCTTTATAGATAGCATATTGGTCACCATTCCACTACACTTTTCCTTGTTTAAAGGTACCAATTTGATTTTAGAACACAGAAGTTAGTTTCCGATAAGCAGCTCCTTAATAATCCAGTAAGGAACTGGTGCAGACACATTAGATAAATTAGCAGCTGAGTAGGCACTGTTATAATCAAAAAAAGTTAAATCAAATTGGTTTACTTGATCTGTCCCTTCCTTATTTACTAGCAAACTCATGATCAGAATAATAAACCCTAGGAAACAGCGTCACGCACCTCTCTTGACAAAAAGATTCTTCTTCGCCATCTCTGTGTGCAAGACAGACTTTGTCTCAGCATCAAACACCAAGTCCTGAAGACCAGAGCCAGCATTAGATCTGTCAAACCGATCAAGGTCCAGAGATCCAAGACAGGAGAGAAACATAAACGATAAAGAAAGAGGGGCGATCACCTGAAGCGCATTCTTGGCTGCTAAGGCGTGCTGAGAAGTGGAGAAGAGGGCAAACCCCATAGGCTGCTCCGCTTTGAAGTTGATCTGAGACGCCTCGAACCCGGGCAACCACCTCAAGAGGTTATGGAGCTCCCTCTCTTTCACGTCCGCCGGAAGACCCGATATAAAGATCGTCCGAACCTTCGAGAGGAAAGTAAACCAAGAAAACGTCGGTGATTTATAGTGCTAGCGTTAGCGCCGAAAAGGAGAGGGGCAAGAGAGGGGAGGCGGTACCTCGTCGGCAGCGGTGCGATTAGGGTTTTCGACGGGGATAGGAGGGGCAGCCGGCGGCGGCGGCTGTGGTGGCGGCACCCACTGCTGGTGGTAGGGATGCATGCCAGCGCCGGCCATGGCGACGGAACCCTAACCCTATAGCTTGTCTCGTGTCGCAAGAGCTCCGAGGAGAACCTCCGCTTAGCCTTTCGCTTCTGGTACGCCAGGAGTGGTGGGAGCCCCCACTTTCCGTACTTTCTCGTAATTTAATACCCGAAGCGTGAATGCGGAGCCGTCAGCGGCTCCGCGGAACATGTCAAGCTAAACTGACCGCATTTTTCCTTTTCTTGATTGGCACGAAAGAAAAGGTTATTACTGACATAAATTGCAATAAAACGTTTTCCGGACACCTATTTAAAAAATATATATATAGGCCTTCGAAGTCCATCCATTCATACCTAGATCCTAAAAATTTAAAAAAATATAATTAACAATCAAACTTCAAATTTGTTGCAGTATGATCTAATCGTCTATTTAAATCCTAACATAGCTGACAAAGTGAGAAAAAAAAGACAAAAATATCTTTAATTTAAATAAATTATTCTTTGTCATCCATCCACCTGCACAGATATCAAAGCGCTCTATCCTCTATAATCCATCCATCCTGTGTAGATCTTAAAGCACTCCATCCTTTATCATCCATCTATTTATACAAATCTCAAAGCACTCTATTATCTATCATTCATCCACTAGCATAGATCATAAAGCACTCAATCTTTTTGTCATTCATTTGCCCGAGTGCTTCACCCCAATCATCTATCCACATCCACATATTTCAAAGGGCTCCATTCTTTGTATCTACCTGTCCACACATATCTCAGAGTGCTCCACTTGTAATCCATTTGCCTGCACAGATCTTAAAACGCTTTATCTCTATTCATTCGCCTGCATAGATCTCAATGTGCTCCATTTTCTATCATCCATTTCTATTCAAACCCAAAACGCTCCATCCTTTATCATCTATCCACTTGCACGGATCTTGAAAGCACCCTATCATCTTTATTAATCCATCTAGACAAATCTTAAAGTATTTCATCTATGCAATGCACAAATCTCAAAGCACTTCATTCTTTATCATTCATCAATTTACACAAATGTCAAAGCACTTTGTCCTCTATCATTCATCTACCCACACAGATTTTGAAGCACTACATCTTCTATCATTCATTCGCCTACATGGATTTTGAAGCGCTTCATGATTTGTCATCCATCTTCCTGCACAAATCTCAAAGTAGCCCATCCATCCGCCTAAGCACATCTCAAAGTATTTCATCCTTTATCATCCATCTGCATGAATGGATCTCAAAGTGCTTCATACACTATCATTCTTCTGCTTGCATAGATCTCAAAGCACTCAATTCTTTATCATTTATTTTATTGCATGGATCTTAAAGCACTTAATCTTTATTGTCCATGCACCTGCATAAATCTCAAAATACTTTATCCTTTGTCATTCATCCGCTAACATATGTCTCAAAGCGTTACTCTCCCTCATATTCCCTTCAATTCCCACCAAAACAAAAGTCCCTTGCTAAGTTAAGAAGAAGGATAATTCTGAAATTTTATAGATCCTCATCTAATAATAATCAGTAATAGAGATAGACGGTCGGGCTACGTCGCAACAAAAAGTTTTAGCATCTAACTGGCACTTTCTAACCTTTTGGGATCTAAGTATAAATAATCCAAACTTCAAGGGATGTATGTATTTTTTTCCCAAAAAAAAAGCATAATAAAAAATTTATTTCCTTTGAAGAAAAGTAACCAAAAAGCCAATCTTGTCAAATTAGCTAAGTCCAATGACAAACACTTATCATATTGCTAATTTGAACTAACTGTTTATGCAAGATTTTCCTTGAAAAAAAAAGTTACATGCAAGGTTTCAAAACCAATAATTGGAATTAGGGTGAGGTGGCTCAATTTTTATTAGTAAAAGAACACTTGTAAGTTATATAAAACATTTAAACCTACACAAATATGCTAAAATAAATGATTCAAATGCAGTGGTTTTTGCCTTTTTTTTTTTTTCCTCATAGCCGCCTATCGCTCTACTTTTATATGATTAGCTAGTTATTCTTTTTGAAATCCTCGCATATGGTGAGCTCATGCTTGCATGTTTTGGAAATAACAAAGTGGAATGCTCGGTAGACCATTAAAGATGGCCACCACGACAAAAAAATAAATAAGAGACGAGAAGCTTAGATTTCATTTAATGCCCTCTTTTGATATATCTAACCAGATCTTGCTGTATGTAGAGAAGCTAGTGATAAAGGGCTTTCCATCTCTACTTCAAACATGGAGTGCAGCCTAAAGTCTTTCCTTATCTATCATCCTCTTCCTTTTGCTTGCAATGAACTAGAGTGATGATAAAATGTATTTGATTAAGGTTTTATAAGGAAGAAGGAAATAAAAGTTGCATAGGCTAGGTGATCATAAATATTCATGAAGATAATTTAATGATAGTACGATATTTAGCAGGATTTAGTGATTAAAATTATCTATTTTTCTTTTGTAAACATGACGAAATATGATTTTCATGAAGAAAAAAAACAATTTATCTTTTCCTATCATCCTCAAACCTAGACAATACCTTTTCTCTTGACATTGGCAAATGGGTTTTATATTTCAACAATCGTTTGCCGATGGAATTCCTCCAAAGACCCTCCATTGGTTTGTCTAAAATCCTTTTATTCTAATATTGAGAAGCTAAGCTGGAGTGTGAATTTGTACTTCATTTTTCACGAACCAGTAGGCGGGCTTTTTGTTATATAAATGCATTATTTCAATTACTCCCAATAGTTTAAAGATTACGACAGGGTGGATATACATCTACTAAAAAACTCTGTATGTTGATTTAAGAAAAATCTAATGCAAAAGCATTTTCCAATACAATATTCAACCGTCATGTTACTTTTCAAAATTAACATTTAATTCTTTGCTCGATCTAGAGTTTAATTATCCTATTACCTCTGTAATGCATGCAATATATTAGTCTCTTATAAAGCATAAAAACATGAGAATGCCATTGCTCTGTAAAGATAACAACCCAAGAGATGAAGCAATCAAATAGCCAATTGCCTTTAGTGATTAGCCCTTGCAATGATGGAATCTCTCTCTCCATCTCTTTCTATGGAAAGAAGTTGGAAGAAAAAAAAAAAGATAAAAGGAGTATGACTTATTAATTACATATATTCAATTTATCTCAACATGGTATTATTTTCTACGGATTAATCTTGAATTATTGGTTATTTAAATGTTGACCATGAGGTTGAAAAAGTTTGTTAGCTGATTTTGTTTTTCGCACAACTCTAAGCTCGGTAGGAGAGCAAGCCTTGAGTTTTAATTTGATTTAAGGTTTGTATCTAAGTAACTGGAAGTTATATTGGACATGAAGTATTGCACTCATATACAATACGGAACTTATAAATCCTCAGGATAGGATATGAAACTTATAAATCCTTAAAAATAAAATTACCTTACACACAATTTTTCGCTTGACATTGGCTGCTGATAGGACTAGTTGCCTTATCATTTACTAGCAATATAGTTTAAATAATTCCCCCCAAAATTCAGTTGTTTAAAGATTGGTGATACTAGGAGAACAAATATTATGGATCACTGACTGGAGGAATAACTAATAATTCAATAACAATTTAATTGTGATCATTAATTTATATGAATAATCATTACTGAGGCATATTTCTTACAAATAACTAGATCCAAGAAAACAGATCACTAAGGCAATTGCCTTGTCCTCCTAATAGACTTGAAATCTCAAGCATGCATATTAGGCATTATTTATGGGTTTGATATATCGCAACACCAGTTTAACCATGATCCATCGTGCTGCTCCATACTGTTTGATAGGGGTGTATCATAATGTACTGAATGAAAATCAATATAAAACTGAAGTTTGGGTTGATACAGACGTTAGACCCCATATCGTCGTATATTGAAGTATATCGAGATGTGTATCAAGTCGTACCGATACATGCTAAGATAAAAAAAAGACGAAAAAAATGATTAGAGGAATGTTTCGATATGCGGTGGATATCGTACCGCACCAAACTAGTAAGATATCGATACTATATATAGCGAGGAGATTGTGGATTTGAGTATAACCATTCATAGTTTAGATAAATGCAGTTCTTGGTTTAATTGTAAGACAAATAAATAAAAAAAAGGACTGAAGTTTTTAAAATTATAAACATAATTCTGAAACCACATAACACAAAGATTTGTATAAGATATTTAATTAAATTGGATCTTGCAATTATTTTTGCTCGCTCATGGAGATCACATTGGATTGGGTTATGCAATTATCATTTGCTACCTATTATACATATTGTAAAACCAAACTCTAGTAATCTACGAACATAAAAATAACCCTACAAGGTCGCAATCTAAAATAAGGTGCTTATTCTATAGAACTCAATGAACCTCCACCATTAACATGAACCTCAAGTCAATTCTTAACCTTTAAGGAAACCTTCATGTTCGAATAAAACCATATGTAACGTCCAAGCAAACTAAATAGTTTATGTAAAATCTAATTTTGTTATTAAAGCCAAACACTGTGCCTTGTGAAGGGCATAAAAATTAGCCACTCATGACTAATTTTACATATAAGTCCTTAACAAGGATTGAATTATGTATCGAGTCTACAGTCGAACTCTCAGAAATATAAATACACGACAGGTGTTTTTACGCAAAAAACCATTCCATCGATCACTCGAGCCGCTGAGCCAGCTCTCTCCGATAAACCCTTCCGAGTCCTATCCCTCCGACACCTAGGGTTTTATCAGTGTTCCTGTCGGTCTTCCGCCACAGCTAAGAGAGAAGGGAAAGAGCTCGCGGAATCCGAAGGAGAGGCAGCCATGGCTTCCACCAAAGTTCAGAGGATCATGACCCAACCTATCGTACGCTCTTCTCCCACTGCCCTTCTTTCTGGAACCCTAATTTTTTTTTTCTATTTATAGTTAGCTTAATCTTTTGTTTTACCTTTTGTTCTAATTGTGGACGGGGATTGGTTGCTCTCGCGGCAGAATCTTATCTTCAGGTTTCTTCAGAGCGTAAGTTTGGATCTATCCGTTTTTTTTTTTTTGTTTCTTGGTATCTTGATTCAATAGAATTGCTGATTTTGTTGATTTTTTTTGTTGTTGGATTGCTCTAGAAAGCTCGCATCCAGATCTGGCTCTTTGAGCAGAAGGATTTGAGGATCGAAGGGCGGATTATTGTATGTTCTTTTCTCCATTTCTCTAGGGTTTATGGTTTAAGCATCATGCAATTGATTTTATACCGTTACCTTGTTTTTTGCTAGTAAAATCAGATGCGCATACCAAGTCTTGATTTTTTTTCGTCCGTGTTTTTCTGCTGTGTTTTGTGTGTGTACTACGTGCTTGTATCAAATCAGGATTAGATATTAATGCTGTAATATTATGCATTTCAGCTTATTGATATTCACGATTTCTTTAGTTGATTGTGGTTGAGGTTTTAATGTACGTGCACAGGACAATTAACGAATCAGGTACTAGCTTGCTATTTATGGACATTGTGTATTCTGAAATATAAGAAGCAAGCAAGGAGTATTATGGAGTTCAAGAGGGTAAATGTTAAATAATCAGGTGCTTGCTTGGAATTATGGGCAGGATGCAAGAGTGAAGAGAGTCGGGTATCAATTGATTTTTTTAAAAAAATATTTTGTAGCATATATGTTGTTGGTACTTGCAATTAGTTTTAAGAAATTTTAGCCATAAAGGGTAAGAGGTGCTAGATGTCTGTCTATTTAGGTAAATTTGTATTGTCGGTGGAAACTTATGATAGAAAGAATTGCTGAATTCTTCTTCATCATTATCATTTTCTTCTTCTTCTTCTTCACTTCTGCATTTTTTTTCTGATAGAAGGACTTTTTCCTGCTTAAGTATAAAACATAAGGCCCTGCTAATATAGTTGATTGTCCTTATGTTTATGCTTAGGTAAGAGTATCTTCTTGAATTGCATGATCTTTGCTTGAACTGGCACAAGGGAATATTATATCTAGTTAGATGACTTCCAAAATGGTTTGCTTTTTTGATGGATCAGATTTTCAAGACACAAATAAACAGAAACATCTTTTTTTGCATATTGCATGTGTATATTGTATCAACTAATGGAATAATTGTTGGATAAACTGCAACTTGTAAGGCAACTTAGAAGCTAGTTCGTTGATCAGTTGAATCATAGAATCCTGATTTTGGTTTTAGGGGAGCAAAAATTTGGTGGTTTCTTGGGGGACCATACATGGTCGGCAGAACTGTCCCGAACCATCTGGTTTGGAATGTTCTAAACCGTACTAGCGTTGGACTGAGATGGTTCTGGCAACCAAAACAAGAAATTAGGATGGAGGGAGAGAAGAAGGAAAGAGAGGAAGAGAGAGGGAGAGCAAGGGAGGGAGGAAGAGGGAGAGGAAGGAAGAGAGAAGTGAGGGTGGCGGCCGGCCGGTGGAGGGCTATGGAGGGCCGAGGAGCCATGCGGAGGGGCACCGCTTCCGATTTTCTTGTTTCGTTTGAAATAGGGGTCCCGAAGGGGGCCTCTTTTTCTTTTCGAAATTTTTAAATGAAGTCGGCTAGAGGTTTGCCAGCTTCACTTGAAATTTTTGAAAATAAAAAGCGACTCCCTCTGGGACCCCTGAACCTCTCCGCCACCCCTCCATGCGGCTCTGCCGGCCTCCTCTCTCTCTCTCTCTCTCTCTCTTTGGTTCTTCCTCTCCCGCGCCTCATCTACTGTGTCGGTATGGCCCGACGTGGAATGACATGGGAGGTACCGACCTGTGCCACTGGGCAACTGGTTCGGGCTCCGATTCCGGCACAACAATCTTTGGAACCATATGTTGACATTGTCCACATATTTTAAGTTCCCTTCCTTGCTGATCATCCCTTTTCTCACTCGTTGGGTGGGTGACATTTCCACCTTACCATTACTATTGTTACAAGGTCACATCATTGTTTATAGCGATTCATAATATACTAAGGCAAGAAATTTCTTCCAAATGGCAGAGAGGTTATTTGCATTACTTTCAAGCATAAAATTTGTCAAAACTCAACACCAAGAATTTCCCTGTTTGGATAACTGGCTTAGAGTTTTGATGAATGATCCACTTAATGTTGTTGAGAAAACAATGAGTACAAAATGTGGCTGTAATGGGTTGTCATAAGAGATAATTGGTTTGTTTCAATGTTGCATACTATTTGAACCATGCTATATTCGGTTATGGGAGTGAGGTTCTTGATCCGTGGGGACCAAAAATGTTAAAAGTTGCAATAAGTTCATATTCTTTTATATTTTGAAGAAATCATGGTTTTATAGAATAGAAAATTTCAATGTGCTAATCATGGCATAACTGCTTTCAGTTTCTTAAGTTAAACTTTATTCATCCTTTGCTAATATATATCGAGGGTTACGACTTCTCTTAAACATTATCATGTCTATTAAGGTCCAAGTTTTGGTTGCATACAAGCATTCATCGAATATCTAGGTTACCCAGACACTTCATTTTTCAGGCATTTGGAAGTATCATCACTTTAGACATTTGGACATGGTAGGAGCATAGGACCCAATATGGCATGTTTGGATATTCTACTTTGAAGTGTCTTGTCAATGATAGCTAAAAAGATGGGCAAACGAGCAAGCTGTTCCCGAATTAGCTCGAGTTTGGCTTGAAATTAGGCTTGAGATCAGCTCAATCGATTAAGAAATGACCCTGGCTAGATCTAGGCTTAACTCGCTTGAGCTCAGCTAGAATTGGCTTGAGACACTTATTTAAATATTATATATATTATCTATTATTTTAATTGTTATTATCTAAAAAATAAATTTTTTACAATTGTTTATTATAAATTAACCTAGGTTGTGTAGAATAAAACATATTTTAATTATAAGATTAAAATATAATTGAGATTATTATTCCAAACTATACATACGAAGGCATCGAAAGATCCTAGATTGTTATGATATCTCTTAACAAAGCTGTTCATGAGCAGCTTGAGCTCTGTTCAATTATTTAATGAACGGAGCTAGAGCTAGGCCTGGCTCAGCTTGTGTTTGGCTCGTTTCCAACCCTAGCAGCAATTGTCACTTTTATTTGGAGTGTCATGCAAGGAACTAGACATTTTAAGCAAAGTCTTATTACATTTTAAAGGTTATCACAATTAATTTTTAGTTTCAGTATCTTAACATATTGTAAGTAACTGTAAATGAACCTTATGAATAACTTAAAAAACAACTTATAAACTTATGGGTTTATATTATTTTGTTTGTTAGTCATCATATATCTATCAATTGTTTGCCTTTTCTATTTGACATTTTTGTATGAGAATGACTTCTATGTGTATTTCTGCGTGTCTATGCCCCTGTGCCTAGATCCTTGGAGTCTGATGTATCATATGTTTGAGGATATTCTTTCACCAAAAAAGGGACAGACACGGGCACCTAAGTTAAGTGTCCAGGTGACAATGCTAGTGCGGTAAAAAGCAAGTATTTTGCACAGAGGATTTGCATGTTCTGCTTTCTTTGAATACTTTGGTCTGGCAACCCTATATCTGCAATGCCCAATGTTTGTTGAACGATAGGTTAATGATACTATCTTCCATTTAGTTGCCCCATTTTGTTGTAGAAGTTGATGGACTATTACGTGGATCTATTCTTCTTGCCCCTCTATTTATACTGCCTGAAAACCTTACCACATTGTAGTCTAGGGGCGGGTTAATTAGATTTATATAAGAAAATGGAAAGGAAAGGAGTCTTTTTTGGAACCATTTTGTGCTTATTCTAATTTTACAATAACCAACAAATTCTTTTATTTATGCACTGAATAACCAAATAATCCATTCATTTTTGAATATGTACTTTCATATTTACATTCCATTATCAATACATCTGAACCATCATAGTGTCTGTAGAATACTCTACTTCAGTAACTATCAGACTGTCCTAAACTAGGCGGTTCGGTGCGTATTGAACTGGACTGAAGATGTGTATATATCATATATATATGTATATGTATATATGTGTACATACACACATTTACACACACACACCCTCCACTTTCACCCTCTCCCTCTCTCTCTCTCTCTCGATTCTTCTGAGCTCTCTCTTTCTCTTCCTATGCCTCTCTCTTCCGTCCAATCTCCCGCTTTCTGAACCTCTTGGTCTTTCTGAATCTCTTGGTCTCTTCGTGATGATGATCGCTCCCTGATGGCTAGGGTTAGGTTATACCATTGGTTGTTTCGGTAAACCTCGGCTTGGTACAATATGTATCGATAGCGTACTGAATTGGTTGTTGGTAGGTATGTCCTCCGGTACTGGTTTAGTGAACCTTGCTTTATACCATTTCTGTTAGGTTTTTTCTGTCCCTTTCTTTTTCCAAACCAAAATTAACTAGTCTTCTTGTTGGTTCAACTCTTTCTCAGCATGTAACTGAATTGTTTTTTTGGAAAATTACAGCGATGCCCCTTCAACTTTTTGCAAAAAACAGTTACACTCCAAAAGTTTTAATTTTTTCAATTAGACCTCAAAACTTAGTTTTTAGTGGCAATGTGGCCTAGCTGTCCATCTTAGTTCTAACACCGTTAACGACATGTGTGAAATGACTAATTTATCCGCAGGAGTTATTGGTGGAATGGGGGAGGAGTCACATGATTGGCAGGTGATCTCCTTCCATTCCTACCAAAAAACTTACCCCTCTTCTAAGCCAGATGGGAGGGGTATTAATGGCATATTATGTCTGAAATTATGTCACGTGACAATCATGTGTTCACGGATCCTAATGGAGATGGATGGCTAGGCCACTTTGCAACTAAAAACTAAGTTTTGTGATCTAATTGAAAAAATTAAAAGTTTTGAGGTGTAACTGTTTTCACGAAAAGTTAAAGGGGTGTTGCTGTAACTTTCCTCTTTTTTAAATGTTGCTTCATGAAAGCATATGATTTTTTTCCGGGCATCATAGATGTCATATGTACATCTCAAATATCCTCATTTTTTCGCTCATCTTTTTGTAAGTGTCAAACATGCTTAATATTGCAACCCAATACCTAACTTATGCTGATTTTATCCGGTAATTTATTGCTCAATACTTTTGTTTGTTTGAGAAGTTCGTCATGTTTTATACAAGAAGCTAACACTAGAAGATCTCTCCTTCATCACACCTGTTCTTATTTAATTGGAAGTGGAAATGTTCACCCATATACAACTATATAAATTAGATTAAGAAATTCTTATGAAAGTTAAGGAATGTGAGATCAACCCTGAGTGGTTCCTTTTGTTAAATTTGGATCGTGGAACCACATAAGCATTAATTGTAGTTATTTGCCTTGGTTTCTCTCTTGGCCCTTTTATTGTTGCATGAAACACGATACATTTTATGGTCAGCAATCTCATGACCTTTCTTTCTATTTTCTTCAAGTTAATGGAACCATCTGGAATTTTATGGTCCACAACCAGGATCTTAATAAATTGAGTATGAAACTATGAAGTGCTATTTGTGTGCCTTCGATTTTGTGGTAAGGAAAATAAATCTAGTGGTGATATAATAATGTTTTCAATCTATTAAATATTATATATATTTTCTTTCTTAAAAAAAAATGGTGTTGTTTTCTTTGTGATATCTATCTTACATGGCAATGTCTGTGATGTTTTTGCAATGCATGTTATTTTCCTTTGCATTGTATATTAGCAGAAAAATATTTTGTCTTGGAAGTTGTGTTTCAAGAGCCTGCCAAATATAATTACCAGGAATTGTAGCTGCTTATGCTTGTTCTCTTTGGAAGCTGGAGGGTGTAACTGCTTTGTTTACTATATCAAGCCAGATATTATTGGTTCATGCAAGTTAAAACAATTTCCCAAATAAAAATATGTTCTGAAGTTGGAGCATTTCATAGATACATGTCTAAGCCCATTGCCAACTAGTAAATGCTTCATTGTACGAGTTTTGAGTCCATTAATCGGTAATTCTTGTGCATATTAATTTAGGGGAGATTGTCTATCATGTAATTGGACTAGGAATTTTATTTTGTTATTGTAGTTAGTTGAGGCATGGCTTTGCTTGAAGTATCTGCTTTATTATTAGTTTTAGATAGGCTTAAGGCTTTTGCATTTTAATTGTGGAGGAAATATAATTATATATCTTTTAGTTGCTAAAATAGGATGAGGCTTGTTGCGATTGATCTTAGTAGCTAAGTCTAGTTTAAGTTGGATAGAGGTTGAAGCACTAGCAAAGGGCATGATATGGAAATGTTAGTTACTCTCTCTCTCTCTCTCTCTCATTGAGTATTCATCTCCTTTATCTTCTTTGATATCTTCTGAAATGCATTCAGGGAGGCCTATATGGAGTCAAGCATAGTTATAAAAACCATACTGAACTAGATGGTTTGTTAGAAAAACCGGCGAACTAGACCCTTGGCCAGTTCAGTTTTTACATAGGATTAGAAGTGATGGCGGATAAAGCTCTCGAGGGGAGGAAGAAGAGATGCTTTGATACCATGCTGATGGCGGACCTCTGCAGGGAGAAGAGAGAAAGAGGAAGAAGAAGGGAAGGAGAAGGAAGAAGAGGTTATATAGACGCAGGAAGAAGAGAAAAGGAGGAAGAAGGAGGAGAAAGGAGGCTAGGGTTTTTATTCAATCATTCAACTCCCTAATTCATGAGAGGAGTGGTCCTTATATAGGCCTTACATCATGAATTGACCAAGTCAAACAACTAACAACTAACCAAAGTTGGACCCTTCAATTAATTGACTAAGTCAATTAATTGATTACATACCAAATTAAACCTTACTAACATTAGACCATTAAACCAATTGATCACACCCAAAATTGGACCTTTATAATTAGGCCTTACATTGATCAATTGATCCAATCACTTGACTAAACAATCAAATCGACTCAAATAAAAGCAACTAATAAGATAATAAAAGAAACATGACGCAGACTCGAATGAACCCAATCCGAGGCCTGACTCAACCCGATGGCTCAAAACCATCTCCTAGCCATAATGATGTCAATCCCTGGCGCGAACGCGAACGAGTGGCTCTGATGTCCCCATCAAGAAGTTTAGTTCAACCACTTGAGTATCGCTAACTTGGCCAGTTTTTAGGAAAAAGCAGCGAATTAAGTAGATAGGGTTGGAAATGGGTCAGTCCACGTGCCTACCCAAGCTCGGCCTTTTTTTTATTGAGCTTCAGATCAGGCTTAGGTCCAAAAATTTTGAAAAATCTAGGCTCAACCCGAGTTAGGCCCGGGCCTAACTTGAAACCCGATTGAGCCGACCCAAATTAGTCGTTTGGGCCAAAAGTTCACAGTAGTTTGCCAGTGATAGGAGGATTGCTTACTCGCCTTCGCCTTGCTTGGATCGATGATCGTCGTCCAACGAAAGGTATGACCTTCAGGGACCAACGATTGGGTTGGAATGGGGCAGGGACCAACGTTTGGGTTTGAACAGGGTGAAGAGGGTGGTGGAGGCGGAGAGAAGAGAAAAGCGATGACTTTTGATTAGAAAGTTGAGACTCTTTGAGAGGAGGGCGAGGGTTTTTGATTAGCGGCTCAGCCTAGCGAACCCAGCAGTCAAGAGCTTAGGATGGCTAGACCACTTCTCTAATTTCATTAGGCCAGACACTGGGTGGGCTCCGAGCTTGACTTTAGGCTAGGTTTTTGGGCCTAGTTTAGGCTCAGGCTCGAGCTGGGCCAAATAACTACCCAAGCCCAGCCCGAAATATTTAGGGCTCTAATTTTAAGCCTAAACCCAATTTGAAATTACTCAGGGTCTAGCCCATAGCCTTGTCTAAAGTTGACATGGCCCGAACCCATTTCCAACCCTACAAGTGGTGAAAGCAGGTAATCGGGCTGATCAAATTCTTCAAAAATTGTTGATATTGTGGATGAGTAGTGATTACCCTGGGGTTTGCGATGGAGCCTCTCAACTCCAGGATGCTAATTGACTTTTGATAACTTATGAAGGAAAAAAATATCTATGTTATTCAATAGATGTTATTTACTCAATTTTTTAATAACAATTTCTTTCCAATCGAAAAGAAAATTAATCATTTTTTTCTTTGGTGCAAAATTAAAGAAAAGAATATATACTTTATTTATATTTTCCTATATTATATACATTTTTACTTACATTTTTTTCAAAATCAAATGATTATGATTTTTTTTTTATTTATGCCGCAATGAAAGAGTCATGTAGAATATAGATCGATGTGTTCTAAAGAGTAGTATTTAAAGCAAAAAAAATCATAAATAGTTTTCATCAAAAAAAGGATAGAACTGTGGATAGTTATACATTTTTTATATTATATCCAATTTTTTAAAATATTTTAATCTTTTAATATTTTAATTATATTCTGGTTTGATTGGTTAACATGGCAGTTGGACTAATGATTTTTATAACCATGGAGTTACCCTTACAAAGAAGAGAGTAGATTTGTTTGCAAAATATAATGCTACATAAGTAGTGGTAGAACAAGGTCTGTCCTTGCTAGTTGGCTTCAACAATGATCTATTTGCCTACACGAGATAAAAAAGAAGAAGAGCTACTTGGTAGTAATCCTGTGATTAGTGCATCGTCAATAAAATAAATAAATAAATAAATAAAAGGTCCAAAAATTGATAGTGGTGCTTATGGACATAGCATATTGGCCAAAACACATGCAAAAGCTTTAAGGAAGGTAGCCTAAGGAGGACAAGATTGGCATAGTTGGTCTTCGAGAGAAAGGGTATACAAGCATCATGTTACTGGATCTAGTTTTTCTCATAAGAATATAAGATCTATTCCACACTGAGAATGTAAGATCTTCTCAGAGGTGAAGAAAGTGCACCTTGTAGCCTACTAGCTTAAGAGATAATTGTTATTTCGTGAGAGCACCTTAAGTTAGGAATGGTATTGGCAACAAAGTATCTACCTAGCAGCAGTTCAAAAAATTGTTATAGTCACATTCTGCACCTGATAGTTATATAATTGAGTTCAATTTCTGCAATATTCAGACTTTCAATGCAACATACAGCTAGAAGCATGAGGACATACAACATAGTTTCTGAGTTAGATAAATTCAATACGATGCACCTTTTTTTTCGATGAGTTATTTGAAATAATATGCCTAAGAAAGGTAGCTCTTCGTTCCAAGTATGCTTTATGTGGATTGAAATTCTTCTCCACTTTCTGTTCATGGAATATTTTTTAAGTCTGTTGTACATAAGGTTGTGGATTTGAAAAGGACTTCAGGGATATTAATAATTGGGGTGATGTCTCCAAGGAGGATTGATATGATAGTCGAAGAGGTCATGGAAGATCAAATTGACGACTGAAACAAGTTAATGTCAAGGAAAATTTTACTAGTGGCTGCATGTTCTAGGCCAAGGTTGGCAACAGCGGCAGGAATTTTCAATCTGATAGTTTTGTTAAGATTTGAATTATTATTTTGGCAGCTTGTGTGGAATCTGACTGGTCATGCACCACAGGCAAGTGGACAGCTATACTTGCATTTGATGTTATGATCTAATGCATCATAAAAATTAGGAAAGTGATCTGAGACTTCTAGATCAGGTTTTGTTATGGCTATTTGAACAAGAGTGGTGAATTATCTTCTTTAAAAAATTGATTAAGATTATAAATGGTTATCATTTAGCACCATATGAATAGATATACCATCACATAGTGCTGCATGAATTTACCGTCTGCAGTGGTACAAGTTGGTATGCAACTATAATACCTCGAAATTCCAGGACAAATCATTTTGAAAGAGATAATTTCATGCAAGAGAAGTAAAAAAGCAACGTGGGGGTTTGTATTGCATGTCATATTCCAAAGATTAAGACCGAGTCTTATGGACACCATGGTTTTTTACACCGAGGTGGTAGCACAGTTGGAATGGGGCTTTGTTTCCAACAGAGTGACTCAGGTTCGAAATGCGCGGGCGTCGATTAAATGTGGGGACCGGATGCCCGTCTGGTTTGCCCGTTGGGAGCGCTACTGGTCCTCTGGTACTAGAGCTGATCAAAATCGGGCTGGGCCGGGCTTGGGCCGGGCTCTACAGCAGAAATTAGGCCCGATGGCTATGCCCAGGCCCGGCCCGACCCGATTGTCGGGCTTAAATTTTTGTCCAGGCCCGGCCCGACTTTATAAATTTGGTTCTAGGCCCGTCTAGCCCGGC
>JAOXJJ010000001.1:11418247-11442795 GCA_025769935.1 Phoenix roebelenii
TGGGCATTTTTTTAATGCCCAAGCCCGAAAAATTTCGGGCCGGGCTGGGCGGGCCAGAAGGCCCGTGATCAGCTCTATCTGGTACTGAGGCGGTGTTGGGGTGACGTACTCACACGCGGATTCGTCCGTGCTGGTGGGTAAGTTATGAGAAACTTTCTACCTGCATCGGATATTCTCTGGTGGAAGGGGGGCCCAGTGGGGGCTGCTATACGGGTGGGGTTAATTCTCCTCCCCCCCTCCTTTTGTCTAGCAAAAAAAAAAAAAAGAAAAGAAAAAAAAAGAGCCTGCAGTTCAACTGGAGCAAATGGCATATTGGGGTTGGATAAGTTGTTTGGCGAGGGTGACTATTTCTTTTGATTGAGATAAGTGTTTAGGCATGTTTCAAGGTTGAAAAAAGTCTTAGCACTAGTAGAGGTCATTGTAATATAGAGTTAAACACATTATTTTATATTTTGTTGTTTAATCCAAAGCTCAGAAACTCTGTTTCTTTTCTGTTTCCCATACTGAATCGGGCATCTCATTCTATAATTCACCAAGGCACTTAATTATCAACTCAACTTTTCTATAGTGACGTGAAGTAGCGGATGAAATGAATGCCCATACACAGGTAGTTACTTAAACCCTTTATTGCTAGGATAACTTTCTGTAGTTTTCTCCATTTTTTCAGCAAAAAAAAACCCTTTATGGCTAGGATGAGTTGCTAGTGGGCCTTCTTTTGCTTCTGATGTAACCCGAATGGATTGGCTCTTGTTGCTTTTTTCAACTTTCCCATAGTGCGACATTCACCATCAGGTTCCTTCTAGCATTGGAAACTGGTTGCTTTCTGCGTATTCTTTTTCCTTTTTCTTTTTTGTTTTTTTTCTTTACTTTGTAAAAGAGTGAATCAATTCCCTGATATAGGTGAATATTTTAATACAGCATCAGGTAGATCCGAAGCGCTTCTAGAGCTTGTAAGCAATTATGGTTGAGCTGGTGGATGGTACTGTTTAAGGTTTTTATGCTCAATTGTCAAACCATTGACTCTGATTGATGGTGTGCTCTGGATCATAGATCATTCACTGTGTCGATTCCTAGTTTCTTGCCTCATTTTGCAAATTCTTTTGATTCTTCCACTAATACAATACAAAAGTTTGGATGGTGGCCATTGTTGTGTAGCTAGTGGAGTGGTCTTTGTTTTGGACAAAGTGGCCTATGTTGATGACAGTGACATGGACATCCTGCATCTCCATTCTTATTTGATATAGTCGCAAATTCTCGATGTGTGGCATAACATGATCATACATAATCACATAACAGAAACAAACTATACTCCTAAATGGAGATATCTATACGTGAGAACATCATAGGCCTCTTTTTCGACATCAGGATGTGTTTAGACAGAATCAGACGAGGATCAGTTTTGATTCTGAACATCAATTTTATGGCATATTATGCAGGGTTTTGATGAGTACATGAATTTGGTGCTGGATGATGCTGATGAACTTAACATTAAGAAAAATACCAGAAAGCCGCTGGGTTAGTTATGTTACTCTCTGTCTTATTATTTGCTTTTTTTGCTTTCTTCATTTTGAATTATTGCTGAATGCATCTTTTTTTATTTGTTCAGGGAGGATTCTCTTGAAAGGAGACAACATAACTTTGATGATGAGCACGTAAGTGAACCAAAAGTTTTCTTCTCTATGACGTTGCTCCCGCTCCTCTCTCTCCCTATCGGTTCTACGGTTTTAACTTTTCTTTGTTCTTTTCCCATTTCAGGGGGAAATGATGACTGCTTGTGCTCCGAGAGGTTTTACTTGAGCTTGAACTAGCTTTTATCTGAAGGACGTGGTGGCTGACTTTTTAGCATTTCGAAGCTTTGTTTGCGCGCCTTTTCAACTTGCTTTCATATATATGATTTTAGAAACCTTCTGTATGGATATTTGAGGTGCGTGATAGTTTACCTACTTTGGATTAAACTGCAGTACTTGAACAGATACTGTACCCAAGGTATCTTCAGGTGTGCTTAGTGCTCCAATCAAAAGGCTTGGTTATGAAGGCCAAGGTAGAACCTTCTTCATATTCTCCTGTATTCTGATTGCTCATCTTAAGGTCATTGTCTGTGAGATCCCATTCGTTTCGCACGATTCGACAGACGGTGTATTCAGAATCGTGCACGCTCAGATGTCTGCGATTGGACTGGGTACCCTATATGTAATGTCTTCTTATTGGAACTTTGAGTTCTTTGAAGTGGATGGAACTTGGTGACAGGCTATGGCAACCTTAAGCAAAGAGATGCCTTAAAGCTTTTTCATCAATTTCCTCGCTAGTGTTGTTGCTTCTCCTTTCTAGTCTTTACGTGGTATTTGTTTTATCCCACCATTCACCTTTGCCAAAAGGATGTGATACATGGAGCTAAAGTAGTTTACGCCACGCTGCGCTAAAGTATATCATCTGACTGGGAGCAAAGTTAAAGCTGTTAAGCTTTCCTGGTGGTGGATTTGGTTTGCTCAACTTTTTGTCATCAACTGCTTGGCTGTGGCAGTGGAATAGATTTTTTGTCACATCGGTTCTGTCATCAGTTGTAAGGTATAACACCCAATTTGTCTAAGTAATGATGATGGTTAACCAAACCACCCATGATTAAAGCCTATACTCTTGTGAGGGAGACAGCCACTCAGGCCATTGTATTTATTAACTTTCAACAAATCACACTTCCTCATTGCTCCATGGATTGTTCTATGGATTAAAATAAGTGAATTATGTTGGCCAAACTCTACCGTGGCCATGTCATCAGGGGACCCGGCGGACAAATCCAACTTTGTTCTTCCAGCCTCGCCTTGTCTTTGATACTAGTAATATTTAAAAGCCCACATAAATCATTATTGTTAGTGCTTGCCCCAGTGCTTATCTGAAAACTAAATCATAGTGCTTAATGTGATGATGTAAAGGGGACGTGAGTACTTCTGCAACTATGTCAGTCGCTTGAATACATAAAAGCAAGATTGCATGACAGACAACGACGGTTGGTAGAAAATTTTTGACTGCCAGTCAAGTCGAGATCCTTCGGCAATCAGATGGATAATAAACAGCAGCAGTTAATGCACAGCTCCTTCTGATACTGTACTGGATTTTTGTTTCTCAAACCAAAGCCTTAGATTATTATCATTATTATCATATTAATAATATACTGATTAAATCTCGCTACAATTAGCCCTCCACTCATGGTCTTGCAAACTGAAGAATACCACACTAAGCTACGTACAAATAATATATTACACTCAGGCATTGCAGTCTTCATGCAGATTTTTTTCTGTCAGCTTCTTGGAGGTCACTTATGGCGAGCACATCCTCCGCATCGTAGAGTTGTGTACTTAGGGTTGCTGTGGAGTTACTGGAGTAATGGTACGGTGCACCACAGGACATGGCCGGAGAGGATTGCCGTGGTCCGTTGGGGGTACGCATTCATAGGGTGCCACGTCGGATGGGCAACGAAGTTGGGAACTGGCGACCCTTTATAACGTTTTTCCTGTGTATGTCCTATTTGGCTGACGTGGAGTCATGGCCTTTATCCATCCATCTATCTCTCTATCGTTGAAAATAGAGAATTTTTTTTTTAGCAAGACGGTCCTATGATTCTAGCATTAATATATCCAATAATATCATTGAAAGAAGATGACGAAAAAAAAAGGGCGAGAAGAAGCCTCATAAGTCATAACTATCCCAATCAACTGTAGAGATATTATTATAATAAAAAAAATCGTGTTAGTGATCTTCATCACTTTTCTCTCAGAATAACACAATATTCTCTCGCTGTAATAAGAAAGGGAAGGTCATGGAGCTCTCATCATCAAACCACACCAAAATGGGATCTGCACAGGCTGTCACAAATGACCACCCATTTTCCACCGACGCCGGCGAGCGCTGAGCAAGATTCTTAAAGTGGAGGAGAACCATTTTGAGCCTAAGAATTTTTGTAAAATTATTTAAAACTTCTAGATAATGAATGCTCTTACTCGTTGGTCTAGATGAAGTTCTTTTCTCTACCACTTCTTCTTACGAGCATCAACATTTTCTATTCTGATTATTTAGGTTTGGAGCCATTTGGCTTCTTTTTTTCGTATTTATGATCATCTCCTTCCTTGATAATATAACTTAATTTTACCTTTCATTTCTGCTGTAAATACGATTAATCTTCAATAAAAGCCAGATGTTTTTTTTTTTGCCTCCTTTTGCATCAATAAAAAAAAATAGAAATATTTTATTATAGAGGCTGAAGGTGCCCTGAGGTTATGCAAGCCCAGGTGATGGAGCAAAAAATCTGGGGCGGCCGACCACCCAGAGGGGGCACAGCGGCATGACGCCGCTGATTCGTCCCGCCACCCCAAATTTGTGACGAGAGATTCCAACAAACACTTGTCCTTCATTCTCCACCAACATCATCATTAGCTGCACATCTCCCCTCCCAATATCTCTCTTTGTTTGGTGGCTCAATTCCGAGACCAAACAAATATGCGGACATTCGGATTCCGCACGATGGGAAAGGTAGAGGGCTGCGTCTACTGGCCATTACAGGGGCCTTGGGCTTCCTAGATTGTTTTAGACCTAGGCTATTATTTGCGTGTTAAGCTCGTCGCTACTTTAGCGAAAGGTATCACGCGTTTACGCTGGCGTGAACTTTAGGAAAGGAGTTTATGACTGCCAGATAGGCATTGGTTAGGTAGCGAATGCATGGGAACGGGGAAGATGACCAAAGCAGCAGCATTCATACTGCTTTGGATCCGCCTCCATGTTTCCATAAACCAAAACTAGCTATGTTGCAATGTTGATCTAAACCAATAACGGCAATATTTTTCTATTGTTAGCTGGCATAACACGATATTTTTTTTTTCTTTTTTGGTGAAATACAATATATGTATTGAAGCTATTTTTATATTGCTAGAACTACGATTTAGAAATGCTAGAAAGCATGTCCTTGGATAAGTTGACAACCATGTGGTTCTTTTGTATTGTAATGCAGATTTTTCTTTGGTCAGCATTCACCTCTTGCATACCATCGATTTGTGACTATTTTTTTTTTTGCTAAAATAGATGATTCATACAGTTTTAATATGGATATATTCAATAAAATTAGAAAATAATAAGTATTGGAGTGTTGTAAGCAACTCTATTTTTTCAACCCACAAGATGTCTCTAAAATGACAGGCTACATACGAAATCATTTAACCTGCGATCCTATTTATCTCTATAAAAATATGTTTGGCCTAAACGGCTGCACCACAGCTCATCCTGGAGCAAGAGGTGCCCTATCCCAAAATTTGTACATCAAATTCCTTAGATTAGTTAGATTTGAATGATGGGTGGAAAAAGGCCAGCAGACCTCATGGATCTTTCCTGGATTTGTAGTCACATCCCTTCATCACCATCATGTTTGTTATATATGACAGGGAATGAGGACAAAGGGCATTCAGCATTCCAAGCACGTCAAGTAAGGGAAGAAGGCAAAAACCCTTGAAACCCGCTTTAAGCATCCTTCCAAAATCTCGGTATGTCTTCCCTGTTTCGATTTAAACCCCGCCCCACGGCAAATAATTCGGTGCCTGGGCGCCCTTGTCCTTATCCCGCACCGCGAGAGATGACGCGGGCGCCGGGGCCCACGCCCCAGCGACAGACTTCGCCGGCCCGGGCCCACCGCACCGGGTGGCAGGCAGCGCAAAAGTGCTGGGCCCCGCGTCCACCCTCCGGGCCCACACCTGAGGACCCTGCTGCAAACATAAGACCGTCGCTCGCACCGTCCGATCCGGTACGAGCGATCTCTGATTCGGCGGTGGAGGCGGGCGGAAGAGGGTTCCGGGCGTCGCGTTCTGCGCCTGGTGGCGGACGACGGGACTCGGGCGAGGAGGCCAGCTCAGCGAGTATTATGGGGTACGGAGAGAGAATGAGGAAAAAGAGAGGGGTTGCGTCGAGTCCAAGGAACACGCACGCCAGCGTTTTAACCGAATCGCTTGGGTGAGGGCCCCCCGTGGTCCATTTTTATCCCTTGCAAAGCCTGTCACCTTTGCCTTCTTCCAAAGGAGAACCCTGGTCCATCTTTATGCCTTGCAAAGCCTGTCACCTTTGCCTTCGTCCAAAGATGAACACTCGCTTTTAAGTCGAGGCGAAAAGGTAGGCTTGCTTCTCCGGTCCTTGCTGAAATTATGCTAATGAATATTTACTTCGTGTCATTTTTCAGAACAAATACATATTAAGAGAAGCTAATGAAATTATAGATTGAGTAGCCTCAATTATGGCTACTTACTCCAAAGATGTCCTATAGATCGAGGAAAGAGAGTTGTCTTGGATGTTCTGGAACTTGTTGTTTTCTAACTTTATTGGATGTATCCGTACTAAAACTGTATAAATTATTCTTTTTAGCAAAAAGAAAAAGAAAAAGACTTGCTTTCTTTGTATCAAAAAAAAAAAAAGACATGCTTCCTCTATCAACATTGTCAAATTAATAAATGAGGAGGAAGGAGAAGTAGAGAAGAGTTTGGCCTCCTTTCTAGGCCATGAATGGAATGTTACGTATGAATTAACATGCAAACTTCTACAAAGTTTGCTAGCATGATCTCATCGCAATTATTTAGCTTTTGTTTGATAGAACTCTTATGCTGTCCCTCTTGCTTATCCATACCAAGACATCACCTAGCTTGCATGTACCTTTAATGTGGCTTTGAGGCAAGGATGTGGAGGAAGGATTGCCAACTATGTCTCGCTCCTCATCATCTTTAGGTTCCATATTTTGTCTGACTTGCCAACTTTTTTTTGGCTTGTTCGAGTGTATACATCAATTCTTTAATTTTCTTTATGGTCGTTTCTGCGGTGTTCATTAAGAGAATGACGGAAAGTAAAGGTAACACTTTGTACGATGTAGAAATGTTATGGTAAAATAGCTAGCTACTTATAGCGGTCCTCAGTTGAATCAACAGACAATGTGTACACCATGTAATTAATTTTGATCCTACTAAAGGGATCATTTCTTTTCCTAAAGTCATAATTGTATTCTTCATTACAAAATCACTTTATTGTCTATATTACTTAAGTTTGTTGTAATACTGCTTACTGGCAGGCATACAAGGTTTGCCTTACGGTATGCGACTCGAGTGCAGATCGATCTAACCTCGAAATATGACTCCACTTGAATAATTAACAAAGGAAATGAATATTGCCAATATAAAGTTATCTTAGCTATCTCCACCTTTGGCTGGCATCAACTTATCCTCTACACATCATAACCAATGAAATCTATTTGACACGAACCATAATATTAATTTCAAGGAACAACTCATGATCGAACAAGCGCACGATATGTTCATCACTCAGAATTCAAATGGCAAGTCATAATATACGAACAGAAAGACCTGTTGGCTCCAACTGGTGAGACACAAGTTGGCGACATAAACATTTAACCGCCCAGATTCAATGAAGCACCGTGCGAGCAAACTACCTACCTCGATGGAGAAATTAACATGTGAATCCCAACGACAAATAGCCAAGTGTAGCTGCGCCCAAGCACAAACAAGAAGCATCAAAACCACGGGCGGCTTGGAGTTCGCCCAACCAATTGGAGCAACTAGGCTGAAACTCGTTTCTTTTCACCCAAAAACGAACCCTAATTGCCAAAGGCATTGCAGAAAACACGTAAAGACGATAGAAATATATTAATAGAAAAGGGTGGTGCAGCATCTGCCGTATTCTTCCATCTCTTCAAATCAAATCACATCAAGCATCTAAATAACAAGAGAAAGGGAGCCTGGGAGGTCCCACGAACTTTTCCTTCGCTGCACTCCATTCCATGAATCATTACAGTCGCCCTAGGCTCTTCCTTGTAGTGCTGTTCTCATTATACCTCGAGAAGGCATGTCATACACGCGAGGGGCCCCGGCTCCAATGGATAAGTTCATGGCTAACAACATCCAATTACATTTTTTCCACAGCCAGAAAGATTCAGCACCCTCAAAGGTGGCAATCAAATAAAATATGCTTCTGATCAAGGGGAAAGTATAAAATGGAATACATGTTTTGTTTAAGAGAAATTTGTGAAGATATCTTTTTGCTTCTTGTATTATAGGATCTTATGCTGACGACAGTAACTAGAATCCCTCTCATGTTTTGCCAAACTAAAAATTTAACTATGAAATAGTGCAACAAAGTTGATATAAATAAATAGTTGCATTTTATGGGTTTAGCCTCAATGAAGTAATGCTTTTGACAGGGGATTCACTCTTTTAGTGCACCTGTAAGAAAGCTCGTTGCTGTATGGAGGGGGCTAAATTATGCCTCAGTTTATATGGACCAGTGTTGGAAGTGAAGATGATTATTCTACTACAATCAGTTGGTTTAATTTTATCATCAAAATTTCAATACCATGCCCAACAAAGCAACCAATTTGGTGGTTAGCTTGCAACATCGAGATCTATTTAGACATACCATGATACTAGGGATTGTCAATTCCCTCTCCCACCAATGCTTCTATAGCTTCATTTTTACATCATTAATTTATAAATTTGGGCCTCACTTTGATCCCTTCTTTCTGCAATTTTAATCAAATTTAGGCTGGAACTAAGTTAACTAGAGATATAAGCACTGAACTATTGTGGTGCATGTCTACCTTATGTTATTGAGATCCACATCTATCCAAGCTGCTTAATGGTACTAAATTTAGCACTCCAATCATATGTAGAGATCTAGATTTATATCTAGATTAATGGTACAAAATTTAGCACCCCAGTCATGCCTGGAGATCTAGATTATATAAATATATATGGGGACCAAACCTTATGTATCAAAATGCACAAAACGCAGCTTAATGGTACATCATGTGCATAAGTTTATATGTATTAAATTTGCAGTTTGCATTATGAAAGCCAAATTTATTTTTTTATATAATAAAAATAATAAAAATAAAATATTATTCTTAAAAAAAAGCAGAATCTAATTTCACTTGTTAAGGTCGAATATAACATACTTTTAGAAAAGAAAATGAAGCTTAGAAGGCTATTATGGATAAAGTAAAAATGAAAAAGTTCAATACCGCATAGTATCTAGCTAGTTAACTATACAATTTCACACCTATCAAATTAATCTACCTTTGTAAAGCCACCGTTATAAATACCCCCTCGCATCCTCCCCCTACTTTCCCATCTCCCAAGTCCCAACCCAACGCCTCGTCCAAAAAAGATCTCTCTCCCTCCCTCCTCTTTTTCATTAAACGAGAGAGAGATAAAAAGAAGGAAGAATGAGGTCGGGAGCCGAGTTGAAGGCGAACGGAGGAGCAGCCATGGCAGCGCCGCCGCCGGGGCCTCACGCGGCGTGGCACTCGCCGGTGCCGTACCTCTTCGGGGGGCTGGCGGCGATGCTGGGTCTCATCGCCTTCGCCCTCCTCATCCTTGCCTGCTCTTACTGGAAGCTCTCTGGCTACCTCGAGAGCGGTGATGGCGATGTCGAGAACCGGGGAGGTGACGGGAAAACCAGCGCCGACCACGCCGCCAAGCCGCCGGAAAGCTTCGAGCCGCGGATTGTGGTCATCATGGCCGGCGACGAGAAGCCCACCTTCCTCGCCACGCCCATTTCCAGCCGCGCCGCCGCCGACAGAGCTGTCGACGCCGCCGGGAGCGAGAGCGTTGCTGACGGGAAGAAGACGGAAAGCGCGGCAACCGCACTGGCCGGCGAGCCGACACGGAACCACAGGGTGGAGGGCGAGCAGAACCACCTAGGCCAGGGCCAGAACCAAGAGCAGTGATTTTTTTTTTCTTTTCTCTTTTTCGTCTTTTTGGTTCAACAGGATTGGAAGAGAAAAAAACAAAAGAAGAAGAAGAGGAAACTTTTTAAGTCAGGCTTGTAAATTCTTGAGTTAGATTGGAATGGAGAAAGATTAATTCTCTCAACTTATCTGTCTTTTTTTAGTTTTCTACTCATAAACCTTCGAGCTATATTTTATTACTAAATTAAAATTTGCAGAACTCGGAACTACGGAGGAATGAGCCAAAGAAGGCGGCAGTTTCCCATGCGATTTCTATTCATTTCTAAAAATACGAATTCCCGTTTCCCGTGGGTTCAACGGCCCGTTCACATGAAAAGAAAGAGAAAAGCATGGCCAAATTTTTATTTGGTTAAAATTTTTAAAAAATAGAGATAAAAAAATAACATTTCCATATCAATAAGATTTTGATATTTTATAAAAAAATTATAGGGAACATAAGAAAAAGCTACTTTCTGGTTAAAAATTGGAATACCTTTTTTAAAAAATTATTTTTAAGTTATCAATATTTATAATTTTTTATTAGAAGTATAAAAAATATTTTATATTATTTTTTAAAAAATAAATGTCTAATTAAATATATACCATTTTTTTCCTATGTCAAAATTATTTTTTTAAAAAATATATTTTTTAAAATTAAAAATTTTTAAAAATTATTTTGATGAGATTTTTTTTTTTATTTGCCAACCAAATGACTTTTCTGCCGGTGGCAAGCAGACCTCTCTCTGGCTTTATCTATCAGTTTAATTTTGAAATGAATGGATGATTACTTAAAAAGTACGAGAAGAAAAGGGTTATTAAAGGTGGAAATATTAGAATTTTCTGTGGCAAATTGAGTTAAGCGCTCTACGTGGCGAGTCATGGTTGGTTCAAAAGAGGCAAAAAGCTGTGTCAGGGAGGTGTCTCAACAAATGTCATCTAGGCGGGCACCCGAGAAAAAAAAACCTGTTTTACCATATTTTTCTATAATATCTATTTTAAACAAATTTAAAAATTATTAGCTCATCATGGAGTCCGTTTCATAACTAATAAAATAATATAAATAAAATTATATAGAGAATTTTTTTCTTATTTTTAAAAAATATTTTTTATAGTACATACTATGTTAAGTAATACATATTTAACAAATTATGGTTTGACAAGCTAGTATAAATTTTTAGATAAATTGTTACACAATTTTGAAAATAAAGTGTACATTAGTATGAGTATACAATTTTTTTAGCATTGTCTAACATAAAAAATTATATATATACAATTTTTTTTTTGATTTCCCAAACCCTCGAGTGCAAAGAACCTAAAAAAAAAGATTGATTTAAAAAATAATAAAGGAACTTGAGAAGAGAAGGAAGAGATTGAGCTTCTTCTCTGCGACCTCCTGTCCTCTTTGGCTCCTCCGGGTTTGGTTTTGATAGTCAGCCGCCGTGGAGGCTAATATGTCAATTTCGCGCAGGTGCTGTAAGAAAGAAAAATAAATGTTAGCTGAGATTGAGAACTTGGAAGGATATGAAAATGAAAGCATGAGAAAAGCTTACTCGGACAGCGGAACAATAGGCATGTTCAATAAAACCGCTGATCTCGCCAGCTTCGAGTTCGGCTCAGTCAGTTGGAAGCTGCGCGCAGCGGACAACCTCACGGGCAACTTCGTTGTTATGGAGGGCCGAATTGTCCTCAAAAACCAGCCACGTGGGGGAGTAGGACCTTCTCTCGAAACAACCCTTAATCCCAGAAGAGTTCGAGGGGTTGAGTCCTAAAGAGCTCGGGGGGTTGAGCCTTGAAGAGCCTGGCGGAAGGAAAAACTCGGTCCTCCGGTCTTTCGAGCTCGACAGTGAACTCGTGCGGAAGGAAAAACTAAGCTCGGATCGTGCCCAGTTCTTCCTCAATCAGGTCTGACCCGACTCCATTTGGGCCATAACCCACCTCTAGCTCAACTTCCATCCCACGAGAGGGAGCCCCAGTAGAAGATGAAGCACCACCGGACATTGTCTCCCTCACGACATTTTAAATAAAAGAGAAGAGGAAGAAGATCGAAGAAACAAAGAAAAAAGAGTAGGCCTCCGACCAAATGTGAGAAGAAAATTTACCGTGGCCCTCGCTGGAAATACTAATGGTCAGAAATGAAGAATCGAGAAAAATCGTCAGAAAACACCCCAAAGCACCTTCAGGGAAGACCAAACAACAATCGGGGAAAGAAGAAAATGAAGAAAGAAGAAGGCGAAGTCTATGGCAGCCAAATGAAGGTTCTTAGGGCTGGTTTGGGCTTTATATAGACTCTCCCAACGGATCGGATCGATGAAAGCAAGCCGCGCCTCCCATCTATATTATGCCACATGCCGGCCTTGGAAATCGGCCCAGCATATCAACTTGGATCGCCGCTTTAAAAGTGGAGTGGGAGCAACCGTCTCTTTGAACACTGGAGTCCCATTATGAAGCTGCAGCTCAAAATCGTCTCGAAAAACAAAAAGCTGCCGCCTCGTGCCTTCATTAAACATACCCAAAAGTGCCTTTTTTCCTTTCTTTCGAAACGACAAAATAATTTGAAACTGCCTAATCTTATTAGCATGACAGAATTGGCTACTTCCTTCGCCCGAGCTCGAAAACGGCTCAAACTCGAAAATCGGAGGATAGTGATGGGGAGAAAAGCGGACCACTCAACACATATGACTAAAGCACCCGAATCCGATGGCGGCATAATCTCGATAAGCATGGTCTCGGCGAGTGTGAACTCGGTAAGCATGGCCTCGGCAAGCATGATCTCGGCGAGTGTGATCTCGGTAGGCATGACCTCGGCAGGCATGACCTCGGTAGGCATGATCTCAACAGGCATGGTCTCGGCTCAGCAAAGCCCGATTGACCTCGAGGCCAAGGAAGACCTAATCAGAAGCTGAGACCGACCCCGACTCCACCAACAGTCAAGCCGGTCTGCCTAAAGAAGGGGTCACCAAATCCTCCATATTCGGGATCAAATCCCGCAGTTTCCGCCACAATGGCTGTCAATATTTGAATCCTTGCAATCTCAACCGATTGCCAACTAGCCTAAAATTTCGTGCCATCTAAGGTAATTCATTTAACCCAAGATATGTGCAATCACATCCGATTGCGAGTAACTACTACACCCCATCCTATAAAGAGGGGGAGACTCCGAGGAGAGAGGTATTTCTCCCCTCGCCAGAAAAGATCTTTCCATTAAAAAATCTAAAGATCCCTCTCTGACTTAAGCATTAGAGGGTCTTCGCCGGATCTCCCGGCCCAGGCTTCTTGCAGGTCCACCGAAGACAACCATCCGCCACCGCATTACAACAGAAACTCCTCCTCCTGGTTCACGCCCCCCCCCCCCGGGTCTGATTTCCAGCGACATATGGCTTGATAAGAAAAAGGATAGATGGAGATACTCGATGAGAAAGAAAAAGAATATGGGCGGTCTCTTTTCATAGACGATTTTTTTTAGCACATGCCATTTTTTTATTTTTTAAAGTTATGAAATTGACGGGCTCCATTATTAATGGAAGTTCTATCTCTATTTGATTTTTAGATTTTTTATTTTAAAATGGATGTCAGAAAAAAATTATGGCAAAATAGAAATTCATCCATATATTTATTTTACAGTGTCCACCATATATGATTTTGTTATGAAAAAAACGGCAAAATAAAAAAAAATCCGTCCATGTTTCTTGCATCGATGCCGGCCTTGCATCATTTTGGTTCTGCCAGGATATTGCGCATCAAATTTTTAATTGGACAGCTGACACGCCACGTGGTATGGGTGGGGGCACGGAGCACCAATTTCCTTGTGACACGTTGTATACGCAGCGACGCAGAAAGGTTGTAGTGATAGGCTCGACCTTTTAACATTTTTTTTTATTTATTTCGTCCAATCCGTCACTCGCGAGAAGATGCTTAGAAATTCTTGGGAAGAATAAGTTCACATCGAAGGAGATGAAAGCTGCAAGCATTACCATCTGTCTGGCTTTATATATCGGATAAGAGCATCACCATGCTTAGCAATCATGTCATTGTTCAAGTCATGATTTGCAAACCGAGTAAACACTGGCAGGACTAAAACATAGAAATCCTGCATGCCACCATTGTAAGGAACATGCGGACATATATTTAGCTCCAAGTTTGTTACTCACTAAAATTTTTTAAATATTTATGCGGGACTAAAAAATTAAAAAATAACTATCGACTAGTTTTTTTGGATGAGATCTTGAATTACGATAAATAGCATCAAAGCCAACTCGGTTTATAGCCTATATAAACTTGGGGACATTGCATCACGGATTCATAAAAGCTGACCACAAGTCGATCGTGGTATTTGTAATTAAATTTAAATAAAATTGAACCCTTAGCACGACGAGAATGTCAGGACTTGAATGAGAGAAGTATGTAAGGATTCATGGGCGTGTGTTTAGTTCTACATCGATTATTCGCCGAGAAGATCTTGAATACTTATGCAGAACTATGAAATCCAAAAAATACCTTATGACTAACCTTTTTGGGCGAGATCCTCGGTTGTGACAACTATTGTTTGATGAGCTCCATGTGGTGCCAACTAAAAACTTTTACGAGTGAGTATGAAGCAAATTAGATGCAGCAAATAATGGATAGTCTTGGATTTTTTGATGCAGCACTGTTCACGGGAGAGTTGGCTGCAGCGGTGATGAGTCAACTCGGGATGATTGAATGAAAAAACCGAGCCTCCTTCTTGTTCTTCTTCCTCCTCCCCCTCCCCTTCTTTTCTTCCTACGTCTCTATAACCTTTTCTTCCTTCTTCCTTCCTTGTTCTTCCTCCTCTTCTTTCTCCGTAGTTGTGCTACATCATTAAACATAGGGTTTTAATCTCACCAAGAAGGATGTCATATCTCTCGTCAGTCCCGACCCAATCTCCATTCGAAGATTCGATAGGTTGGATATCGAAAAATTAGATCCGATGTAAACTCCTAGTCATACTTAGGTCTTATAGTTTTCGATGCAACTCGACCTGTATATCATTCGTGTCTTATTTGGATCTACGGAAAATCGATCCGATTCAACCGATCCGACTGTATTCAAAAAATCTGAATCATATAACCCTCATTCTCCTTTACTCTAGACATCTTTCCTAATTCATTGAATCAAGTTGCAACTAGCTTAATTCCTCTTTTTTCATCTCAATAACTACATATTCTTTCATCTATTTTCAGTCAATTATATTTAAATGCATTCACATGCTCTATTTGATTTGTCGACTTCTTATTTATAATGCCCTATATATATATATATATATGTATATATTTTAAAAATTATAGTTTGTAAACTTAAAAATAATCAACTACTTGGATGAAATTAAAAAAAATTGAATAAAAATTTGAGTTAAATTAGTTTTATCTATTTTTTATTTTTTTAGTAATTTTATATTTAGTCATTGATTATTCTATATTAGATATAAAAAATAGCTAGAATTTGACTGCAAAATCCGATCTTACATGTTCCGACCTGAATCCAAATATTCTAAGTCAGATCGAAGTCATATTTACCTCGACCCTACCCAAATAATCTATCAAGTCTAAAATCATTCCCAACAATCTGATCTGAAGCGATCAGTTAATGAGTCGGGTCCAGCTTTAGAATCATGATCGGAATATTAAATTGGATATGGTTGGGGTAAAAAAAAATCCCCTCCAAGCTAGGTTTGGTTTTTACATGCTCACAGGTATCCATCGAATACAGGAGGACCACAAAGCTGGAAAACGGCCGGTTGCCATGGACTTCAATCTGGTCTCAACTGCAAGTATTAGCACGACAGGGGGTGCAAACGTTAACATCCGGCCACGTCTGCATGGCTCCGCCACCTGCATTATTTGGTAAAGTTTTGCTGGTGATCGAGGTCACGGTTGGTTTCAATCAATTTCCATATAAATGCGACCGTGGCCACCAGCAACTACAATTTTTCCAGCCAAAGCTATCGAAAACGACTGATCGCGCTCTTCCTTATTTCTTGATGAAAACCATACTTTGCATTTTGCTCTCATCATAATGAGGCGAGAAAAGCTAGGCCACAGAGTTGGCGTAAAATCAGGGGAACGAGGAAAGAAATGGGTACTGCTTCGATTTGGACGCGGGGTGGCGAAAAAGAATTATTAGAGCTTGTGGCCGGCGGAACGGTGATGTGCGAGAACAAAAACGACAGATAAAAGTACCACAATAGAATAAATTTTGTTACAAAAATAATAAAACAATACTACCTCGCCGTCCGTAGGAACGGAATCCACGACCACATGGTTAAAAGCCATCGGCTGTACGAGCTGCCACGGAGCATCGTACCGATATTTTCTAGATATATTAATATAACTGACGGATGCGACAAATGACCAAGAGATGCTCCCTCAATGCTGTACTGGCTCATGCATTATCTTTTCAAATATAAAAAATAGTTTAAACAGTGAGATCATATTCACAACCATACAGCATACATGGTTGCACCTTTCTCGGTAAGCCAGCTATATATACCTTTTATCTGTTGCTTGTAAATGCCAAGGATGTTTAAATACTCACTTGACAAAAGCAACCTAGCCGGTGAGGTTTGAGGGGCAGAGAGGTTACCGGGGTCTGTTGTAGAGCGGGCTCGTCATCAGGTAAGGGAGATCATTGAGTCTGGTGAGGTTGATTCATTTGTGATGGCTAGAGACATCTGAGACTTCCATCTTGCTACTATAGCGCCCAGATTTGTTCTTGTTTCTTGTGAGCCTCCACTCTCTGTCCATCTAAAGATAAATTGTGATGGAAGCGTAACCACCGTCGGTGATTGGACAGGAGCAGCTTTTGTGATCAGAGACCATGGTGCTAGGTTGGTTGCAACTAGGGGATGTCGGTCCTCCGACGACTCGGCTTTTGGGGCGGAGCTTAGAGCAGCAAGGGACAGACTTTCCTATGCGAGACATGTGTTGCAGGCTGGCTACATCATTTTGGAGGGGGATTCTGCCTCGCTGATCACGCGTCTTCGAGAGGAGAGGTAGGAGGAGGTGGGGTACTCGCTTCTGTGTGATATGCAACGGATGTTACGGGAGTGCCGGGCTATCCAGATTAGGCATGTTCTTCAAGAGGCGAACCAAGCTGCTGATTGAGTCGACTCGTTTGCTGCTCACCACTCGGGAGAGTTTCTTTGGACTCAGCTTAGAGCAGCATGAGCCGTCGTTGCACCAAAAGAAAAAAAAAGAAGCAACCTAGTCTTAACCCCTTTTTTTTTTTGACAAAACACCAATTATAATGCTTATTGTTCTTCTTAAAATGTGGTCATTGTTTGCCTGAAATCTATCTCCAAACATGCTATAAATAATTAGGTCAATATAAATTCGAATAAAACTTATTGATTTGGTTTCACTAATATATACAAGCAAAACGACTTACTTCAAGGCTGGAGCTTATTTTTTTTCCTTCTTTCTTTTCTTTATTTTTTTTTCTATTTTTTTTTGAAAATAAGGGAGGGGAGACCTAGCCAAGTTGAAATGAATCCAAATACTTAAAGTACATCATTCTAGATGCAAACACCTAGAAATAGGAAGAGAAATGAATGACTTTTATTCTATCTGTTGGGTTGAAGAGAGTTGGAAATGCCTCAATCCTTCATAATCTAATTATGACTATTCTTTATTATCCAATCTCATTCCGATTTTAATTCAAGTCATAATTAAGTGCATAGAGAAATATAGCAAATATAATTACTGTTTCAATCCATTCTAATTTTATTTTCGATTTCGGTTGTGAACTAAAAGAAAAAAAATTCTTTTGTTTTTCATTTTCCTAATATCAGCAAGAAAATAAAAACATTGCATGCCACCTCTTTCTCATACGGTTCCACATAAAGTGCTTTTTTTATTTTTGTTTTTAAGATTTAGGGGTATAGGATGGTAAATGACCGAGCATGAATCTGATATCCATCCTCGATCTATACTAGCATCTCGCAGTTTTCTTTTGTGCATACAAATTAATTATTTTTTGCTATAGAGAGATGATTTGTGAAGAGCTATATCTATATTCGAATTGAATTTGGAACCTATTTTACCATTATCTATACCGCTCTGAATTTGCAATGGATCATATAAAATCCACTCCATTAGGTTCGGATTGAGTCGAGTACTCATTGGAGCGGAGTAAGTTGCCACTCTTAGAGAAGAGAAGGTGCTCATTGGAGTGGAGTAAGTTGCCACTCCTAGAGAAGAGAGATCACCTGGATCGCTAGTGGAATTCCGACGAGATAAAAAAAGATCTTTATATCTTTTATTATTAGATAGGGATTAGGGAGCTTGACTGCCTTGCTCTCTTTCTCTAATCTCCTGTTGGTTCCTTTTCTCTCCATCCCATAGTCTCTTTCCTTCCCGATCCAGCCAATCTGGCGAATCATTTCCAAACAGCCCTTAATGTCTAGAAACTGCTTAGAAAAATTGATAGGATCTTAAGTATTAACTGAATGGAACATATTACCTCTCGAGAACCACCTCTCTGTAAAATCTGGATATAAAGTTCGATCTACTTACATTGCAGCTAGTGGTGTATCAAATATGTCATAGAATTATAATAAATTTAAGCATGTCGTGCTATATAATTTGAATTGTTGTTTGTATAGAAGTGCCTAATATATCTTATTTTCCCCCTTTTAATTGCAAATCATATCTTGTTTTTGGTAGATAAATTATATCTTTATGAAATTTTTAGTTTATCATTCATTTCCTGTTTATTTCGGTGAGCATTTATTTCCTTCGAAAGTTTGTAAACAGTTATGTAACAGGCCGGATCAATCTATCTCTCTCATGGGCCTTCCGAGCCGCTCTGTTGTGGACGGCGATTGAGACAAATCCTAGGCCTGTAGTTCTATTCGAGAACTGTTTGAAACGCAACAACTTGGGCTGCCGTAGCTTCCATTCTCTCTTGGATGCGTTCTTTCTATGCTAAATATAATTAGACAAACGGATGTAACATTTATGTGGCGACAATTTCCAGAATGAGGTCTGTTTACATGCATCTACTAAAATGTTAGACGTCCGAATCCTAATTTCTTTTCCAAATAATTACATCTGTAATGTCTGTTTGAGTGAGAGAGGTAGATTTTTTTTTTGAGGAAAGGAGGGAAGGAGCCCTGCTCGATCTTATTAAGGAGATGAAATCGTTACAAGGGGAGAGAAAAGAAAACAAAAAATACAAAGTAAACAAATAAAAGACAAGTTAAAATTATAATTACGTGCTTCTTTCCTTTTATATGATAAATCCATCTTCGCAGCATTTGAGCTAAGATTGATGATTTAATCTTCATTGCTGCCATTATTTCTTTAAAAGTCCGGTTGTTCCTTTCAATCCAAATTGACCATGGGACAATGGCTAGAACGATCCATCCGAAGGGAAGTTTGGATGGCGAGAGTGCAATAATTAAGTCATCCAGAATATAAGGGGTAGATCAACAAATTTACTTACATATAAACTAAGAAATACATATAAAGAAAAATTCAATCTCAGCAATGTGTTCACATGGTATACTCATTCTCTACCCGATTTGCTTTGCAGACCTTCTTCCTTGCTCTCTCTATTAGGATGGATGCCTAGACACAGTAAAGCTCAGCTTTCGATCTCCTTATCTCTAAGGATAGAGCTATTGGTGCATTGAATTTTACCTTTGGAGCATTCTTGGACATCGATGCAGTTATTAAGGAGAGGGGCATTTGTACAAGAAATTATTGGCATGATCCTTCTATCAACTTATAAGGCATGGCAATTAGCTGGTTGGGATATTACAAAGAATCTTCTTGAAGTTATCATAAAGAGCTCATTTTTCTTCTAAATTTTTAATCTTTTTTCATTTTTTATCTCTTTGTTCTTTGATTAATTTAATAATTTGACCATACATGCTCTAAAAAAATATAAAAAAATTCCTACTAATAGCCAGTCTTAAAATGCTGACCCTCCAATGATTAATCTCACTTGTTCCATGAATTGCTGCAAGTGAAATCAAATCCGTCCTCTCTGTGGTGAAATACATTAGTGAGGAATCTTATGCATGTCCTCCAAAAAACCAGAGTGGAATTGGGCTGGCCAAAGAAATGTTCACCCAGCTGGATCTCCTCTGAAACCATCTAATAGGACAAAAATCTTCTAGGAAAGTGCGTTTCCCAGTTCGTTTCTCGTACCGATAACTATGTCAAAGCAAGGACAGCAGCGGTGCCATGCGGACCAATCTAAGATTCCGTCTTTTTGTTGCTGGATTCTGACAGCGTATCCGACCAGAGAGGTCAAATCCATCGCCAAGGCATCCAGGTGGCAGAAACTTATATTTAAGTACAAAAAAAATGCACGAATCCTCCGACGGCCTGCGACGGATCAAGCAGACGGGAACCCGCTGACGTTACCGAGCGTCTTCCGTCCCCATTTGTACACGTGTACAGCAACGAGGCGGTCATTACCATGTTTGGTAGCTGAAGGTTGACTCTCGATCACCTCCAGAGCCGGCGAAGGGCGGCCAGCGTGCTCCCGCGATGACCGGAACGCCCTCGGCCCGGTTTAAAAATACGAACGCGTTCTCTGTCCCATCTCCATCTCCTGTACTTGATGGCCAAGAGATGAGACACCAGAGAGCCAAACTGTGGTAGCTCTGGCGATCACCAGCGAAGACGACGGTGGTCTCGATGGGCTCGTCGATGAGCTGGTGCTGTGGTGCCAAGAGGGTCGATCAAGGGTAAGTAGGGGGGTTGAACTCAAAGTTTCATTGAATTATTACGGTACGTGGTGGAGGTCTCTCAATTGTGTCCAATTTTTCTGGGCCTAGATTTGTAAATGGAGCAGCTCATGGTTCATGGAGGATATTTACCTACAAGGAGCTATATGCAGCCACTAATGGATTCAGAGAGGACAATATGCTCGGCGAGGGTGGCTTTGGAAGCGTTTACTGGGGAAAGACAACTGATGGGCTTCAGGTAAATGGTGCTCTCAGTTTTGGTTCTAAACTTGATGTTATCAAGAAATTTGTGCTGTAATTTGTACACGTAACTCTAACTTGGTTTCTTCTTTTCGACCTTGTTTTTGAATTGAGGCTATATAGATAGCTGTGAAGAAGTTGAAAGCCATGAATTCGAAAGCTGAGATGGAATTCGCAGTAGAGGTTGAGGTCCTTGCAAGGGTTCGACATAAGAACCTGCTTGGTCTTAGAGGTTATTGTGCTGGAGCGGAGCATAGGCTTATCGTCTATGACTACATGCCCAATCTGAGTCTGTTGTCCCACCTCCATGGCGAGTTCAGGAGTGAAGCGCAGTTGGACTGGAAAAGAAGGATGAATATCATACTCGGATCTGCAGAAGGACTGGTGTAAGTTTCTCTAAGATACCTTGCTTGAGCAAAGATTCGTACAATAATTCTACTGCTTTTCAGTGTTGTTCATGCATGAAAGCAGAAACTAGAAGATAAGTTGTTGAGCGAGACCAATTTTAGGAGAACATAGGCAAAAATTTCTCTTTTGGCACTGTATATTTTTACAGTGAGCTATTGCAGGAAACAATTCAAGTGTCTAACCCACGGCCTACGCAAAGATGAACCGAGCTTAAAGGGTGCGAACCACAATATTTCCCGGCTTCAATTTCATCCTGTTTTAACTTTATAAAACCTCTTAGAGCTCTTGACATGATATCTGTTTGCATCGATATAACTTCAACCACTTGGGTTGAAATCGAGTCAGTAATTGGAAGCCCAGAGAGTTGGCGTTAGATTTGAGCATGCAATTCAATAAAACATTGTACTCGACCCAGTTTTATCCCTGTCCAACCCAATGATCGGCTCGTTGCGACGAAGTCAGAATTGGGCCTAGGCGCGTTGCACGGGCTACCAACAATCCTAGACCCGACTAGGCTGGTTTTCTGGTCATCCTGCTTATGACCTGCACCAGGCAACTTGTATATCTGTGGTCGATCTCTCAACAGCGAAATTAGTGATATTTAATGAACCCTTTGGGTTCAGCGGACTATTGGCGGTGCAGATGATTGCTACCTCTTGATCCGAAACATCCGAGCTATGGTCTATGTTGAGGTGATTTCCAGGCTATGCATGTCTACAGAGAGGCTAACGAAGTTGTGGACTAGATGGCCTCATACATAGCCAATTACTCCTGGGTTGGGAAGAGTGAGCTGCCTAGTGCGCTCTGAAATATGCTATATTTTGACTTTTTTTGGATGTATCTGTACTAAGAATATTGTATGAATCATCCATCTCAGCATAAAAAAAAAAAAGAAGCCACGCTACAATTTCTCCTGCAGATGACACCTGATTCATTTCTGCCCAATGTGGCTGAAAAGGCCAAAAATTAATTTAGCTAACTTTGAGAAAAAAATTAAAAGATCAGACGAAACAAACTTGATGCAACGGCTTTGGTATTTCAGGTATCTGCACCATGAGGTGAAACCCCACATCATCCACCGGGACATCAAGGCGAGCAACGTTCTCCTGGACTCCGAGTTTGAGCCCCTGGTTGCCGACTTCGGCTTCGCCAAGCTCATTCCCGATGGGGTAAGCCACATGACCACGAGAGTGAAGGGCACGCTGGGTTACCTCGCCCCGGAGTACGCCATGTGGGGCAAAGTCTCCGAGAGCTGCGACGTCTACAGCTTCGGCATCCTCCTCCTCGAGCTCGTCTCCGGCCGCAAGCCCATCGAGAAGCTCCCTGGTGGCCTCAGGCGCACCATCACCGAGTGGGCCGATCCCCTCATCTCCAAGGCTCGCTTCCGGGACCTCGTCGACCCGAGGCTCCGCGGGGACTTCAACGAGGCCCAGCTCCGGCGAGTCATCGAGGCCGCCGCCCTCTGCGTTCAGGGGGAGCCCGAGAGGAGGCCCGACATGCGTGAGGTGGTGGCGATCATCAAAGGAACGGCGGTCCAGGGGGAGGGAATGCGGATAGAGAGCATCAGGTATAAAGAAGACCTGATGGCCATGGACCAGAACAGCGATGATGATGTAGATGCTTATGCTTATGATGTTGATGATGAAGATGATATGAGAGGTGGGAAGTTTCGAAGTGAGAGCAGTGTTTATGGGGTGTTCGGGAAGATGGATGTGCAGAAGATGCCTGATCCCTACGTGGGCTATGGGGGTAGGAGGGAAATGGTGCATGGTTGATGCATGGGACGTAGCCAAGTGGTGGAATGGATGTCATCTCCTCGTTGGACTTGTTGCCTGTACCGGTGATGGTCTTTTTATCGTGTCGGCCCTTCGTTCTAATATTTGAAGCACTGAACTGTAATTTTGATGTGCAGGCAAGGTTTAGTGGAACACCCTGTTAGCCTAGATGCACAAATATAATTGATAAATTAAATATTTTTAATATTTAAAAATAATAAATAAGAAGAATAAACTAGCAAATAATTAACTTGACAATATAATAATAAAATGAAGAAAGAGAGAGAAGATGGCCTGTGAATCGAAGCACGCAGATGTGTTGTTCTAGAAAAGTTTATGCCCCCCACGCACGGATCTACTGGCATAGATCTCCTAGAGATACGACGATCCAATACAGAACTACGTCTTCTCTGTCAGTGCACCTCCAGGAAAGAAACAAGAGCACATTTACGCTTGCAGATAACTCAAAAGAAACTTAGAAAAATTATAAGGAGAAGAAAAATTTTCTTTATTTCTTTTCTCCCTAATGATCCCTAGAGTCCTTTTTATCTAGACTCTTGGAATAGGGAGAAGAGAAAATTTTGATAGTCTTTGAAATGATCCCTAGAGCCCTTTATATAGGCTCAGGCACGTCAAAAGAAGAAGATTCCTCTCCTGCGGATTGATGACGTGTCTTCTTGTGCTCCTTTGATCCTTCTGCTTATTGCATCTTGGCCATCCACGTTTCCTTCCTTCTTCAAGGGGCCTTTGTATGCTTGCTCTTGCGCTGGATGCATGACACTTGTCATGGTTTGCTTTCTTTGGAAATTTTTCCATGTTTGCTCCCTTGCTTATGCATGGATGCTTGCCACTTGGCCGTTGACTAATTTAGTTTTTAAAATTTTAAAATATTTAATTTAATTCAACAATCCTCCACATAAATTAAATATTTAAAAAAATTAAAATCAAAATAAAATTAAAAAAATCAAAATAAAGTGCTGAGTATCTTATATTATATAATAGGTGTAGGTACCTTTCAGTTTGAACCTCCACTTAGTGACAATTGATTAATTCTGTGGAGCCAAGGTGGACTATGCCTTGAACCTTGGTTCATGGCTCAAATTTCATCAACTGCACACATAATATAGATGAACATGCTCGAAATGGGTTTGCGCTTTACGGCCGTGTGCAGGTATCTGTTCATGTGTGTTATTTGGGAATAGCCCACTTCCCACAGTCACGGCCTCACGAATACACGCATATAGGTGAATCCTAAAAAAAGGTACGAGCAAGTAGGTACCCTGCCTCATGGGTCTCAGATTCATTAAGAGTAAAAACTCAACCTAACACTTACTTTTTATGAGCACTGTTGCCATAGGATGGGAAAAACAAATAGTGCTCCTCATTAGTCACCTATCTAGCTTGTTTCTTCCTATTGAACCTTTTCAGGTTAGGTTACCACCGTGGTGACTTTACTTATGGGCTTAGCCCCAGCCCCCTCGACAACCACTATTCTAGACAATCCTTTGGCAAGCTGATCAGCTAGATTCCTTTCGGATCTTATAAAATTTAGTGCAATCAAGTTATTCTTTAATTTATATCTCAATGATTTATGGCGCACTTTCAAGTACCTATTCATTTTCACATTTGCATTTTCTTGATTGCATTTATCTAT
>JAOXJJ010000001.1:11450742-11472457 GCA_025769935.1 Phoenix roebelenii
CTCTCTAGTGAACAAGAAATTTATTATCAAAGACATGTCAAGGTGGTGCTCCCCAGAATGTCATCATGCACGTATCTTTATTTTTTCTCTCAAAGAAGTTGGTTTGCAGCATGTCATTGGACCTTCATCAGCACTGGTCTACTTCCATCAAGTAAAGTTCCATTGGAATAACGAAATCGTACTAAAACTAAATGGTGTAGTCATCTCATCATTACCACTCGAAACTTATTATTGGGCCTAGTCAAGTAGAAGGATATCTTTCCTCAAATCCTTCCATTCCCTCCCTTCTTGCACCCCTCTTGCCACCTCAGTGGTATAAATGAATAAAATACCAAAGCCTCTCATTCTGTCAGGAGGTGGAATCCCTCCACGGTTAAAGGCTAATCAGTGATTTATGAACCTTTCCATCACCTCCTTGTCCGCATGCTTTGGCTTCAACAACAAGATAGAATCAATCTCTGAGTCTTTGCTTCCACCCCAAACCAAACCACTCACCAACCAGGCCATTATACTGTGGAGGCTGAAAACAGCGGTGAGAAGGCCATCTCTCCCTCCATCTATTAATCAGACGATTCATTTCCTCTTCCCTCCCTCCCTATTCTGCTATGCTTCTTAAGCAAGTCAGTTTGAATGACATCAAACTGTGGACTCCATTACCCACCTCTTCCCATCTCCATCCATGCAATTCTCTATTCTACATATTTCAAACTTCATTGCGACATGGCGTCCCTCGTTCGGTCTTAGGAAAGCAACAGGTCTAATCCTCTGTCTCAAATGGATTCCATAGAGGAGCGTGCTCTTTCCAGTAAAATACTCATTGGTATCTCACTCGACGCACGAGCTAGCAGTGAGCTTCTTTCATGGGCGGTTGGAAATGCAGCTCATCCAAATGACACCATTGTTGCCTTGCATGTTCTCGGTTGGTTTAGATCGATATATCCTGTAAAATCTGGAGCTTTATGTCGGTATCTTAGATGCTATATATCTGTTAAATTTTCTGACAGTTAGAATGCTTACTAGATAGTTAGAACATTACTCCTATTTCTGACTTTGGTCTGTATCAGTTGGGAAAGGAGAGAAGAAAATTAACTCCGATAAGACTAGATTGCGCCAAGCGAAGAACTTTGTGATTTCCATGCTTGGAGAGTTTGTTGATATCTGTGAGACTAAGCAGGTAAGCTGTTGCAAAATTTGCCTATGCCGCAGTAGGTTATGCTGTGGAATCTGGCGAAAGCGTTGTAAAATGTTCTCATTTTTTAGGTGACGCTGGAGGCAAAGGTTAGGAGCAGCTCGAGCATTGGAAGGGGTCTTACCGATGAGGCAGCATCGATCGATGCCAACTTTCTTCTTGTCGGTGGCTCGAGGAATTCATCCCAAAGGTGAGGCTACTGCTGCCACCCGCACCTAGATTCGGTTCCTGATAATTCTCTTTTTTCTAGCTCTCTCTTTGCATTGCTTCTTATACACGCGCTTTAATTATGCATTAGAAATTCATTTGAAATCACAAAGTATTGCATCAAGTATGCTCCCGAAGGCTGCTCGGTTATCGCTGTTGGAAAACCAGGTCTGCCTCACAATTGACACTTTTTTGGATTCTCTAACTTGTGAAGGTACGAGTATTCTAAGGTCTGCCTCCAAAGTATTCTAATGTTCTGTCAACCTACAACAGGAAACCAATCTTTGAGCTCGAGATGGAACAACAAAAACGTCCATGTGGATAAGGCTCCATCCCCTCTGCAGAAGCTTTTTGGGTCAAATTCCAAGATAGAGAAGAGGCTTTCATCCTGTCAAAGTACCTGCGAGAAGAGCTCACCTAGAGCTGTTCTAGATGGACCTGAGCGAGAGAACCCTGCTCCAGAGGAGTGCTTTAGTCCCTCTAGCAATGAGACTAGCAGTCGCAGCCGATCCGGCATTTGGAGGCGACTTTCTATTGCCAAGCTGTTCTTTCCTTTCTTTCGTTCTACAGAGCACTTAGCCGGAAAGGAGACTGATGGGTGCTCAACCTACACTGAAGACCAGAAGCCTTCTTGGAGATGCTTTAGCTATGAAGAGATTTCTAGTGCTACAAATAACTTCCACCCCGGTAAGAAGTTTTCACCAACTTTTTGACAGCGTACATAATTTATTTTTCTATTGTCCTGCTTTACATTCTTTTCCAGTCTTTTTTCTCACTATTCAAAATATTTCTAATTAACAGTGTTTTTTTATTAAAGAAACACCTATCCAGTTTGCTATCCTTTTTTTTCCCCCCAAAAAAAGAGATTCACCTCCATATTTCAGTACATTAATCTATGTTAATATAATCCTACTCTGCTCAATTGTGTATATTTTGGCACCGATTTCAATCTACATCTCTTTGAAGTACAAGGGAAAAAAATACAAGGTGGTTAATTTGTTTGGATGATTCATGGTGTTCTTCATATTTTGTGTATTATTTTTTTTTTTGGAAATCAGACAATGTGGTCGGTAAAGGAGGATATGCAGAAGTATTCAAAGGAAACCTCCATGACGGCCAAGCTGTAGCAGTGAAGAGATTGGCTAGAGGCAACACCAGTGAGCAAAAAGAGAAGGAATTCCTTACAGAACTAGGCATAATTGGGCATGTATGCCATCCAAACACAGCCTCCCTGATAGGCTGCTGCATTGAGAATGGACTTCATCTGATCTTCGATTTTGCTGCTAATGGAAGCTTGGCATCAGCTTTGCATGGTGAGGATTCACCCATTTTCTCTTTTGTTTGCTCGTCGAAGTTGAGGTACATGCAGATTTTGTAACATGCTTTCAGGTAAAAATGGCAAGTTCCTCGCATGGTCGGTGAGATATAAGATAGCCATGGGGATTGCTAGAGGTCTGCACTACCTTCACAAATGCTGCAGGCGGAGAATTATTCACCGTGATATAAAGGCTTCCAATGTTCTCCTTGGGCCAGACTTTGAACCCCAGGTGAAGGATTGATTCAGTCTGATTTAGAATTAGCAGGGTACCTGTGTATATATGGATTTCTTGGCTTGATCGGGTATTTCTTCTTACAGATTTCAGATTTTGGACTGGCAAAATGGCTTCCAAAACAATGGACTCATCACTGTGTCATCCCAATAGAGGGCACTTTTGGGTAAATAATTGCTAGTCTTTACATTGAACAAGTTCATGAGATACAGAATGGGAAAGCTCTGATGACAGCCTTTAATGACTCACTGAATAATCAAAGACAACTCTTTCAAACAAACCTCAAACAATGAGCAGTGACATCACTAAATCTTCATCTAAAGCTTTCTCTAAGTCCATTAGACTATGAGATTAGTTAATGTAACAAAGACTAGTAATAAAGATCTACAGGACATTCCTAAATTGAAGCATGCTTCTGAAACGTGAGCAGGTATTTGGCGCCAGAGTACTTCATGCATGGGATTGTTGATGAGAAGATTGATGTTTTTGCCTTTGGGGTTCTGTTATTGGAGATTGTTACTGGCAGGAGGCCTGTGGATTCATCAAAGCAGAGCCTGCTCCTTTGGGTAAATAAGCTAAAAAAAAAACACGTCCAGTCTTGAGTCAACTGATTGCTCTCTTACTCATAAAATTTAGCATTGTCCAGGCCAAGCCACTTATAGACACTGGGAGAATAGCTGAACTGGCTGACCCAAAGCTCGAAGGTAAATATGACCCGGATCAGTTGCAGAAATTAGTGCTCACTGCCTCCTGCTGTGTGAGACAGACATCTATCTGGCGTCCATCCATCAGTGAGGTAAATCACAAGCTTGTTGAAAATTCTTATTTAGAAAACAAAGCCCAAAAGAAGTGTGTTAATGTCTTCTTGCTGTATAAAAATCCTCTCCCCTCCAGTGGTGATAAAATCCATTTTTTCTTTTTTTTTTGATATGAAGTGGTGATAAAATCTTGTTAGACTTACCATTCAATTAGAATAAAACCAACTTGGTTCAACATTATTGGGACTGATTTTTTTTTTTTTTTTATGATGAGAAAATCATCCTGTATTAATTGTAATATGAGATTTTTTTCAACGATAATTTACTTCTTTTCATCATCATAGGAGTTTAGATTCCTTAACTAATACAAATTAGTATTGAAGCTATAAATTCAGCAGAAACTTATGTGAAAACCTGAAATATTAGATTATTTGAGTATATGTTGTCTGTCTAAAATAAGCGGAATAGCTGCTTAAAATTATAAGAATATTAAACACAAACCAAGGGGCCTTGGACTGCTTTATTCCTCGAAATGCATTCTTTTAAGACTTATAGTATGCAGAAGGTATAAAAATTCTTCTTCTTTGCAGACAGATCGTTTTCAAGTATAAATATAAAGAACTTAATTTGAGTCTTGCATTCAGGTATTACAGCTGCTAACGGACTGCGATGACTCCAAAGTAATAGAAAGCTGGAGGATGCCCGAAAGCCAGATTGATGAGATGGATGATTGGAGTTTGGGTTCAGACTTCTGCTATCCCTATTAGCCATCTCTTCCACAAAATATTGGTAGGTCTAGAGTTTGTTTTCGTTTTCTGCACTGGTTTAGAATATGATTGACTGATAACTATGAGAACCATGATGAAGCTATTTGGTCTTTGTAATTTATTGTGATAGGCATGGATGTCAAGGTTTTGATTTCTCTCTGTTTCAATGCCATGTTATATGATTTTGTGATAAAAAAAAGACTTGAAGAGAATTGCAGATACATGTCACATTTTGGAGGTGGCTAAAAGTATGTTTGATCTCAGGTAATGGAAACTATATAAGGAATACATTTGGTGCGATCAAAGAAGCAAACCAAGACTCTCCAACTTTATGTCACATTGTCTAATCCAAAACAATGATAAGAGAAATTGGTGCAGCGACAGAAGCTGCATTACAAACCTGAAAGTGCGGCATGGACAAAAGATTGGAAAAGAAAATAGAAGGAGATGGGCAGAAAGAATACGCTGTAGCTTTTGAGGCTGATAGAATTTCATCGAGCATCACAAATCACAGCCATCACCCCCCCTACATTTCAAAATGCTTGAAAATTCACCGCAACTATCTCAAGAGAAGTTAACGCTTGAACAATGATGCCACCAAAAAAACCTCGGAAAGGCTACATTAAACCAATGTAGTCATACTCTTACGTATTAGAAAGCTGGTGGTAAACCAACTTGGTGCGCAGTCCTAACCTTAACAGTAAAATCAGATGCATGCTAACACTGAACTAACTGCATAGTCTCAGCCACTCTCGATCCCAATCTTGCAGCATCCGTACCTACACTAATCGCACCTTAAATAGTTTTCATTCTGTAAGAATGATTCTTTTAAGTATGAAGTAGACCTATCTCTTAGGGCTTGTTCTTGGGTGTTAGGAAAATACGAAAAATAATGATGCCCCAAACTTCTTTTTCCTCTTTGTGTAATTAAATAGGACGTCATTTATCGAGGAATAATAATTTTTACAATCTACTCAAGCAATCAACAAGCAAAATAATCAAGCAATCCAAAAACAAGAGACAATACAAATTTTTTAACGTGGAAGACCCTTCTATGCAAAGAAAAAAACTATGGGATCTAATCCAGCCAAAAACTTTTTCTATTTAGCATAATAGGATTACAATAGATTCTCTCTAGTTCAATAAGAAGATGCACAAATATCAAAAAAATTTAATCTTGACTTTCACAATAAAAATATTCTTCACCAATAAGATGGATTTCAATAATAAACATCAAAATAGAGAATAGATCTCACCAAGTGTTGATACTTGAAATAATTAATAGAAAAGACTTTTTGAAGATCCAAACAATTCAATCTGTAGCTCTCAATACCAGAAATAACATACTGAAATTTCAGCCAAATCTAGATAAAATCAACTATCCAATCATTCGCAAAGCATCACCTTTTCTTCCTTTTCTTTTTCTTTATATTTCTTTTTTCTTTTCCATTTTTCGTTGAGCCTCGGACTCTCCAATTTCTTTGGGGTTACCTCACCCAACCTGACATTTCCTTCTTATCCTTTTTTTTTTAAATTTCATATGAGGCGGGTTCCAAACGAAGACGGACCACACCAATAAATCTTCCCTCCCGACTCATGTGGGGGGTTCCACCAAGCCCGTTTTCTTTCTACAAGTAATAATTTTTCTTACGGACAAGATTTTGGTCATCATATATGACCCATTATCATCACTATGAATTTTTCCAAGATACAGTAACTTCATCTCCAAAGCATCTTGAACCCAATGATATTTCACATCAAGGTGCTTGGATCTCGAATGAAAAGTTGGATTCTTTGAGAGATGGAAGGTCTTTTGACTATCACAATAAAATATATATTTCTCTTATTTTTGGCTCAACTCTTGTAGAAATTTTTTCATCCACAAAAGTTCTTTACAAGCTTCTGTAACTACAATATACTCAGCATCTGTAGTGGACAAACAACACATTTTTGTAGCTTAGATTGCCATGACATTACTCCCCTTGAACAGGTCATCAAGTACCATGATGTGGACTTTCTAGAATCTATATCACCAGCCATATCTACATCCGTGTACCCATCCAACACAAGTTTATCATTATCAAAATATAAATAGACTCTATAAGTGCCTTTAAGATATCTGAGAATCTATTTAACAGTTGTCCAATATTTTTTACCAGGATTAGAAAAAAACTAACTTACAACACCAACTGAATGAGCAATATCCGCCCTTGTGCAAACCATGGCGTACATCAAACTACCAACTATGGATGCATAAGGAATCTTCTTTAGTTCTTCTTTATCTTTCTGACATGTAGGACACTGTTTGAAACTTTACTTGAAGTAACCTGCAAGTGGAGAGCAAATTGGTTTGGACTTGCTCATGCTGAACCTTTCTAACACTTTTTCGATATATCTCTTTTGAGATAACCAAAGCTTTTCATTCTTTCTATCATGAGTAATTCTCATACCAATAATTTGTTTATCTGACAAAGTACTTCATGGCAAAGAACTTGCCTAACTCTTTTTTCAAGCTTCAAATCTTCTTAGCATTATGGCCAACAATCAATATGTCATCCACATAAAGTAAAAGAATAATAAATTTTTATCAGAGAATCTCTCTATAAATACACAATGATTAGAAGCGGTTTACTATACCCATGGTCTATCATAAATGAATTAAACTTTTTATGCCATTGCCGAGGTGCCTGCTTGAGCCCATACAGACTTTTTTTAATCTATACATGAGATACTCTTTGCCTTTAACTATGAATCCTTTTGGTGAATCCATGTAAATTTTCTCCTCTAAGTCACCATGGAGGAAGGTAGATTTTACATCAACTTGCTCAATCTCCAAATTTATGCTTGCAGATAAACCAAGAATAACTCGGATTGAAGACACCTTAATCACAAGTGAGAAAATTTCTTCAAAGTTAATACCTTTTTTTTGACCAAAACCTTTCGCAACCAACCGTGCCTTGTACCTTGGATGTGAGCTCTTCGCTTTAGTCTTCAATTTGAACATCATTTATTCTTGAGTGCTTTCTTACCTTTAGGTAGTTCCATCAACTCAAATGTGCAATTCTTATGCAAGAATTTTATCTCCTCTTGAATAGCTTTTAATCACTCTCTTTTCTTCATGATTTATAGCCCCTTAGTAGCATTCTAGTTCCCTCATCAGTGATCATCGCATACTCATGAGGAGAATATCTTTGGAAAGGTCGGTGCTCTCTAGTAGATCTTCTCAACTGAGGCTCAACTAGAGGTTTACTTAACATGCTTATCCGGCACATCATTGTCAGGTGTGCGCTCATCAACTGTGTTACCATCATCTTTCTGTACATCTTTTTTATTGTCATTATTCATCATGGTTGGAGGCACTCGACCCAGATCAATAAAATTTTTAGTGACAGACTTCGGCTTCTCAACCTTTCCAAATTTTTCAATAGTCTGATCTTCTAGAAACACAACATTTCTGCTTATGATGACTTTCTTATCAACTAGATCCGATAATCTGTAATCAAACTTTTCATGTGCATAACCCATTAAGATAAACTGTTTAGACTTGTCATTAAGCTCGGATCTCCCATCTTTAGGAATGTGAATAAATGCCCTATAGCTAAATACTCTCAAGTGATCATATGACACATCTTTCCCAATCCACACTCTTTTTGGTGCATCACCTTTAAGAGAAACTGAAGGAGAAAGGTTGATCAAATTCACTGCTGTTCTCATTGCTTCGCCATAAAAGAATTTAGGCAATTTCGCATGAGAAAGCATACATTGAATTCTTTCACAAATAGTATGGTTCATTCTCTCAGCAACTCTATTATATTGAGGTGTTTTAGGAACGATTTTCTCAAGCCTGATGCCATGATCTCAATAATATTTCTCTAATGGATCCCGTATTTACCATCATTATCTGCTTGAATTACTTCAATTGTCTTTCTATTTCTCTTTCAACACTAGCATAAAAATGTTTGAATACTTGAGCACCTGGTCTTTAAATTTTAAAGTAAAAGTCCATAGTTTTTTAGAATGATCATCAATAAAAGTAACAAAATATAAAGCACCACCAAGAGTTCTAGCATCCATAGTGCAAACATTGGTGTGAATTAAATCCAAAATATGTGATCTTCTATATGAAGGAGATTTATGAAATGCAGCTCTATATTGTTTGCTAGCGAAACAATCACTACAAGTCTTTAGGGGTATATATTTTATAGAAAGGAGTTTCTTTTTAGCCAAAATATTAAGTCCCTTCTCACTCATGTGTTTAAGCTGTTTATGTCATAATTTAATAGAGGAGTCTTCAACTGCATTCACCTCTCTCTTGCACAATTTTGCATGCATTATGTAAAGTATGCTTGATTATTTTCCTCTTGCTATTATTAAAGAATCTTTGGTAAGCTTCCATTTTGCTTTACCGAAGTGGTTATGGTAACTTTTATCATCAAGTACTCCAATAGAGATCAAGTGGAGGCAGATATCTAGGACATGTCTCATATTTTTCAGCAATAGTTGACACCTAATGCCGGTTTCCAAGCAGACATCTCCTATGCCCATAATCTTAGTTACTCTATCATTATCCATCCTAACACTGCCAAAATCACGACTAGGATGTGAAGAAGTTCCATTGAAAAGTAACATAAAAAGAGACACCCGAGTCAACAACCCAAGTACAATTATGATATGTAAGGTTTACACAAGCATCGTCATAAATAATACCGGCATCATTATCAGATGCAACTGTTGTATTTTTTTCTTCACTTCTATCTTTTGATTGTTCTCTTTTAAATTTTTTGCACTTTCTTTTCATATGCCCTAGCTTGCCACAATAAAATTATTTGATTTCTTTTCTAAATTTGGACCTTCCCCTTGACTTATCATGATTGTTAGAATTTTGCAAGATTCTAGTTTTACTTCTCCGTCACCTTTCTGTAAGTCACATCATGTTTTCTTCTTCTAGTCTCCTCATTAAGCATATTATCTTTTACTATTTTCAATGTTACCACATCATTAGGAACCTGAATTACTAAGTGATATAACTATAGTTTTCCAACTATCAGGCAAGAAGCTAAGCACTAACAATACTTGCAACTCATTATTTAGCATCATTTTCATAGTATTTAGCTGATTTACCATATCCTGAAATCTACTCAAATGCTCAACCACCGAACTTTCTTCCTTATATTTCATATTTACAAGCTTTTTGATCATGACTGCCTTATTCCGTGCAGTCTTCCACTCATAGAAACTCTCTAATTTCTTTCATAAACTATGTGTATTAGTCTTCATAACATGATGAAAAATACTATCATCTGTCCACTCCCCTGATTAATCCAATCGTCTTTCTATTCATTTTCTCCCACTCTTGCTGAGTTTTGTTACTTAGCTTGTCACTATCTCCGTCAATAGAATCATACAAATCTTTGCAAAATAGTAAATCATCCATTCGAAGCTTCCAAATTGAATAATTGGAAGATGTGAGTTAACCATACTGCCACTTCAATGCTCTTCTATTTAATCAACATAAGAAAAATTTAGCCACTAACAACTTGGCTCTAATACTATTTAGTTGGAAAAATACAATCAAAAAATAATGAGGCACAAACTTCTTTCCCTTCTTTGTGTAATTAAATAGGATGTCACTCATCAAGCAATAATAATCTCTACAATCTACTCAAGCAATTAACAAGCAAAATGATCAAGCAATGCAGAAACAAGAAACAACATATTTTTTTTTTAACGTGTAAAACTCTTCTATGTGAAGGAAAAAAATCACGAAACCTAGTCCAGCCAAAATTTTTTACTATTTAGAATAATGGAATTACAATAGATCTTCTCTAGTTCAACTAGAGGCTGCATAAATATTAAAAAGTTTTAATTTTGGCTTTCAAAACAAGAATATTCTTCACCAATAATGCGGATTTAACAATAAACAACAAAATAGAGGATGAATCTCACCAAGTGTTGATGCTTGAAATAATCAAGAAGGCTTTTAAAAGATCCAAACTATTCAATCTGTAACTCTCAATGCCAGAAACAACATATTAAAATTTCAGCCAAATTTGGATATAATTAACCTTCCGATCATCCGACAAAGCAACACATTTTCTTTCTCTTCTTCTCTATTTTTTTTCTCTTCCATTTTCCGTAGAGCCCTAGGCTTCCTGTTTCCCTGTGATTACCACACCCAAGTCATTGGTTTTCTTCTTATCTTATTTTTTTTTTAATTTCAAATGAGATGGTCCCACATGAGGAGGGACCACACTAACATTAGGAAAGCGCGATACTTACCCAAGAATTTGTATTTTTCTAGAATCTAAGCAATACTCAGATGTTAAAATAATTTATCCATATTCTTTTATGCATTGGAAATTGGCTCTAGAATATATTACCTATATTCTTTTCCATTAGAATTTTCTGGATAAGTTGCTCAAATCTATCCTTCTTTTCTGTAATACCCTTTATGCTCCTAGTCCCAATTTGTATACGTATCATGTATTGCCATTTTGTGATTGTAGTCCAATTTCTTCGTACCAAACTAGGCTTTCGGCCCATACAAAAATAGAGGGGGCTAGATGATATAAGGGCATGACATAACAGTCAAAAATGCATTCAATTAAACATGGGTAAGAGGAAAAAAATTGCTTGGAATTTCAATGGGGCTCCCTATTAGTTTTACCAGAAAAACAAGGATAAAAAAAGTGAAATTGAAGCAATCAAGTTTAAGATGAGAATACTGGTTTGAGCGAGCCCTTGAACTTAGTCACCTTCAAACTATTCAGAGATCTGTATTAATGCTGCATGAGAGGCAATAATATTGAATACATTAACCAAAAGACCAAATTGATATAACTAAATTTTAATCACCAAAAAAATCAGAAGAAAAGAAATTACATGACCCAAAGAATGAACTGCAACAACAAATTTGGAGATCAATATTAGATTTGCATAATCAAATTTGAGAAAAATAAAAAAAATGAAAATTTTAATACCCCAAAACAATGAGAAAGGTATCTTGAGAAACATAGGTTGAGAATACCCATAATTGCTAGAGAGAAAAAAATATAGAACTCACCGATTAAAAGAAAGAGAAGGAGATTTTAAGTAAGAAACATGAAAGCCTCGCCAGATTTTACCAATCTTTTTGCTGGAAATTGGCTGGGGATTGCAGCGGTGCTGCTTGGCTTCGAGTTGGTCACGGATGAAGAGAGCAAATGAGAGATTAGAATTTGTTGATATATTAAGAGAAATATTTTAGAAATAAAAAATAGGGTCATTTTATCCAGTTGATAGAAAATCAACTTATCCATCTCCCAGGTGGGTAAATATTTTTCCACCCATTTCTGTTGACAAACTCACTAATGTTCTCATGCTATAGTCGCAAAAATAAAATTGCTAAGTCAATTTCTCATGACAACTTTTCTGCGATAGTTTTATCAGTCTAGTGGTAGTAAATCAATTTTGAGATGAGATGAGACTCGTTAAAATTTAGCTATGCTCATCAAACTTTCTTATCAATGTATTCCTCCACTATTAGACCAACGAATTAAACTTCTTCAAACCCACTGGTTACTAGACTCGTTTCCTAGCTACCCCCACCTCCCGGAATGTTAAAAGTTAATTTTGATGATTCCGTTGGAGACAATGCAGCAGATTCGGATTTTACTATCAGAGACTGTTATGGCCATCTTGTTACTGCGGGTGGTAAGCCCTCGCTCCCTTGCTAGGTTTTCTTTGCTGAACTTGTGGGTGCATGGGAGGCCCTTCACACGGAGGTACAAATATTGGGCGCGGCGCTCATCAGGCTTGGCTGGCTATTATTTAGTAGATTCAGGAGCATTCCCTTGTTTAAGGACATTATCCAGTGCAAGAAGTCCATATAGGCGTTTAGAACAACACTTGCTACGCCATGGCACCCAGGCTGAGATAGATTGAATGGCCGCCGAAGCATCAGAAGATGATTTTTTTCATCTCTGCTGCTGACCAGCTGCAACCTGATTTGGAACGAATCCTTGTTTACTTGGGCATGGATAGATCTAGCCTTCCTAGTTGATGTACCTAGTCTTTGTTTGCTGTTTTCAGGCTTGCCTCCCATCTTGCATTCCAAAAAAAAGAAACAAGGTTAATTAACTAGACGTAAGTGGCATACCAGAAACTCAAACCATAAAACTTGCTCCTCGTTCTCTTCCTTCAAGAATCCATTCCCTTCATCACATTCTCCGCTGCAGACTCGCAGCTGATGCGGCAGCCCCTTAGATTCGTGTCGATCCATGATCACGTTCCAGCGTATCCTGGATAACGGAGACAGCATCATGCGAGGACACGAATCCTAAAGCGCCGCTTGCCACGTCCATGTTCACCTCCGCATACCCATCGCTGCAGAGATGCAAGAGCAGAGAAGAAAACCAACTACCAGTAGCCTTGGAGCATGGCATCTCAAAAGCCAAAAAGATGCCAAGAATTGAGTCTAAAAAAAAAGGGTAAAAAGGCGGTGAGGACAAGGAAAAAGTCCGCCACCGCCCCGGATAAGCTGCTTTCTCTTCCAAACCGAGAACACTTATTTTTTCTCGCCATTCAAAAACAAGGCCATTAAAAACGCAATAATAGTATACATCAAAGAGCGAGACAGGAGGGAGAAGGGAAAGAGTACATAAAAGCCAAAAACATCAATAAATCTCACAACAGGGCCCCATCAGAAGGACAGCACGACGCCGTAACCGTTATCCACCATGAGCGCCGCCTCGGCGGCGGTGGAGTAGATACGGTCGACCTCCGCCTCGATCTCCGTTCGCTTGGCGAACCGCCCCTTGATCCTTGGCCGCGTCTCCGCGTAGGCCTTCCGCGACGCGTACCGGATCGTCTTCTCGAACCGCCGGTTCTTCCGCTTCTCTCGGTACCTCATCACCCGCGCCTCCCGGTCCAGCTGCGCCGCCGGATTCCCCGACCTCCCCCCGCCACCGTAGGGGTCAGTCACGTCCGCCATCGCGCCCCCGCCGCCGCCGCCGCAGACACCTTCCGGCACCACCCCCACCTCCGACGAGGACACCTGCTTCGATTTCAAGAATTTGAGAAACAGGCAAGAGAATCGCGAATTAATTCCAAAATTATCTTGATCTGGGGTTTTTTATGAGGGTTCTTACGCTGTGGCTCAGGGAATGGGCGGTGTAGGAACTGTAGGAGGGCCTGGATCGGGTGAAATCGAGATCCACGCCACCGTCCGGCGCGAGGGGGGGCGGAGGCGGCGGGCATACGACGGCCTTGGCCTGAACGGGGACGACGCTGTCGGTCTGCTGGAATCGGGAGTCCATGGAGGAGCCGTATTCCAGATCCAGGTACGGATCCACATCTGAGAAGAAGTAGTCGGCCGTTTTCAGCTCCGGCGCCTCCAGCATCCCCCCTTTGGGGTTAGGGTTCGGGGGAGTAGGACTTCGTAGGAGCCACGACGCGGCCTCCGCTTCCTCCGCCTCGTTCTCCTCCTCGTCGCACTCGTCGACGCCCTTGAAGAGGAACCCCTCGCCGCCGCCAGCGGACTCGAGGGCGGAGGCGGCGGGTTCGAGGAAGGGGACGACGGGGACGCGCTCGTGGCGGCGGGCGAGAAGGTTGGCGGAGTGGATGTCGGCGTCGCAGGTGACGCAGAGCGCGGCGGCGTCCGCCTTGCACGTGACGCTGGCCGGTGCCTGCTCGCAGACCCCACACATCCACACCCGCTCGTGCCGCGACGCCAGCTTGTTCGCCCCGTGCACGCGCGCATCGCACGTGCCGCAAAGGTACGCCGTGTCCGCCCGGCAGAACAGCAGCGCCGGCGACCCCTTGCACGAGTCGCACCCCCTTGCCGCAAGCCCAAAAAACCCTCCTCCCTTCGCTCCTTCCAACTCGCTTGCCATCTCTTGCTCTCTCTCTAGGCCTCTTCCTGACTTCACCAGTACTCTCTCTCTCTCTCTCTCTCTCTCTCTTCCTTCTGTGATTGCCTTTTATTTCTCCTGAGGTGGGGGAGTTCTATTGGGGAGAGCTTCTATCTTCTTGGAGGGGAAGTAGGGGGTGGTGGGTGGGGGTGGGGCCTCATGGGACACGTGGAGGGTTGGCGGCCATGTAAAATGATTTTTAGTACTATTTTAGGGAATTGGCGGAACTCTGCTATCATAGCTGCCGTAGGTCTGTGCCGACGTGGGACCATGGGAAGATAGGGTCGGGCCGTTGGGGCCTCAGGCATAGAAAATTAGTATTCTTGACGTGGCACTGTCCCACGCCGGTGGGACCCAGCTTCTTACCACCGTCGCTCCCTCGCGGCCGGTGATTCCGTTTAAACTGACCTTGAAGCCGAAATAAGACGGCGGTTTATTGCGGTAAAATAACTACGCCATTGGCAAGTTATTTATATGCACATATATATATATTTTATAGAATTGCTTGTCCATAATCCAATATATACTCTTATTATTAAACGGCTGCAGCATTTTAATGGCGGTTGTTTTATATCTGACCGTAACCGGGTGTGGAGGATTAATCACGAGGATAGGCAACTCCAAACCCTTCAAGTACCGAGGGATGACCCCTTATCGGTCAGAATGTCGAAATTGCCCCTCCCTGCCGATGCCAGTGTCAGCAGCTTTAGAAGGTTGGGCACTTTTGGGACAGAGATATGTTTGAGATAAGTGGGGCAATATCGTCTCCTCATATTTTGGTTGGCTTACTTTTTAGCGTGAGCCTATCAGCTTTAAGCTTAGCCGTGACACGGAGGAGGACCACGAGTCCATGACATCGATCGCTTGGACCTTTGTGGCTTGCCGACTCGCAAAATTAAGGCCCACGCCCGACGGATGACTGCAGGCACTTGCCCTTGGTGATGCGACGCGATGAGGGGCAAAACCGTGCTTTCGATAATCTCATGACGACTTGGCTGCCGTCATCATATAAGCTCCTTATCGCGAACCAAAGCACGGCCTAGACTTTCAACCATCGACAACCACGTGTCATCGACCTTAGGGGAATTCGCGTTTACTGGACGCGCGTCGGGTGGAGAAAGGTTGTTTGGATAGAACGATGCTATGGAATCCGTAGTCATCGTGCTTCCAGGCAGGAGCAAAATGCCGGGATGCAGGAAAGGCTGGAGGCAGAGGCGAACATGTAAGGTGGTTCGGGGTGTGAAAAGGATCTCCACGGCAGCTGGGGACCATCCAATATTATGGAGTCATGGACATCCCATGATCCCTCTAGGTTTCCTGCTTTCCCAAACGTGTCATCGCCTTATCGGTGGCCTTTGGGCATTAGGATTACCGTCCCGGTACATCCTTCTCGTAGCTTTCTTTAGGGAACAACCGCCAGAGTTGTCATGAGACCTTGGATCGCGATCTGATGACCCTGGGTGGCTGGACTCCTAGCAAGTGGCTGGGATGGTGGGCCCGCAAAAGGTCATGTAGCTCCTGCCGGTGGGTGAAAGGAAAACCGAGAGGTTGCTTTCCTTCTAGAGATCTTATTGTACGGACCCAGAGATCTCTCGCGCATTAAAAAAAAAAAAAGAAGATAACGGCCGACTTGTAAGTTCCCAGTTGCTCTTGCACTACCGCTCTTTCATAATGGTGATTTTTCTATTTTTCTTTTTCTTTTTTTCAAAACTCTTATCAACAAAGTAACAAGAATCCCATATTTTGCTAATTATCAAGATATTACAATATAATAATGACTAAAATTTTAGAACTCCTGGCAGCGTCTTTATGAAAACAGTTGCAGGTTTGAGTCAGCATGCCCATATCCGAATCAAAATATTACTTTAAAGTTTGCATTTGGTTTTAAATCTAGAGTAAAGGGACCGATCAAAGTTTTAGTAGATGCATTGATATGTGGATACCGTATTGAATATTTGTTTATTTCGTAAAGTTTATTAGTCCGAAGTTTTCATTTTAGGACATGCTCGTGAAGTATTTTCGTTTCTTAAATTTTTCCATGATACATAATGTCCTTTTTCATACAAAATTCAGCCATTCTTTATCCGCCACTTCACATCATTTTACTGTTGCGCAATGGCGCAGGGGGCAGCTCAATTTTGCTGTTTCTAAACTCCTCTCAACCCACAAGGATAAAACTCAATTCCTAATCTCCAATGTCATCACCAAAGATCTTGTTTTTTTTTCTTTTTTGTTGGTGAAAACCAAAGATTTTGTTAGTCATCTAATCATATATTTATATATAAGAAGTATACAAGTAGAGTAAGTTTATGTACCAAAAAAATAGAGAGATGGAAATTGGTTTGTTTTCAATAGAGTTGAAATTGGATCAAATATAGGTCGAATACCAATATATCCATATTCATATTTATTTTATTAGATAAATAAAGATACAGATGTTAGTGAGATGCAAAAATTCATATCCATATTTATTTTAAATGGATACGAATATAAATGAGATGTTAAAAGTACATATATAAATACATATATAAGTTACATAATTAAACTTTATGATCGTAGAATTAAAAAAAATTACTAAGTGAAAGATAAATCAAATTAAAAACATGTTAATGTGGTTATTTATTTTTTTTAAAAAATTATGAGTAATATATAAAATTAAATAAATTATAAATGAAATTCAATATTCATATAAAAATCGATATTTATCTATTTTTTTAATTAATATGAATGCAACTATAGATATTAATTAGATACTCAAATTTCTATCCATATGTAATATGGATTTGTTGCCTCTAGAATCCAAAATAAAGAGTTGAGGTTGGTCAACAACCGAATTGAAGAGTTGAGATTGATATCTAGGCTCCAAGCTTGGAAGTTGAGCTGGAGAGTTGGTGGTGACAATTGGTGGCAAATGAACTTAATCTCGAATAGAATGATACCTAGCTAACTTGAAAATAGCTAACTTGAAAATAGAAAAGAAGGTTCGATGCTTACTTTAGTCGGATTCTAAGAACATAGAGAAAGTTTGTGAGAAGTTTACAAGCAAGAATTGATGAAAGAACATGCCTTGAGGTCCCTTTATCATCCTTTTGTATAGAATGGGGTTGATGTCTGTTACTGGAATTAATGAGGCATGTATTAATTGCTTCTTAATGAATTCGATGTTATTCACGTGGTGATAATTATTCTCTTGCATAGTAATGGCCGAGTTGGTGCAACCGTCTTTGAGATTGTAGCCATGCTCTTAATAAGCGTTTAACTGCTTTTAAACAGATTTGGATGGAAGACATGCGGCTCTTTCTTACTATTCGATTGGGTCTATCTAGCATTTTGGCCAACACCGAAGTAAAGTTGACTTCCGTCTTAGTTGAGATTCAGGTACAACTTTCTAGATTGGGAACTTCTAAAGGGGATATGGAAGAGGATGATCCTTTGAAGCAACTATATTATAACTTTCCCCTTCGTAATCTCTTAGGGCTCATTTGGTTCGCGTGAAAACAAGGGGGGAAAGTATGGTCAATGGGAAAGTAATAAAATGCCTCTTGTTTGGTTGGAGTTTTCAAAGGAATGAGACGAAAAAGTTGTATTTCCATGGAAATATGATTCATACGTTTCATGGAAAAGTCTTTCCCATGAGAAACATTAAAAAGTTAATTTCCGATGAGGCAGGAATCACTTCATTTTTATTTTTTTCCAAAAAAACCCTTTAGCATTAAAGAAGCATTAAAGAGGCATTAAAGACTTAATTTTTATTAAGGGCATAGTAGGAATTATACATAACTTTCCTAGGAAAGCGGACGACTAACCAAACATAAACACTTTGGAAATTTGTCACTTTTCAATTGTCAACCAAACATGCCAAAAGTATTTTCCTAGGCATCCACTTCCTAGAAATTTTTTTCCTAGGAATCATATTCCTAGAAGGAAAAATGCTTCCCGTGAACCAAACGAGCCCTTATACGTAGGATAAATTTTGTACTCAAATTTCCCGAGATTAGCCATGCGGTTGATGGTTTTTTTTTTAATAGGTAATATGGGAGAAGGATCGATGCTTCTCTTCCTTTTTATATTATTAATACTATCATTTGTTATCTGGTTCTGACGGTGATGCCAGATTTACTTTGCGTGATTTATATCCCTTTCATGGGATTAGGGGGGCGTGTTAGGTCGAGCAAATAACGCCCTGGAAAATGAAAATTTGGTGGACGGTGAGCCGGTGATTGGTGGGCGTTTCGAACATCAAAAAGGCAAGTTGGGTTGGCTTTTGGCCACGTCACCATCAGACGCACTAAAAGTCGAAAGACGAGGACGACGAAGCGACCAGATCCCCATCATGCCCTCAATGACGCCTACCCGACGGCCTTACCACGCGGAACCCCATCCAATACATAGCCAACTGCAAGAGACTTCGATGCAGTTCCCCTCGACGGTCGCCACGTGTAATCTTGGTTGGTCCAAAAAGGAGGAGGAACCCTTTTTGCCATCCTTGCGTGCCTTGGCATCGACGTCATAGCCCACGCTGCATGCAGATGCAGACATGCAACTAACTTTGGAACAGATATTGAAGATATCTCAGATATACCTAGCTGAAACTTAGGTACTGGAGTGATTAACAATAAAAAGGGAAGATCTATGTTTGGCTATAAATAGTAATATACACGGGAGATCATGTATTTAGATAGGAGTTCTCACATCTTAGATATATGCAAGAAATTTTCTTATTTGAGTATCAAAGAGGCATCCATAAGTTTGCTTTAGATGATGAGGTTGCGCGACAATGCCTAGAGAGTTGGAAGTGGACAGGGCCACAAGCCTACCTGAGCTTGATTTAAATTGTTTTTCAAGCCTAGAAGTGGGTTTAGACTGAAAGTTTCTTTCCAGGTCCTTGCCTGAACCCAATTGCATTTGGATTGAATAAGCCCATTTAGTTGAAAGATCGGGCCCAACTCGAATTGACCCGATTAATTCAGAATTTTTGGCCTGGTTGATGAGTTGATCCAAAATACTCAAGGGCAACTCGAAAGACTCATGGCAGAAAATCTCAATAATGAATTTGGGTTGGGATCAGGCTGATTTTGGGGTTCATAATTTGAGTTGCCTCTAGCTGCGCTAAGCATCAGACCGAGCCTAGCTTGAAATTTATATGGACCCTATTTTTAGGTCCAAACTTGACTTAAGACAGTCATGGGCTTGGCCCAACGCTTGACCCGAAGCTGGTTTGGCCCATTGAGGCGGACCACTCGAGCGTATTTCCAGCCCAAACTATGTCGATACAAACTAAGAATGTCAGGGTAATAAAGATAGGATTAAGTTTTATTCCATCAAAGATCACCTAGATTTTTTTTAAAAAAAAATAATGTGTAGACAAAGGATTTGCTGATTTGGTTGCAACACTAGAGGTATCATGCAAGATCCAATATTTTGGCTTTTAGAAATATGCAGCTATTTGATAAAAAGTGGACGTTGGTTAAAGATAGTTGTTCGGAAACACAATTTTAATGAACCATAATTTTTAACAAATTTATATACATATTTGGTGTCACTTTTTTTCTTGATTAAGATTAGTTGTTCAGCAACACTCAACATGCTGGCAGCCAAAAATATAAAATTACCTAACATATTAGTTTAGGGTAATTAAAATGGATCAATCATGGGTAAATTTGATACCTAGCTACATATTCAAGCAAGAAGTTATTTTCCTATCCAATGATGAATCCTTTTTGTTTCCTATCTTACTTTTCGAGAAAAAAATTTCATCTTAATTATCTTTTAATCAAGGAAATCTTGCAAAAAAGTTTCATTTAATTACTAAACTTGTCATTTTCACCAAATAAAAAAACTTGCTTTGAATTTTATTGGACTGCTCTAGAGTAGCTCCTGTAAATATCCATACGAACATTTTCGAACGTGCGCTTACTCACCCCATATGCATCAATGTGGTGATGGAAGCTTAATTGTTTACTGAAGTGCAAAATGAGCCATTTGTGATAGAAAAACTAAATAAATTAATATGACTTTTTTTTAATATAGTAATAATAAATTTCCTGCAAATATATCCGTACAAAATTATTCCAGAAATCTTAAATTAATTCTAAGATTATATTAGGAGCATGGTATTACGTATGATATATAAACTCAGAAAAGAAGAGCTTGACGGTAGAATTACAAGATTTTGCATTCTAAATAGTTTGTGGGAAACCATTTCAACTAGTTTGCATGCTGAAGTTGGACCTCACAATAAAGTTTTCACTGTTCATAGTTATGTTGTAGTTACTTCGAAGTGTGACAATGGCTGCTTACCCGGAACATATGTAGGGCCTCGTTATGTAGTTGAAGAGCTTATTGCTAGGAGTACGGCAGTGTTTCCTGTCTCTTGGAGTCAGTTGGTGACAACATACAGGTCGTGTTTTCAATTTGCTTCACTCTAATAATTGAAAACATTTGCGCATTCGCGTGCAGGGATGCGAATCTGTGTCTTCTGAAACAAAATTTCTCTTGTAGCTCCGTGTTTGCATTCTCTCCTTCTCCCGGGTAAGAGAGGCAGGTTTTTTGAGGGGGCGAGGAGAAAGGCACCTTTCGTACCAAAGTTCCCGCTATTGACTCGTCCGGTTCAACCCACTATTGACCTGCCTGATTCGACCCACTACTCTGAGATTTTTTTTTTAAATTAGTTAATGTTGTAGATTCTATTTGAGATTTGAGTTATTAATTTACAAATTAGAAAAAGGTTTGTAATGCAAATTAGTTAATGTTGTTCTCTTTCTCAAAAATTAGAAAATTAAAAAGGTTTGTTTATTGAGTTTTATTTTTGTGTTAATTCAATCGTAGGATATATATTAGTGCTGGCTCAAGATGATAATAATGCCTACTCATGCCAGGAACTGGGGCAACTCTGGCTCAGTGATACTTTGATGCTTCAAAAACTTTTGCTTCTTCCTCTATTCCACCAGTAGAATCAAGAGCTACTTATGAATGATCAGTAATGGCTGCTAACCGGTTTGCTTTCAGCAGGATATGGTTGTAAAAGGGCCACTGAGATCCATTGGATTATCTCAGTACCTAGTCATGGCATTTGATCTAATCATATGCTCCAAGACACTTGAGCTATTAAATCTACCTTACAGCAATTTCATGCTAGTCATATCTATGAGGAGGTGAATAACATTGTAGATTAGCTTGTGGGGAGAGCCTCTACGTCCTCGTCTTTCTTTGCGACTTCTTGCTGACAGTTCCAGGCGTTCAGATTTTGGTTGAAACGTTGTCCCACAGTACCCAAAAAATTATTATATATGATATTTATATCATAGGAAGGAGAGAGTTTTTTACTATTTTTACTATTTATATTTTATATATG
>JAOXJJ010000001.1:11472557-11495186 GCA_025769935.1 Phoenix roebelenii
ATCCTAGGCGTGCGGCCCACCGCGCGCACAGCAACAGGCGCGCAGACCTGTGCACGCCCACCAGCCCGCGCGCGGCCCTTGGCGCCCACCAGCACGGCGTGAGGTTCTCCGCGTGCCCGACGCCCAGCAGCGCGCAGCCCTCCGTGAGCATGCCCAACCGTGTGCGGACCTCTGCACGCACGAGCAGCAACCGAGCCGGCCAACGCCCAGGCGCCAGGCCGACCCAGCGCCATGCGCACCAGCGCGCGTCCGAACCTCGCCAAGATCAGAAGCGACCGGTGCGCTACCAGGCCACCTCCCCACGCCTTGCTAGCACCAAGCATGCGCAACAGTGGGTTGCACGCATGCCAGAAGTGGGCATGGACATGGGCGGCAACGAGGGGCACTGGCCCATGCGCGCGCACTTGAGCGCACACGCACAGAAGAGACAGCAAGCGCAAGGCTCAGTCGAGACTGCATCCGTCCGAGCGCATTCAAGCCAATCAGGTCCAAAGCCAGCGCACGGGTCGAGCCTAGCCAATGACACATCAATCGGAGCAAGCCCGCGCACATTGAATTCGGACTAGTCAGCGCATGCACGCTCACTGGCCAAACAAGGAAAGCCACAATCGGCCGAGCCAAAAGCACGGCCAAGGGACAAGTGGCACTCATCCGCGCGCGACAGTAAACAAGGTAAGCCCCTACAAGGCAGCGCTCGGCCAAAGATAGCAGGCCGAAATACATGGCACAAATCCAAGCGCAAGCGCAAGGATAAACAAGGATCACACGCAGAATCAACGGAGGAGCCCGCAGGCTCTTCCATGGAGATTTGGCGAGTAATGACATGGGCGGCCAGGATGCATCAGGCCGCAAGATGAACGAAAGACAGAGGTGCCAAGTCACCGATCCGCATGAGAACCAGCGCAAGGATCCGCATCCCGGCCAGCAGGAAAGCGCGTCCCGAGAGTCTATCCGGCCAACCAACGAAGATCCCAAATCAGGCCAACCGCGGACAAGTGGCGACATCCATTGATTTCAGCACATGGCCGAAGAGGGCCAAACTTAGTTAGACCCCCTTGTGGCTAAGTTAGCATGATTTTATCCTATGAATTCATTCCGCAAATAAGCCAAGGCACAAGACCTATATAAAGGAGCCATTAGGGCCTTTAGTCGGCATCTTTGAATCTCTTGTTTAGTTGAATTGTCATTTTGTCAAGGATTTTCCCTTAGGTCCCCTAGGTGGAAATTTCGGCCGCAAGGCTTGGGCTAGGGGCGGTAGATCAACTCCCCTTAGATTGTTTTAGGCGTCACAAGATCCCTTCCTAATCTTGCCAAGAGTCCTTGTAATTCATTGCTTATTGGAATAGAATCAACTTTCTTTCAATTTTAGCCCCATCTTTTTGATTCTTTTTTCCACCGCCGGCCCCAATATTGGACTAGCATACGGCGTGGTTCCAAAGGCAGCAAGAAGAAGCGTGTTACCCACTTCAAGTCGGTCCCAACAACATAACATCCTCTGAACCTTGGCGCGAGGTTTGGGACCGCAAAGCCCTGCGGGCCAACACTGGTGCTTTCATTGAGAGTCTTCAACGGAGATCGTCAGGTGATCGGCTGCAGTCCAAATCCACGGAAGGACGATCTCAAGGTTAATGCTCTATCTTTCATATCTAAACTTTTCATTGCATATATTTTGAGATCTGAAAATCAGATCTGAAATTGCTTGTTTTTACTTGTGAGGTCTGATTGTAAGGGGTTTATTTCATTGTCTTGATATTGTGAGAGATTTTTCCTTGTACGGAAAAAGAGTTCTCTTGTGTCTATTGTGTTCAATCTAGAGATAGTCCAATGGGAAGGCTACTGGTAGTACCCAGGATTATTTGACCCAACGGATTGGTTGTAGGGTATATTAGGAGCCGCATAAAGGGAGGCTACTAGTAGTACCTTGTGCGCCTTCCTCAACTACAATTTTTTCGAGAAAACATAGATCATCAAGATCTCTTTTGGGTTGAGAAATCATATCTTGTTTTTCATTCTTATTTGTACAAACCGGAAGGGATATATTTTGTGGTGTAATCTTCTCATAAAAGGGAGGGTCGGCTCATCCTTTGGGTGACGACCGTAGGAGGATTGGGTTGATTTTTGTTGGGTAGAACTTTCAGACTTCATAGAGTCGGGTAGTGAATCGGTTAGCCAACAAAGGCTCCTTGAGGTTATGGAGAATAACAATGCAGACATTAATTGGGTGTTAGAACATGTGGTGACCACCTTGGCCGCCACAAGGAGAGAAGGAAACGCCAATATAGAGAGGATAGAGAGGAGGTTTGCAGAAAAAGGAAGTGATGCGAGTGAAGGAGGAAGAAAAAAGAGAGAAACTAGGAGAAGAGGAGGAAGGATTGAGAGTGGTGATGATATTGTTGATAGGTGGGCCGATGGCATCCCCATGGAGGATCGGGCAAGGAGAATGAGCGAAGAAAGAAGTGAACCCGTGGGAAGTCGTCACCCTTGGAGGCCTCATGGCCGACGAGATCAAGAGAAAAGAATGAGGAGATCGGGTTGCCCATGATGATGAATTTAGGGTTTTGGGTCCACATGAGAGGGGGGTCCGAAAGCCAAAGATTGAGTTCCCATCTTTTAGAGGAGGAGATCCATACGAGTGGCTCGATAAGGTCGAGTAATATTTTCAGGTTTATGAGATCCCTCGTGAGGAAAGGGTGACCTTAGCAAGCTACCATCTAGAGGGGAGAGCCAATAGGTGGTGAAGGTTAAGAAATAATTTTGAGAAAGAAGGAAACTACTTAGGATGGATGGTTTTTGTGCAGGAGTTTATGAACCAATGGGGACCGTCCCCAACCATAAATCACCACGGCCAATTGGCCAAGTTGAAGCAAGAAGGCAAGGTGCAGAATTTAATTGCTGACTTCCACCAACTGCAAACGATGGTTGATGGTTGGTCGGAAGAGGCTTTGCTCAACACCTTTATTGATGGGCTCAAACCTTGGCTTGCCAAGGAACTAAAGCTCAAGCAGTCCACATGCCTTCAAGACGCGATGAGGATGGCGGAGATACTCGACCAAAGCGGCTACAACGACCGACGCTCGGCCAAGGAGATCTCCAACCACAACAATGCCAAACCAATGCCATCCAAGTCCCAACCGGCAGCCGCAAGCACCTCAAAATCTCAGCCCCAAGAAGTAAGAAAATTAACCCGTGAAGAACTCCAAAAATACTTCGACAAAGGCCTATGTTACAAATGCGGTGCGAAGTAGGAAAAAGGCCACTGGTGCAACCGTGGTCAGGCTCTTGTCATAGAGCTCCTCGAGGAAGAAAAGCCAGAAATTTCAGATGTAACTCAAACCGAGACCCACTCGTCGGATGAAGAATCTGGGCATGCCTTCGTAATCCACGAATGCAGCAGCTCGGAATCCCCTAAGGAGTCGTATGATGAAGACAACTCTACAGCAAAAATTTCTGCAACAACAAAAACCATAGCAGCCGGCCAGGAGGATGCACACCAAATCAAGGAAAATATGCAGACCTTGGCAGACCAACCTTCAGAAATTCCAGAAACCGAAGGAGAGTCCGCTTGCCAAGCCATCAGCCATGCCGACTGGAGGATCTGGGATCGAATCCGAGAGGCCATCAAGTTGGATGTTCGGGCTCAAGAAATCATAGAAAAGGTAGAAGCCGCTGCAGAAGGAGTGGCCAACTTCAAGATCCATGATGGGCTCATCTTCTACAAAGGGTATGTCTATATTCCTAACACTCCAAACCTAAGGAAAGACATACTAGACCACTTCCATAGTAGTAAGGAAGGAGGACATTCCGGGAGGTTTCGCATATATGTTCGGATTAAAAACTTTTTCTTTTGGGAGGGATTGAAGGCTGAAGTAAAAAAGATGGTAAACCAATGTGATGTATGCCAATCCGTAAAGTATGACCCTAGGGCACCCCCAGGATTTTTATAACCCCTTCCAATACCCGGGATGATTTGGGAGGACCTTTCCATGGATTTTGTGGAAGGCCTTCCCAAAAGCCATGAATATGAAGTTATTTTGGTGGTGGTTGAGCGGCTTAGCAAGTATGCCCATTTCATAAGCATCAAACACCCTTACATTGCTAAGTCCGTAGCCAAAGCCTTTGTGGAAGTTGTGGTCCGACTGCATGGGATCCCAAGGACCATCATCTCTGACCGTGACCGAATCTTTCTGAGTGACTTCTAGAAAGAGATGTTTTCCATTCAAGGCACCAAACTCAAGGCGAGCTCTTCATACCATCCCCAAACTGATGGAAAAACAAAGGTTGTCAACCGTACCTTGGAGCAATATCTTCGATGTTTCTGCCACAACCAGCAAACACTTTGGGCAGAGTACTTGGTGTGGGCCGAATATTGGTACAACACTTCGTATCATTCGGCCATCAAAACAAGTCCTTATCAGCTAGTCTACGGCCGTCCTCCACCAACTATGACGACCTATGAACCAGGCACGGCTAGGACTCATGAAGTGAAGCAACAATTGATTGCTAGAGATGAGATGCTGGCCAACGCCAAAAGGAAACTCCACGAGGCTCAACAACGCATGAAGAGGTACTATGACAATCGACATAGAGAGGTAACTTTCGAACCTGGGCAATATGTTTATTTGAAGATCAGCCCCAAAAAAGCAAAAGGCCCTTAGAAAGAAATTTAGTTTCAAGTTATCAAAAAAATACTATGGGCCCTACAAGATCTTGGAAAGAATTGGGGAAGTGGCGTACCGTTTGGAGTTACCTCCCAACTCACAACTCCATCTGGTATTTCATGTCTCTTGGCTAAAAGAAAGGATAGGAGACCCTTCATTGATTGAAAGAGAGTTACCTACTTTTGATGAAGAAGGCCACCTTCTCCTTCAACCGAGAGAAGCTCTTAACTACAGAATTTGGAGAGATGGGGGAAAAGACCAATTTGGCAAGTCCTCATACATTGGCGGGGCGTTCCTCAAGAAAAAGCAACATGGGAGGATTACGATGAAATCATGAGGAGATACCCAAATTTCACCCTTGAGGACAAGGGTGCTCTCCAAGAGAGGGGGAATGTTGCTGACCCAAGATGGCTACGTCGCCTAAGAACCCTGCCAAGCCAAAATCCTGAAGATTTGGCTGAGGCCAACCTCGGCCAAGACCAACCAGCGGGCCAAATCCACTGTTTGGAGGTTTTCCCAAGCAGTGGCCAACCTCACTAGCAGTTGGCTCAGCCCAGTGCTTGCGCGAGGTTCTGCGCCCACCACAGCAGCGCGCGGCCAACTGCGCGCCCGCTCAGCCACAGTCGCGCGCGGCCATAGCAGCGCGCAGCCCTCCGCGCGCCCATGCAGCCTCAGGTGCGCCTGGCCAACCGCGTGCACAAGCCTCAGGCGCGCGCGGCCCACTGCGAGCTCGCATCCTAGGCGTGCAGACCCGTGCGCGCCCACCAGCCCCCGCGCACGCCTCAGCTTGCGCACGGCCCTCCACGTGCGCCAGCACGGTGCGAGGTTCTCCGCGCGCCCGACGCTCAGCAGCGCGCGGCCCTCCACGCGCACGAACAGCAGCCGGGCCGGCCAACGCCCAGGCGCCAGGCCGACCTAGTGCCATGCGCACCAGTGCGCACTCGGCGCTTTGCGCCCGCACTTGCATGGTGCACCCGAACCTCACCAAGGCTAGAAGCGACTAGTGCACTACCAGGCCGCCTCCCCACGCCTCGCCAGCACCCGGCACACGCGCAACAGTGGGTTATACGCATGCCAGAAGTGGGCATGGACATAGGCGGCAACGAGGGGCACCAGCCCATGCGTGCGCACTTGAGCGCACGCGCACAGAAGGGACAGCAAGCGCAAGGCTCGATCGAGACTGCATCCGACCGAGCGCATTCAAGCCAATCGAATCCAAAGCCGGTGCACGGGTCGAGCCCAGCCAATAACACATCAATTGGAGCAAGCCTGCGCACATTAAACCCAGACTAGTCAGCGCATGCGCACCCAATGGCTAAACAAGGAAAGCCACAATCGGCTGTGCCTTTGGCTCGGCCAAAGGACAAGTGGCGCTCATCCGCACGCGACAGCAAACAAGGTAAGTCCCTGCAAGGCAGCGCTCGGCCAAGGATAGCAGGCCGAGACACATGGCAGAAATCCAAGCGCAAGCGCAGATAAAACAAAGAAGGATCACGCGCATAATCAACGAAGGAGCCCGCAGGCTCTTCCATGAAGATTTGGCGAGCAATGACATGGGCGGCCAGGATGCATCAGGTCGCAAGATGAACGAAAGACAGGTGCCAAGTCACCGATCCGCGGGAGAACCAGCGCAAGGATCCGCGTCCCGGCCAGCAGAAAAGCGTGTCTCGAGAGTCTATCCGGCCAACCAACGAAGATCCCAAATCAGGCCAACCGCGGACAAGTGGCGACATCCGCACGAGACACGCGCTCCGACCAACCGGGCGATGCATTCCGTGCGTCCATTGATTTCAGCACATGGCCGAAGGGGGCCAAACTTAGTTAGACCCCCTTGCGGCTAAGTTAGCATGTTTTTATCCTTTGAATTCATTCCGCAAATAAGCCAAGGCACTAAGCCTATATAAAGGAGCCATTAGGGCCCTTAGTCGGCGTCTTTGAATCTGTCGTTTAGTTGAATTGTCATTTTGTCAAGGGTTTTCCCTTTGGTCCCCTAAATGGGAATTTCGGCTGCAAGGCTTGGGCTAGGGTGGGGTAGATCAACTCCCTTTAGATTGTTTTAGGCATCGCAATATCCCTTCCTTCCTGATCTTTCCAAGAGTCCTTGTAATTCGTTGCTTATTGGAATAGAATCAACTTTATTTCAATTTCAGCCCCATCTCTTTGATTCTTTTGTCCACCGCCGGCCCCAATATTAGACTAGCATACAGCGAGGTTCCAAAGGCAGCAAGAAGAAGCGCGTTACCCACTTCAAATCGGTCCCAACAACACAATATCCTCTGAACCTTGGCGCGGGGTTTGGGACCGCAAAGCCCCGCGGGCCAACACTATGCCAGGCTCAGGTTGGGACCAGGGCCCTTCATACCTTGCCCAAGCCCAGCTTGGACCCGATGCAGCAAAGGATGTGCAAGTCTAGCACAACCACAGGATTGTGTTCCAACTATGTCTAAGGCGGAGCTATGTAAAACAAATATTAACAAAGAAAGCTTGGATGATAGAAGGAACTATCATGAAGTCCACAGGATATAACTCCTTATATTAGGATGACCGTGTTGAAGGACGCAAACTAAGTGCCATTTTCCAGCATACAATTCCTAGAGGTTAGCAAAAAGAAAAGAGGAAAAAATATATGAACATCCAACAAAAAGGACTAGTCTGGAAATACAATAATATAGCACGCTAGTACTGCTTGCAGTTATGGAGCATCATCACATCCCTCTCCTAAGTCTCTTCTTAACTCTTTCTGCTTTTTGTTAACAATTTTCTTGTCACATTACCAAGCTAACATACATAACATATAAGCAACATTTTGGTATGCACACAGCATATATTACTGATGAAGTGCCAAACAATCCATCAGCACAAGCCTCTAAGACTTGTCACAGCTTCCATGCTTTTTTATGGGTCTCTTTTTAAAAATCTGCAAAATGTCAAGCCTTTTTAAAAATCTTCTAAGACTTTTGTTTAGTCCATCTACTTCTCATAATGAATCTTATCTGATTAATTTTTTGAACCATATGCAGATGAATCACATCATAAAGCCCCTTCAGGTAAACTAGTTAAGAAAATTAGAACCTTGCTTGAAAGAACCTACTTTGACTGTCATACCAACTTCACAAATTGGTTTCCTCTCTCAAAATTTGAAGGAAAAAATGATAAAGATACAACTTGGGTTGACTTTTAACCTAGCCAAGCCATAGTTACCACAATTTAAATGAATGTACTACGATGGAAAGGGTAAAGATGCAAACATCAAACTTTTGGAAGGGGCATATATGATTTTCTACTTTTTGAAGGGTAAATATGCAAATAAGAGAATTTTGAGGGCTATAAATGCCAAACTTCTATAAACAAGATAGATGCCAATGCAACTTCTTCAATGGCTTGAAATAGTGCACTACTTACCAAAGATTTCTTTAACAGACCAAAATATAAAACAAATGAATCAATTAAAAGAAATGCTAAAAGAAAAGTTCATGCATACATGCACAACAAAAAGAAAGAAAATAGAGGAACTTTAGAGGCCTAATTGAGTGGTAGGTCAATTATTCACCTGCTTGTTTGCATATACGAGGACAACTGCACCTTTTAGCTCTTCCTCCTGGCAGAGAAAAGGAAGCAATTAAATTTTTAAGCCATTTTAGTTGCTGGAAGAACAGAATATGTAATTGTTTCAATCCCCTTCTCTAAAGGTGTGCATTAACCACATTTGTGGCATTATTATGGTCTGTGACAAAACTGTTAAAGCCACTATTGAATCTTGATCCATGTCAACCTAAACTTAGAATATCAAAAGACTTGGCTGCTAAACTAACAATTGAATGGAAACCCCCAAAAAAAAAAAACAACAGCAACAGCAACAATAATTGAATGAAAAGGGATTAAATGAGTCTTAGATGTATGCTTAAAAACAACAAGGGCAAAATAGGGAAAATATAAATACCACAGAAATATTTCAAACCTATTAATATTGGTTGTATCTTCTTTACTTTATCTTTTTTGTGGGGAATCGTTTTTACTTTATCTAATTTGTCAAATGGCCACCATGATAAGATTTTCTGTGCATCAAGATTGGTATGGTTGTAATAACATGAAGACAAAGTTATGAACATAAACATAAGAAGATACAGAGATCTTTGCCATTGCAAGTCACCAGAAAATAACATTAACATAACAATACATGCAATATTGCACATGTACAATAAACAGGCATGTTCCCCTTGCAAAATCTCTTTGATCTTACCTTCTCACCACCAGTAAGCTATCAGAGCCTTATGCAGTCTTAACCATACGAGAAGTACAGGATGTAGCCCAATATAATTAATAAAGTAAAAGGAGGTGATGCATAGAAAAAATTGTAAATAAACTGTGATTATGGGTTAAGAACCACCTGACTTTGTGTAAAATAACTGATATCTCAATAACACTGAAGTAAAATTAGCTTGGTAAGCCAATGGTACTAACAGGTCTTGGCAGCATCTTTAGCCCATTGAAATTTAAGATACTAAAACTGCTGTAACACCAATTAATATTTTCTGATGGATGCCCCTGTGTCGCATTTAAATTACCTTCGCCCAGTTTAGCATCATTCTTTACCATTGTCTACTGACAATTCCAATATTGGTGCCTAAAAGCAAGACCATGTTTCCATTTGGGCTCAAGGAAACTAAAATGGTGTCAGAACTTTCGTTGCCTCTCATATTATAATGCATTCAACTTACAAAGCGAGCCAAAAATGTTAGGCTCCTCTCATTTGTGTAGCAAGACATCCATGGACATCCATGGCATGGATCATAATATGCAATTCACGGTTGTCAAATAGCCTAGGCAACCTCAGGCATATATTTATCTTATCGACCAGGTGGTCATAAGCAAGGTTTGCCATCTCGATATCGGACCCCATACTGGTGCCACACTAGCACAGTGTCAGTACGGTATGGTACATGGTGTTTTTGGCTTATCGAGTGTCGGCACATCTTCCGTACCATGTACCGCTATGCCCCGTCCCACCTGATTCATGCCGGTACAGCGAACTTAATAGTAAAGTTCGCTATGCCGGTACAAAAATCATGATAATTTATTTTGTAAAATTTAAACTGAACTTAATAGTAAAATATAAGTGAAGATATCATTGTTTCTTTGGTTCAAGTAGTAGAGATTGCTGGGCTTCCTCATTTGTTCATCATATTTGAGGCTGGAACTCAAGTCAAAGCTTTTGATTAAAGGTCTTTTCTGGTTGCTCATTCACATATAAGGTTTTTTCTTTTAACAATCTGATTTTTCTTTGATATCAAGTTTGATGTACCTTAGTCCTTTATTAGCATCCTATGTCATTTATAAAGACATTACAAGAAATAATTTATGTAGATATAATTCAAAAAAAAATGTACAAGAAAATGTTATGAAAGAATAATCAAAACAGACGAAGACACAAATAAGTACTCATGAAGCAACATTCTTCATAGCATTCTGCATTCATAGCATAGTATTGCTGCAAAAAATATATAATCGAACAAATGAAGAAATAATCTATAGTATGCTGCACCTCTAGGATAGCATGAAATTCATCCTTAGCTGTCACCAGTCTATCAGTGTCACTTGAATCAACAACATATATAATGGCTCGAGTGTTTGGAAAGTAGCATCTCCAATAGGGCCTGTATATGTTCGAGTGCGTGCACGAACACCACACATGCACATGCACACACAAAAAAGGAAAGAAAGGAAGTTATTTATGGGCTCTTCCAATGGTGCATTTTGCAAGCATACAAGTCTATGCTTATTAAAATTATACAATATAAACAATATTAGACAAAAATTTTCTTCAAAAATAACTCGACCTTTATAAGTATATTGCAATTCTTACCACTCACATGCAAATATTTCACCAGCTTCCCCTTCCTATCTGACTGTTTAACAAGCACCCCTCTCCTCACCCAGGTTGCAACTAGCCTATGATGTAAAAAATGCAAATCATCTTGAACGAAATTTTCACTTGTCACCTAGTGGTGACACATAGAGTTATTCGATCATACTTATTATTAAGCTCCCAAAAGTACCTTTTTTTTTACCTTTATCATCATCTCTTTTACTCTTCATCTTAAACTAATAGCTTTCCAAACCTTTCAACATCTTTACTCATGCAAACAGAGCTGCTTCGAAGTATTCCACAGATATAACACATCAAATTAGATTTACAGATATATGTCCACTTTATCCAATTAGTAAAAGGTATATTGTAAAGCCAAAAGGCTGCCCTATCCTATAACTCGATTTTTTGGTAAAGGCTCCTATATAAGTACCCTCAACACAGTCAATTCAGAGATTCGATATAGTTTTGTTTCTCATTGCTCATCCAATATCGAATTAGTATATCATAAGCATTTTCTATATCAATACAAAAAACAGAGAAGACTGCTTTTTAACTAGAGATGTTGAACTAGCAAACTGAAACCATTAACAAAATCCACTAGAGGATGGACTAATTCAACTCAAGGATTGAATAGCTGTAAATAAGGAGTTGGAACTACCAGCTTTATCTTCCATAACAACAATCACAAACTATTGATCTTCAATCAAATCCTCAATATCAACAAAGGACCAATATTAATAATGTCCCATTCATTTGAATCACATCCTTTTGCTCACTGGTACAACATCGATGTTCATCCATAACAGCTTACAACTGTTCTGTGGCTACATTTTCAACAACACATTTTGTGCTTTAAAAGGTGGTCACAGTATGTGGGCAGATAGGACTGTCGATCAGTTAAAAAGCAGATGCTCAGGCAGATCATAAGGAATTGGATAAAAAGTTAAAAGTAAATTCCATAGATATACTCTAAATGAAGATAAGTATCGGAAGATGTACAGGGAAAATAATAAAACATGGTAAAGAATCCTTTATACATTTATTCAAGGACCTATTCTAGAGAGATGTGACATGTTAACTACTAAAATAACAGATATTCCCTAAAGATAATGCAACAATATTAATTTTTCAAAAGAATGATGAACTATTCAAGAGAGCTAATCAACCAAGCAATTTCACAAGATGACAAAATAGTTGATGCAAAGTTTCAGATAAAAGAATAATAAAAAGATAGTGATACTTAAAATAAGGATGTTCGGGTACCAATGATTTCATCCAACACCAACAAATACATATATTATTCCTACCGTGTTATCCAAATCTGGCCCCCTAGACTACCTAGGCCTGGGCATACCACTTAGGCACTTACTTGGTGGTCAGCCCACATATACAAGCCACTTAAAGGTTTGAGAGGTGGGGCACCATGAGCACCAGCAAGGTGGTAATTTTTATGTGAATTACATGTTAGGGATCTTCTAACAACTCCAACCATCATAGTCTGGATAAAACCCTACCTAACCTCCATTATAAACAAGTCCCTTCATCAACAAAAATATTGACACCCGTGATACCTGGACACTCGCATCTGGCTCCAAAAACCCATGTCGGATACATATTCGAGTTAAATATATACTAAACACTTGAATACCCATGAAGTTCAATAATTGTCACTTTTAAAGATTGGTGAAGAGTTGAACTCTTCAAATAATGAGTTTGACCCTCTATTTTCATGTTAAAAGTGAGTTTTTTTTTTTCTTTTTAGTGATTGACCAAGGATGTAGATATTGAAATAACTTTGGAAAGTATCATTTTTCTTATATTCTTAAGTCAATTGGGAAGCTGGAAAGAGAAACATGTATATTGAAAGATCTTAATAAACAACATCTTCTTAACAATTATTTTTTATATTTAAATAAAAAATTAAAGGTATAAATATATTTAATTTAGTTAAAATTATAATTTATCCTACGTATCCATGCATCTCTTTTTCTTTTTTATTCATGTCACACTTGGATACATGTGCAAATCCAATTATTGTATCCATGTCCATGCAACACTTCACACCACATGCACACAAGAGATTTTTGAGCAAACAACAACACTATTATCACACACCAAACTGAAAATTAAGCCAGCATAATATAATGCTTCAATATGATGATGTCCATCAAACCATAAATAGGCCTAACATTGTTTTTGGTCATTGATAACAGCATCACCCATGATGCTATGAATGAAGAAGGAACTTTCTCCAAATTTGATTCCTTATAAGGAGCATCATATATGTATTTCATATTTTATATTTTTTATAAGGATCTCCACTATGGCTGCATTTGGTTCGGGAATAAGAAAAATAGATATAGTAAAAGTTATGCCTATTGGAATAGTTATGCCTCGACTTATGCCAATTTTTGATTGCTTACACTTTTGAATAGTAAAAGGTACCTTTTTGGAATAACTTTTGAATGATGACTTTTTTGCACATGAAAAAAGTAAAAAACTAGGCATAATGGTGCTTTATGCCGAGAAACAGCTTATGACAACCCCCCTGGAATAGTTATGCCTGTCATAAGCAAGTTTGACCATCATAACTATTCCTTGATTATGCCTCATTCCCAAATGTTGTTTGGCAGGCATAAAGCACATCCCAGGCCTTGTGCCTACTTTATGCCTGAACCAAACACAGCCTATGAGAAAAATCTCATTAAAGGAGACTGCAAATCTGCCATGCATCTTGTTCTCACCAAGCACTAATAGTTGTCACATATTCCATTGTGCCTTTTAGGATTCGACATCAAAATGTTCCATACAGACCATGTTATATGTTGATGTTTAATATCTTTTAATTAACATCGACCTAGCAAGTTAAATAATTCTTCAGTTTACAAACTCCTATAGTTGTTGACTCAAAAAGCATAAAGAATAGCCTTTGTATTGCCTTAGGTAACAATCTTACTGAGAATTTTCATTTTGATGTGCTGAACAAGCACCTGTCTATTCTTTTATGAATAGAAGTGGCAACAATTCCATTAATGGATCCATTCCTTACATACCGAACTTTCTTAAGGCTACAACGGAAATGGCATAAGTAAACTATGTTAAGCACAACTATGGGAATTCTTGCAAATATAAAACCTCAAAAGTGGTGGTGGCATGATTTGAATTTAGATGGAGCAAAAATTATGGGCACTTTTATTTATTACTGCATGCCTAAGTTGCTTCTCCACATACACACAAACTAAAGTGAAGGACTGGAACAAAAACACAATTGCATCACTTAACTACTGAAGTGTTTCTGGTCAAGCTTGTACATGACTCAGAACTATCTAAACAATTTTGATACAATCTTTTGCACAGACAGAACTCTCTACACACTTGAAATACAATCTCAGACAAACATGAAACCTTTTCATGAGAAGAATAGTCATCAGCTAGGAATTTATAACCAAACAACCAAAGATTTGGTGAAGAAAAAAAAAAGCACACGTACACACCCCAACTCATAACCAGAGCTTCTACGAATGCCAAACACAGGAGAAATGTTGATTTAGCTAATAAATCGAACACCATCAAAATGTTTACATAAGCAATTTCTTCCCCATAGTTGATAAGAAGTATAGCCACAATTATATAGATTTTCCAAGATTATGTTATTTTCCTTTGAGCCGATCTTTTCTAAACTATCAAAGCAATCTCACTAATATGTGAATCTGCAGGCTTTTATTAGTTGACAAATAACTCACAGGATACTCATAATGACAATGAATTTGGGAAATCAGCCATGAAATTTTCTCGTGTTTCTTCAGCTCTGAACATATGACTAAATTTAATTTTAACAGCCCCAGATTCCTTCTGTAACAGTCTAATAGGATAGGATGTTTTTGCCATTTTTTCTCAGGCATGTCCAAAATCTTTCCATTCTAAACAACTACGCATCAGTGCTGTCAGAATATTTCCACATACAAATTATTGGTGGGGTTGTAGATGACTTTCTTATTGAAACTTAACGAAAACATGTTTCTATCTCTATAGAGGGATGCTCCCAAGTTTAAAATTATTTTCTCATATCTACAAACTGACATGTAGCACCACCAATGCCAGTCCTAAGGCCCAAGTGAAAAATGGCAGAGGGTTGATATTAGGCTGCAACCAATCATGAAAAGCATGTTGAACGATGAAATGTATCTAGATTCAGCTTTTGTGAATGTTAGGGTGGAGACAATGAAAAGCTTGATATAAGCTAGGAAATGACCCTAAATAGGAATGCTTGGCAAATGAGGATCACAAAGACAACCCAAAATAGTGGGGATAAGGCTTGACTGTGATGGTTATTACCAACTAGTAATAACTAACTTGTCATGCATGAATTTTATTGGAGGACTTTTTTATGATCTTATAATGATGGACCCCTTAAAAAACTAGTCGGCAAACACACAAAGATGGCCAATAAGGAGTAAAAAAGTAGCATGTTAATAGAAACGAAAAAGAATAGACATGATATAACATCATTATTTGAAGACTTGTGTAAGCTGGATAATGAAATACCTGATACTTGTCTGCCCACCTGTTTCAGTAAACCATACAGTTCACATCAAAATAGCATTTAGTAAAGCAACAACTAAAGTAAATGAAATATCACAAGCAACAAAGAGAGCTCAAAAACAACAAGTCAAAAGTTCAATAGTATAATCCTTCTTCGTGAGAATGAAACCCTAATAAATTATAACAGTTTCAAGCTAGATGCATGGCTGTAAAACCACAGCTGAAAATGTAGAAATTTATTGTATCTAATCAATTAATTCACAACACTTATCGCAATCCTGGTACAGCATAGGCTTCTCTAAAGTAGATCTAGTATCGGAACATATTGCACAATATATCTATACCCAAAAATCTCCCGCACAGACGATACATAGGCTAACAGTACGATTTTTTACATAGACAGGACCAGACAATATAGATGTTGACTTATAATACAAATGACCATGATTAGTTACATATATATATATATATATGGATTTTTCAACATATAGGCTAACAGATATGACCTTTTGCATAGACAGGACCAGTATAGACATGTTATGTTAACATAAATGTCTCTAATTGCTCGTAGATATACATATAAATTTATGGATTATTCAATGTCATGGAGATATAGGTGGAATTCATTAAGATTCAAACTATAGTTTCTAAATAGCTAGGCTTCCTTAATAAGAAATTCAATGATCTGATCTTATCCCTTTTAAATCATTTCAGAACTGATAATATGAAATTTTTGGATGTTCAGCTAAAGCTACTAACTCGTGAAATTTCTAAGTCCAAAACATATGATGCCTTTAGTAAGAAGATATTTTAAAAGATACATGCTGTGAATTATTACGGCCCACTTTCCTCATAAATGTTGGTTTGTTGTCCCATTTCCATGCATCCAAAAGTTTATCCTCATATTATGTTGTATAGAGCCACCAAAATAACATTCTCATTCTCCAACTCAACATAAATAACTTTAGATATCGATGATGGAACATTTAATTTGTAATTTTTATTATTAGCTTTGAACATCATGGAGTCATGTCTACAATGGCACCTTCGTTTATCTGACATGATAACCTTGTTGGCTTAGTTCTATGACACTGTTAAACCAACTACACAATTGAGATTTGAGGGTCCTCTACTCTAACCTTTGTAGTGACTTACTATCTTCGATCAAACATCCAAAATTTCAGATCCTGACAGCTTGCTATGCCATTAAGAAAACAAAAGAAAAAAAAACAAAAAACAATAAAATAGATAAAAGCAATCAGCATTGCCATAGCATGACTAAGCTCAAGAGAACCAAACAAAACTGTTTATACTTTTATTTTACCAAATTCATTATTATAAAGACTCGTCAATAACAAATCAGCATTACAAAATCATGATTGAACTTATAAACCATGTAAATCAGTGCCAGATTCTTCATAAAATAGCCGACAGTTTAACCCCGATCAGATCATTAATAAAATGGGCAAAACTAGAACAAGTAAAAAAGTGAAAATCGACGTACCTAGATCCCAAACTTGGAGCTTAATATTGTTGTATTGCACCGTCTCCACATTGAATCCGATCGCTAAATGAGACCAAAAGGAAAAGAAAATCGAGCGATCAGCAAAGCAGAAATTTCAAGAATCAAGGGAAGGAGGGAGGGAGAAGACGCACTTGGGATCGTGGAAACTACTTCCCCCATCTGCAGCCGATCTAAAATAAAGATAACGAAATAGATATAATCCCAGAGATCCAAAACGAAGAACGAATTCAAGAAAGCAAAAAGAGAACAAGAAAGATACAAAGGATGGTGGTTTTTCCGGCATTGTCAAGGCCAAGAACGAGGATCCGAGCCTCCCGGTTGCCGAATAGGGAAGAGAGCATCCGGGTGAAGAGGATGCCCATGGCGGCTGCGGATCGATGGATCCGAAGGCTCGGATTCCCCTAGAGCCAATCCAGATCGGTGGCGCAGAATCCTATTCCCTGAGATCAAGAACGGTTGGACAAAGATCTACGAGTATAATAAGATCTGCTTGCTTTCCTAACTCGCAGTTTTCGCTTCTTCGAGCCGGTTGCTGGAGACTGGAGTCGGGGACTGGTATTCTCCTCCTCCTTCTTCTCCTTCTTCTTCTTCTTCTTCTTCTTCTTCTTCTTTTTTTTTCGCTAAAGAAAAGGGGTTGGGGGAGGAATGGACAAGCCCATCCCTACGTAGCAGCCCTCACTGGCTCCCGCCAGAATGTTCGATACGGGCAAAAATGACAGTGTGTTGGGCACCCCGACCGATTTTACTTTCCTCACCCATGGATCCGGCTCAGCTATCCCTCTAGGCTCTGGCTCAAGTCCCAAGTGTGAGTACGTCACACCTAGCACTACCTCGGCTACTAGCGGTTCAAGAGCGGTTCTATACCTCATTTCCAAGCAGTGGGCGAAGCCACATTTTAATCGTCGCCGCAGTGACTCGAACTTGGGACCATGAGGTTAGAATCCCCGCCCAGTACCACTAGGCTACCATCTTGGTCGGGGACTGGTATTTCCAAGGGAAAGAGAACAGGGAAAGAGACATTCCGTTGGCGATTAATGGGAGCCACCGAGATTAGGCGGCTAGCTGGCGAATAAACATAAAAAACCCCTCAAGGGCCTCTTATATTACCATATTTTCTCTAACATTTATCTAAAAAAAATCAAAAATCAAATCAGAATAAAATTCCACCTACGTATGAAATCTATCAATTCTCTAGCTTAAATATATATATATATATATATACATACATACATACATACATACATATATATACACATACATACATATATACATACATACATACATACATATATACACATACATATATACATACATACATACATATATACACATATATACATACATACATACATATATACATATATACATACATATATATACATATATACATATACATATATATACATACATACTGTTGCTGGAAATTGGACCCAGGGGCGACCGGTCAGCCGAGAAGGTGGAGCTCCGGCGAACGCTGGCGGGCGGCGTCCTCCGCCGGACCTGTAAAGAAGCCGGTGGCTGGGTTTTCCGGCGCCGGCCCTCCGATGCCTAAGTCAGAGAGGGCAAGTGTATATGAGAAGAAAACAATGTGTATGCAGAATCTTTGTCCGCCAGCCCCCTCTAAAATGGAGGAGTTCCCCTTTTATAGAGGAGGGTTGGGTTACCTGTGATGTGATAGGGCGAGATTGTCGTACAATTGAGCACATCGCACGATCAGGTGAATTAGTGCTTTGCCGTAGGAGACGAGGTCGGAATCAAGCAGTTGTCACGGCCATCTGGATGCGGCCGAGCTGACTTGCTGTGGAGAACTGGAAATCCGTAGACAGTAGGTGCCACGCGCATTAATTGTTGAGTAAGTTGGAGACGTGCATTAATTGTGGAGTAAGCCGGAGGACTGCAGGAGCCATGCGTGATGATGGTTGAGTAAGCCGGAGATATGCATTAATGGTGGAGTAAGCCGGAGACGTGCATTAATGGTGGAGTAAGCCGGAGACGTGCAGGAGCCACGCGCATTAAATGCTGGGGGCGATGGCAGGGTATGGTCTCTGATCAGGCCACGGAAGGACATGACTGCAGTATGTGAATGGCGAGGTTGGACTCCCGAGGTGGCAAGCTCCGAGGTCAAGGGCTCCGAGGTCGGACACCTGGCCGGGCGCCGGGTTGGGAGCTCGGAGGTCGGACATATCCGAGGTCGAGAGTTCGGGTGCCCTTGATCACGTGCCCCATGACATACTCACGTGCCTTGGGGCAATCTATATTACCCCAACACTACCCCCCGACTTCCGAGTTCGAGCCGCCTGCGAGCTCGGACGTGGGAAGTAGTTGCTTTTATTACTGTGGTGGGGGCCAGGGGGACTTTAAATTGTTCCGGCGCTCCACGCGTTTTGGGGTACTTTTAATGAAAGGAGATGAGGCGACGCCTTTTTGTCCTCCGAGACCGCTTCGTGAGGCGGGCTCATGATGGGGTCCCAAGATCCGACGGGACACTACCTCATAAATACGCCGCTCCGGTTTTTGGGGTCGACACGTGGCACAATCTGAATGAGAGGCAGGATCCGGCCCTGCCGATCCGGGCCATCGGGAAAGTCTATATAAACCCCTCGATCTGGCCCTAAAAAAGGTTTTGCTTGGCTGCTTTCCCTTCTTCATCTTGCCTCTAGTTTGTCTCTCAGTCGTAACCGAGCCTTCCGGCGGCGCTTCAAGGCGATTTCCGGCGATCCCCCCACCATAGGTCATCTTCCCTCCTTAGCTAGGAGTGTCCTTCTTCCCTTTTCCTTCATTTTTCCTTTGTTCTCCACCTTCTCTTCTTTCTTGCTGAAAATGGGCTCTGGTCCGAACAAAGTCGGATCTAGCCTACTAGAGGAGGAACTGGAGCTGGTTCAATCCCGATTCTTTTTCCGGCCCGGGTTTCATCTCGAACCTGCGGGGCCGGGGGACCGGGTAACGCTATCGCCCCCAGGTCGGATCGGAGTGTACGTTGAGACAATCTGGGCCGGCTTGCGGTTCCCCCTCCACGAGTTTGTGAATGACCTGCTGGTGGAGTACCAACTCGTCCCAGCACAGCTCGCTCCGAACTCGTGGAGGACTATAGTCAGGTTCTTATCCCTTGCCTTGCGCATGGGATCCCGGCTCTAGTGAGCGTTTTCCGCCGGTGTTTTCTATTAAAGACGAACCCGACGGACGGAGAGTGGTTGTACTTCGCCTTCCGAGGCGGTATGTCCCTCTTCCGAGGTGCCCCTTCCTCTATCCATAAGTGGACGGGGAGGTTTTTCTTCTTGGTGTTCGAGGTATCATGGGGGTTTGACCCAAGGTGGGGGCACCCTCGACTGAAGGCCCTCAACAAGCTCTCCGAGCTTACAGGGGATGAGCAGAGGGTTCTTGACTCCTTGCGCGGTTTCGGGAGGGATATCAACTTGGCCGACCTTCTAAGCGAGGAAGCCTTGGTGAACGTCGGCCTGAGCTCGGCGCGCCCCGAGGGTAAGAGCAGTTGCATAGTTTTGTTTCCTGCTTTGTTTGTTTCTTTCTCCTTTTACTTAGAGTTTTTCTCTCTTCGCTTCAGATATACCTCACATGGCGACCAGCAATGCGTCCCTGTTCTTCCGGCTGAAAAGGAGGTCAGCCGAGGTCGGTGGGGCTCTTCCCGAGCCCCGAAAGAAGGCGAGGCCGACTCCTACTTCTGTTCCTGGCGGGGCGAGAGCATCTGGGGCCGGCACATCAACGGCGGCCCGGGAGAAGGCCCCATCATCCGAGCGCGCAAGCTCGGCTTTCGGAGGGGCGTCTGAATCGGCGTCTCCAGCCTACCTCGCTCCCGTTGCTCAACGGGCAGGCCGGACTGTTATCCGTCTGCGGCGATCAGAGCCCGAGCCGAGCAGGGGCCCCGGAGTTCCGAGCGCACCTCGGGTCGCCGCTCCGAGTTCTGCTGGTCCCAGCTCGTCTGGGGCTGGGGGGCGTCCCGAGAAGGGCCCTGTCGGCTCGGAACCCCCGTTTTGCGAGGGCATCTCAGCCTTGAAGATGCCGATGTCGCGCGCACGATCTTTCGCCGCGCGATGCTCCCGACCGACCGGGCCGTGTTCGAGGCCCTCAACCTCGAAAAAATTGTCGATCAAACTTACCAAAATGCCGTTCGGGTAAGTCACTTTTTTACTTTGCTTTCAGTCATCATTATTTCCTTCACCTTTACTTACCATCACCTTTTTTGCAACATTTCCACGAGATTGACACTCTGGTATTAATCACCTCAGGATGCCAGAACGAGTCTCGGCGATTCCAGAAACAAATGGAGTCGGCCGAGAAGAGGCTTGCAAAGTCCGAGGCCGAGCTGGATGAGGCCCGTGTGCGGAGGGAGGCCATCGAGGCCGGGCAGCTCGCGATCGTCAGCGAGCTCGAGGAGGAGAGGGCCGCCCACTTCCTGACGAGGTCCGAGTTGCGCGCTGCTGAAGCGTGACTCGCGGAAGCCCGCTCCGAAGCTGAGGGATATAAATATGAAGGCGGAGTCCTCCGCCTAAAGGTCGAGCAGCTCGAGGCCCGAGAAAAGAGGGCGCTCGAGCAAGCCCAGAATGCCGTAGAGCTCTTCAAGGAGTTGGAAGAGTTCCGCGACATGCTCGAGGAGGAGACTGTCGACGGGTTCCTCCGGGGCTTCGAAAATTTCAGGTGGCAGATCGCTCGGTTCTGCCCCAAGCTCGATCTTTCGGGAATCCAGTAGAGAGAGAAAAAAAAGAAAGAGAAAAAAGAGAATCTCAGTCTGAGTTCAATCAGCGATTTGGGCTTGGTTGTCATTGGCACAGGTTAACATAGATCAATCAACATGTCTGGCCATGAGTCAAAAGAGAGAAACTTTATAGAGAGAAATAAGAGAGAAAGGGTGGGGGAAGAGAAAAAAAGAGAGAAAATAAGCTTCTCTCTCTAACCAAAAAAGAGGAAGGAAGAGGGTGGCTGCAGGTTATGCCCGAGGTCAGAGACCCATGGTCGGCCAACAGACGGCCGACGGTCGGTGGCGACTAGCAGCCGACAATGCGAAAACCAACAAAAACAGAGGTCCCAATCTCTTAAAATATAAAACCAACCCATCCCAGTGGCCGGAGCTCTAACCACAGCTTCCAGGCACCATGAAGGATTAAGGAAAGCCTCCGACAACAAGCGCCGGCGACGGGGGCAGCCGAAATCGAAAGATAATAGGGTTGGTCGATGAAAACAAAGAAAATAGGGTATTGGCCTTTTTCATCAAAAATCCGGCGATTGCCGGCTGAAAACAAGCTTCCAAAGGTCACGAGAGAAGGAGAGAGGGGAATAAGAAGAAGAAGAGCACATACCTCGGTCGGGCAGGTGGTTCGGCAGCTCCTACAGATGATAAATCGAGGAAGAAGAACCAAAAGAAGAGTTTGGGATCGGTGGCTCGATCTCAGGTAAACTCAAAGGAGCAAAAAGGTCTTTAAATAGATAATCCCAGCTTTATTCGGCCAGTCTTTGGGTGGCAATGGGACTCCAATCAATATTGCGATCAAAGAGGAAGAATTCTAACTGGAGTCTTCCTGCCGATCCTCCCTCACATATGTTGTGTGTGAAGTTGGCCCAAATATAGTTAGGCCAGTCAAGTAGACCGAACCTAGTCCACTGGTTTTATAGTATAATATAATAATAAATATATAAAATATTATAATTATTATCATTATATATTATTAATAATATTTTTTTATAATTACTATATTTTATCATAGATATTTTGGTTTAAAAAGAAAAATTCATAACTTAAAATAGCTTCCAGACAAGGTCTAGAAATATTTTTTCGAAGAAGAAGCTTCTTCCAAAAAATTGTTTTAGCTTTCTCACAAAGCTAAAACAGCTTTATAATTTTTTTATTAAATATTTTTATTATATTTAAAAGTACTTTCTGATCTTCTAAAAATTCTATCAAATGAAGCCGTATTCTGTATTGCCCTCGCCTATCTCCACTCCCTCCTCCTCCAAAACCCCCTTCGCGCCTCCCCCAGGCTGCCAGACCCCTCTCCCTCTGCCCCCACCCCTCGTCTCTTCATTTC
>JAOXJJ010000001.1:11503355-11533789 GCA_025769935.1 Phoenix roebelenii
ACCCCCCCCCCCCCCCGGGGAACGCGTAAAAATCCCGAAAAGTTTTGCAGTATCGAGAATTAATGAAAAAGAGTAAAATGATTTCTTGTGTTTTCAATATGCTTTAACTGTGAGTTTTTTTTTGTTTTATTTGCCCAAAGATTTTCAGGGTGCTTAATAGCCGCATAAAAGGAAAAGTTGACAAAACGAATTTCTTATTTGATTTGTATTCATGGAGGTTAAAATTTTAAGCAAAACCTTCCCTCCCTCATGATGTTCAATTAGCTTTTCATATAAACAATCTCCGTATTATATTGCTAATTAAAAATAGAAAAAATTATTATTTCGTATAATTTTTATATGTGTGCTATGATTAACCATAGGACCTTATACTGTAACGGACTTGATCCGCCAAGGCCGCGAACAGCCCTGATGTGGCCACTTTGCCAGTTTGCGTTCCTATCCCTGCACTGAATGCGGCTACTTTTTTTTTTTGTTATTCAGCCTATGCCGGCCGCAAAGCGTGATCCTCGCCGAGTTATTTTCATGATGCACGGCTCAAACCGCTTGTGACCCCTTGGGTCCACCATCAATACGATGTGGACAGTTGCCCTCAAACTCCCCCAAAATCTTCCGTACCAATTGGATTGGTGGAAGCATCCATCTGACGGCCCACGTTGCCCCCGAGCTCTCCTCCGCCATACAGCGCATCTTAGAAGCAGTCCTCAAAAAGAAAAGCCCTTCTCCCTCCCTCCTCTGTCTCTATCTGTCTGTCTCTCTCTCTCTCTCTCTCTCTCTCTCTCTCTCCAACGTTGGGAAACAAAACTAGGCACGACCAGTGAGAGACAAAGAAACCCGTCGCACCGCGCTCTCCAATCCTCTTTCTCCCCTGTTACATTATTCTCTCTCTGAGATGGTTTTGAGGTGCTCGGAGATCGACGGGCCGCCGAAGCGTCCGCCGGCGCCGCCGCGGGCGGCGGCAGGGTCCAGCTTTTCGGTCCCCTTCGAGAATCCCACGCTCCGGTGGGGCAGCACCCGCATCCTCCGCTGCCAGCTAGTCTCCGGCCACCGCGACACCGCCGACCGCCGTCAATCCTCCGCCTCTCCTCCTCCTCCTCCTCCTCCTCCTCCTCCGCCTCCTCCCCAAACCAAGAACGATCGTTCGCCTCCTTCCAGTCGCCCGAGGCTCGTGATCCGCATTCCCTGCCGGGCCCAGCCCAAGGAGCCCGAGAGAGACGGGCCTCCCGCTCCGCAGGAGCGGCGAGATCGTCGCCGGGAGGCGAGGACGGCGGGCGGCGGCCGGACTCCGGTGGAGATTGGGAGGCCAGTCTCTGGTCCCGTGACGAGATCTTTGAGGTACAGAGCTGGTGCTGAGGGCGACGAGAAGACGGCGAAGAACGTGAGGCCGGCGGAGTTCAGCCTGTCCCTATCGAAGGAGGAGATGATGGAGGACTTTATCGCCATGACCGGCGCCAAGCCCCCTCGCCGCCCCAAGCAGCGGCCTAGGCCCCTCCAAAAGAATCTCAATGTAAGCTTCCTTCTTTTTTCCTGCTTCTTTCTTCTCTGAAAATATCAGAAAGATCGTCCTTTTGCCTCGTTTTTCCTATTCTCTAAATAAAAAGATCATCCTTTTGCCTTCCTGCTGCCAAAAAGATGGTGAATTAATATAGGGTTTTTGTCTGATCAGGGGATCTTTCCTGGGTCGGACTTGCCAAAGGTCGTGACTCCTGATCTATACAGGGTTTCTAATTCCTCCCACTGATTTTGCCTCGGATGATTGGTTTCGTCTCCTTCGGTTTGAGACACCTGTAGATTCCGAACTTTTAGGTTGGACTTACTTTGGTTGAGCTGAAGCAATGTGGTTCCTCCACATGCGATAGAGTTGCTTTAACAGAAAGCAGAAAACGGTGATGAATTTGATTATACATTGTTCCATAACTTTTGTCAAGTCTATACATGTTCATGACAATGGTTCATAAACTGTCTATTGTTAATGGTGCTCTTGAGTACTAATTTCTTCAATACTTTCATCAGTGGTTATTCATGGAATTCATAATCAGTCTTGTGGTTATGGTTTTGCTTATGGTATTCTTTTTGTGTGTGTGTTTTGTTTTTGGGTCTGGTTATCTGATGCCCATGTTGGATGATTAGTTTATTAATGGTATATAATGTTATTGAAAAAATCATTGTTGATGTTAAGAGAGATGCTGCAATTTAGTATTGAAATCCCTATTCTCTTTTAAGGTGACACAGAGAATGCCATGTTTATTTCCACATAAATGGATGACTCTGTGATGGTAAGCTTATCAAATTCTTTGATCATGATTTGAGGAATCAAACAATTCCTTACAATAAACATGTGTTTGATAGTTAGATTTTAGGTTGCATACAAGGCATTCCTCTGATGCATGTTTTTTTTTTTTTTTGAAGAAATACCAACATTTTGTCTTTATATCTGCAGAAGCCAGAATTGTTTAGTTAAAAATGATGTGATTCCCACATTCCAGTAAACTGATTGGTTTTTTAAAAATACTATTAGGTTAATGAAATCAATTGTTTCATTATTTACTTCTTATCAGTTACTCAAATTGTGTATATTGTTCCCAAAAAATTGATAGTCCATTGCAGATACTGCTCTTGTTATTAATCTGTTCTATTTTTCTAGCATTGGATCTTTCTAGAATTCACAGTTAGAGTTTTGGTTATTATTATGTTTGTCATGTGGTTGCTTATGGTTTTTATACATAATTTAAAAATGGCCAGGTTTTTTATTCTTTTGTTTGCTGATTGGTTGATTGATATTAATGGTATGCTGTTATTGCGACGTTAATGAATATTCTATCATCGGTAAATTCTGAATATTAAAAGCAATCATTATTCTTGTTAAGCATGCTAAAGTGTTGCCACTATACTATTTCTGAGGTGCTAAGAATGGAAGATTAATGTAGTTTTCCATATGAATAGACACTCTTGGCCAGTTTAACAGTTGTCTTATTTGTGAGTTAATGAGTTAAGCACCTAGATCTACTAAATATTTATTTGATTGTTAATTATAATTACTACCAAACTACCCCATCAGGGATGCTTAAGAATTTTTAACATTCTTAAGGTTCTGCTTTTGAAAGCTTGCCATGTGGCTATATTAGGTACATCATTTTTGTAAGGAAAAATAAAACAATGCAAAAAAAAATCCAACATTCAAGAAAAAAGTTATAGACATTTTCAATTTCTATGTTGCACCCATGTTGAAAAGGTTTTAAGACTTAAGCCATCTTGTAAATAATAATGGTGCTGTAAACAAGAATGTGTTCACCTTCCATTAAAAGATCACAATTACATGTAATTATGTTTTAGGTAAAGAAGTAGATTTCTTATTATCTCCATTAAGAATCTTTAAGAACGTGAAAATAGATGTATACAAGAATATATTCATCTAAAAACCTTGAGCATTATATGGAACTGAAAATGAATGTAAAGGGGTGCTTTGCTTAATTTGTTGCACTTTATGTTCTGAGATACAAATCAATGATTTTCTGACTATATAGTGTGATGTTGCTCTGGCTGTCTGACTATAGTTCTGTAACATTCAAGACTTCTAAGTCCATACATGCAACTTGGGTGGTTCCTCTTTATTTTTATGGTTAAGGTATTGGTTCTTGCTGAGGTCATGAGCTTCATTTGCTAAAAGATGTCTTCTTGAGTGGAAGGTGATGAGTGGACAGACTTCCACTTTGGATTAGAATTATCCTTAAAGTTGGTCACAGAAATAACCAAATAAGCTTATAAAATGAGTTCGTTGGAAAGTAAAGATCTGTTGTTGCAAAAAGATGATAAATACTTGAAAAGCTTTGTGCTTGCTGTTATGGTAGTGAATGGTGGACGTTATTTGGTCATTGAGAATAAAGTGAGTGGGTTGTAAAGGTGACCCCCTTTGTAGCTTTTCTCTACCTTGTTGGCTTTTTTGTTTTTTCTTTTCTTGTTAGAAGCTTTTAGAAAACAGGTCTTATTGGCAAGTCTATCTTACAACAGGTCTTATTGGCACTTAAAAACATTTCTTGAGATTTGGTTATTATATTGAAAATCATTTTTGTAACGCATCTTAATCTCAGAGACTACTTGCGAGGACCCGTACGGGCGTATGTTTGGTCCTACATCGGTTATTCGTTGGGTAGATCTTGGGTACTTATACAGAATCAAGGAATCCAAATAATATCTTCTGGCTAGTCATTTTGGACAAGGTCCTGAGTTGTTATGAATGGTATCAGAGTAGATCCGGCTTATAATCTATGTGGACTAGGGGACGCTGCAACAAGAATCCATTGGGACTGACCACGGGCTGTTCGTGGTGCTTGTAATTAGATTTGAATGGATTTAAACTCTTAGCTCGACGAGAACGTTGGGGTTTAAATGAGGAGAGTATGTGAGGACTCGTGCGGACGTGTGTTTAGTCTCATATCGGTTATTCGTTGGATAGATCTTGGATACTTATACAGAATCAAGGAACCCAAATAATACCTTCTGGCTAGCCATTTTGGGGGAGGTTCTGGATTGTTATACTATTAGATCATGATGCTGTTGCATTGTATTTTGCAATATTTCATGAGAGCTGAAAATGATCTGAGCTGCTCATTAGCAGCTTGAGATAAGTTTGATTAAGTAATGTTACTTGGACACAACACGGGCATCAAGTGTTCAAGTGTCTAGGAGTGTCGTATATGAGATATTTCAAAATGTTTTACAGTGAGACTCAACATATTATATCGATGTCTCCTGACATTGTCAACTTAGTTGCATAAGGTAAATTTATTAGATCACGTTAACACCGATTAAAATCTTGTGTTGACACAAGTTTTGCTGCTTGTCATAATTCATTATTTTTTGGAAAGTGCATTTATGTAATTCAAACCATTCGTAGGACTGTGAGGGCGAGTGTGAGATCTGAACTATGTTGTCTGGTATAACATTGAGATACTTTTACTGGCGTGGCAAGCTGACATGTTCTAAATCTTGTTGCTCTTTTTTTCCTGAGTTAGATCATTTGCATGCTTCTGGAAGCTACAAATTTTCTTGGCTATCATTTTTATCATCGAGCTTAATTGCGTAGCTCAGTCAATAGATCACAGCAATGGCTCTGCAAAAAACATTACCAATCCTGAATCTTTACAGGCTTCATGAGCATAAGAAGAGTTATTGTGCATTGTTTGATTTAGTTCTGAATTTTGGCCACTCTTCCTAATTATCTTAAAAATATATTTGCAGTTGACTGACAGCTAATGTTAACAAATCAGAATGAATTTTCATGTTGCAAAATAATGATGAAAATTATTTCTTTCCGTTTCTTTTCTTGTTGTTGTTAATGGAATAAAGAGGTAAAATTGGTGTCAATCTGGCTGCCAGATATTACTGAACGAGAATTATCAAGTAATCATTCATTACCTGATAAGCTTCTCAGCGTCAAGTACTTTCGTCAATTAATATGATTTTTGGTATGCCTTGCAGAACCTGTTGTCTGTGAACAGTTCATACATCTTTCTGGGATGCTGAGACAACGTGTACGGAAATTTGTTTGCAGATTTAAGCATCGAAATCTAACTGAGGTCATGGATAAGAGGGAAAAAAAATCTTCTTAAAGGAACCTGACCTCCAAGATTTCTTTAGTACTCACTCTTCCGTTGTGACCATTTGTCTATTATATTATTTTCTGTACGATACCATTTTGCCTGATTAGTTCAGAAATGATTTGGCTCATTTAAGTAAGTGTTGCCATTGTGTATATTTTGTGATCACCATGTCATTGGACAATATCTATATGCTTCAGGTGAAAATTGTGGTGCACAATAAGCCTTTCATTAGTGAAAACATTCGAAGAATGCTATCTTTCAGATGCGAATATAAATTATTTGTGCTGCCTGGCTTGTCGTATTGCATTGAGTTATATCATATGTTGCATGTTAGCTATATAATTATAGTCATCCATCAACATGCAGTTTGAAGTCTTGAGCCGGTCTCATCCATGGAACATCCAAATATTTCAGTTTTCACATTACTAGAAAAGGAAAAAAAAAGTATATCACAAATTAATTAGATAACATCCATCACTTCATTGAAATAATTAGTAAATTAGATATTACTTTCCTAAATTAGAGCATGTTTGGATGGGAGGCGAAATTGCATGAGTCACTATTCTAAAGTGACTTTAGTCCACTTTCAGACTTTTGGGGGTTTGACCATGAAAGTGAGTCAATTTTGATGCAGTGCGACTTTCCTTGAGAATAACTAGGAGGGGTTTCTCTCATTTTAAACCATCTAGACATTGAGGGACCAGGGGTTCTCTCACGTCCACCTTGTCTCATCTTGACCATGGTCATGTTTTAATGAAAATAATAAATAATAATATTAAGTAATTAATAGTACTATTTAAACATTGAAAATTATTATTTTTTGTTCGATGATCATTGATACTATCAATAATTTAATATTATTAGTAAATAATAATATTAATATTATCTAATCAATAGAAATTAATAGTCGTATATCAATTATTTACAATTTAGCTATTGAAAATAATCACTTATAAAATAATGCTATTTTATTCAAACACAATTAGCAATATCAATAATTTAATTTAATTAGTATTTTCATTATAAATATTATTTATTATGTACATATTAGTAATAATTAGCAACAAAAATATTATTTTATTTAACCAATGTATGCTCTATGATGGAGATAGTGTCCATTACCAAGGTTATATTCATATTTGAAAGAATAAATAGTAAATAATAATATTTAAATACGGAATAAATAATTAGTAATAAGTTAACATTTTTATTCAATCAATACATGCTTTGAAATATATATTAATTTATAATTTACAATAATTCATACCAAAAGTAATTGAAAGTCACTTTTCCTCTACAGTAATCAGATAATTAAAGTGATAATTGTATTTTAGCAGATCTTATTTTTTCAATACTTTAATCAATAAAATACAGCGTTCTCAAAATCAAGGAGTCCAATTTTCACCTTCGCTTTACTTATCCGACTTAATGTGGCCAGCGAACTCGTCAATTGAGTCGTAAGAAAGGCTGTATGCTGTCTCCTGACGCCAGCTGATATAGAGGCCCCACTCCCTTCCCGCCCAAATTCTAACTCCTTCGCCCTTGTACGAGTTCCCGTACAGCAAAACCGCGAGGCAGTTACAGGGAGCCCTCTATAACGGTTCGATTTTCAAGTGCTGTGACACCTGTCGCTCGTCGACCGTACTAACACGCAATTCACATCATCTGTCCAAACTTTTTGGGGGCGTTTGGTATAGAATGCTCGTCCCAAGATCAAGGATGATGTGGGTGGAGGTGATGAGCACGTTTGGTTGCACCACGGTAATTCTACGTGGCGGTGATCCTAAATCATCTCCACTCCTATCACCGCCCAACTCGATGATGAGATACTCGTCCTTGAAGTCGGAAATCCAAGATCACCCTAGGACGGTGATTCTGGGTTGAATGTTAAAAACAAAAATACCCCTTAATTTATTTAAAAAAATGATATATCAATACACCATCAATATATTATGTCAATGTTATATATATATATAATATTATATTGATATTATATATTATATTAATGATATATATTATATTATGATATATTACTAATCATATTATTATCATATTATTATCATATTATTATTGAGGGATAGTTTTAAATTATAGTAGAAATATTTTATTATATTTTATATTTATATAATAAAAATATTTAATATATTACTCCTATTTACCTTATTTTTCTAATCAAAATAATTATTAGTATTAAAAACTTTATTATAAGAACTACTAAAAGTAGAATATGTGACAAAATTATGGAGCTGTTATAGGAATTAGCATATTGACTTATATTTTTGATTCATGAGAATTAAAAATACAAAAAATCAATCTAAGATATATCAGGGGTATTTGTGGTATTATATGGACGGTGTTCTTAGTTCTCCGTACCATACCAAATAAGTTACTCATGAATATCCCGGGATTTTTAATCACTGGACCAAGGCCTACCAAACACATTGATCTTAAATCACTGGAGATCAAATTATCCCAGCATTCGGATCACCAGGGATCTTAGATCATTGTGGTGATCTTATTGGGGTTACCAAATGCCCCTTACAAATTTAACGAGTGGGCCCCCACCCCCTCGTTGTGGTCCCCTCGTATATGTGAGAGGGTCTGCTTGGATGTATGGAAAGTAGGGGTGGCAATCGGGTCGGGTCGAGTCATAGACGGGTCGGGTCACATGCAGGTCGGGTTAGAAAATCATAAACCTGAACCCGATCTGTTTATTAAACATGTCAGAAATTACAACATGAACATGTCATGTTTAATAAACAGGTATCCCGACCCGACCCGTTTAACTTGTTTAATAAACAAGTAACCTGTTTGCCCAACCCGACCCGACTTGTTTAACCTGTTTGTCCAACCCGACCCGTTTAACCTGTTTAACCTGCCCAACCCAAACTATTTAACTTACCTAATCCGACTTATTTAGATCCGTTTAATCTATTTAGACTTGTTTAACCTGTTTAACCCGTTTAATCTGTTTAGACATGTTTAACCTGCCCAACAGTTAAACGAGTTAAACGGTTTAAACGGGTCGGATATTTAAAATCCATATCTGATTCACTTAATAAACAGGTTAAGTGGGCCGAATATAGGTGGGGTTGGCGGGTTGGACCCTTTTTACGATATCTCTCTCTCTCTCAATCGACCACCCTTTCGCGGTTCCGCGGTCTGTACGGAGCAACGGAGGTTTCATTTCCGCTAAAACCCTCAGTCCTCTCGCTACTCGGAATAGATGCACAAATAGAAATTGGAGGTTAGGGTTGCAGGGCTGGGTCCCTTCGGAACTCCTTCCAAGATCGCTTCTTTATCGGTCTTTCCTCTTCGATTCGCCGAGAACCATGAATACTCTTCTTCTCCGGCCCTTCTCCTCCCCTCCCCGGCTACTTTGTTCTTCATCCCGGCGAGGTACGTGCTTCGAACTGAGGGATATGAGGGGAAGAAGCGTTCTTTCTTGTAAAAATGCCTAGATTGATAAGAAAGTGGGGGAACGTTCATAGGGGAAACGATGGCAAAAAGGGAGTAGACATATCGAGAAGAGGGTGAAGCAATTGGAGCGGGGTGGCTATTCCAGGGTTTCGATTCGGAGGATATCTGCCGTTTCGTATGGAATACCACGACATCTTTAAACTGTCTAGCTAAAGATAGTTTTCTTTTTCTTTAAGTTTCACAAAAGAGAGGTCTTTTAGGGAATATGTATCATGGAGTCTCAGAGATTTGAATATGTGGTTTGTGGTAGGCATTAAAAGAAAAAGCATGTATAACTGTTAATCTATTCCATGCTGATTGGAACTGATGCAGACAATGTTTTGTTCCTTCAATCGAAGTGGAAAACCATCCTTGAAATGTTACGTGATTGCAAGTATTGATAACAGGCAGCCTTCAACATTTAGATTTCTAACAAGATTCCTGGGTCAAAATTGGACTGAGAGTTTGCAAAAATATTCCCCATGCATTTCCTATAATAGTTGACCATTAATAGTTGTCTTGCGAATCTTAATCCATATTGGACTAATATAAAGTGGTCAACAATAACAAAGGAACTCCTAATTTGATGTGAAATCTATTGGAAACTTTTTCAGAGCTAAAAGAACACGAGCATTTCTGGCTAAAGTTGACCTCAAGACTTGTATTTATGAAGAATCCTCTGAGGATCCAACCCTAAATTTCAGTTGAAGGCCTCATTTGGAAAACCTCTAAGGGTCAATTTGCATCTAACAAGGAGCTAATAGAGTATTCATTGATATGAACAACCCATGCAACTTGGGCATCATGGTAGAATTACTACACATGCTAGGCCAATGTGAAGCTGTGCTGTCAGGTTTACATCCTTGTTTGAGTGCCTATCTGAGCTGGCCAAGTTTAAAAGGGAAAAAGAAAATGCTTGGACTGGCCCACCAATTAACTTTCCTATACATCAGTAAAAACGAGAAAAAGATTCACCTCTTTTCACAAAGTTCTATAGGGAGTAAAGAGATACTAAACTTTGTTTGAGCTCATTCATTTTATCTGAGAGGGGCTTATTTCCTTTTTATTTAAATTTTTAGATGCACTTTGTCATCAGTATGTCTTAATATTTTCGAGGGAGTTAAGTGGAACTTACTGCATTACTGAGGCAAGGTTGTGTTTCATTCTCATAGGCTCTGTTGCACGTAGAAGTGATATTTGAATATGATAATTCATATGTGAACATGGCCTTTGCTCTACATGTCTTAGTTGAATCTACAGATTATCTTATTTGTCTGGACAGATTGGAACTGACATGCGACTATGGAGAGAAGAGGGAGATAATGGGTCTTCTTACAGATTTTAGGTTTAGCAAGCAGTGATGAGAAACAGATTTAGGGTTTTAGGAATAATAAAAAGGGATATAAAATGTTGTTTAAGAGATTTGTAATCTGATATGTCTTACCTGGCAGGCTTCTGCAATTATTTAATTGGTTTTCAGTGATTCCGGTGGAGGCATAGGGTGGGGACAATGCTAGATATTCCATGGTACACAATGGATGACAAGACTTCTAGAGTTCTCAAGGAACCAAAGTAGTGCCTGGCATGTTTATTACAGATTTAAGCTTGTTATTGGCCCTAGAAAATAAAATAGGATAGCAGAAAGAATGGTAGAATGGTAGAGAGAGGATTTAGAGAAGAGAGAAGCAAAAATAAAGAAAGAAAATAAGACAACGGAAGGGTGAAAAACCAAACCTTGCCCTATGATTTCTTTCAATCAAATCAACTGAAAAAAAAATCAACCTTAAAAAGAGATGATCACAATCTGAATACCCTAACAAATTTAATCTTGTCCTTTGAATTGAAAAAAGAGACCCTAAAAGACACAGTAGACCGATATTTTATTGCTAAACTTCCCTGAACAGTTTCCTGCTGCAGTACCATGAATAGTACTCATTACATTAGGCTACAGTTATCTGACACCAGAGACTCCATAAGCATCACTATACTCTTCCTGAAAATGTGGATGCTGGATCTTTAAACTAGTGATCGTTGGGCTGCTAGTTGGAAATTAAAGCTCTGATGAATTCTGATGTTGTGCCTGTGACTTGGATATGAACCAAAGAATGGTTCTCCATCAATATTTTTGTTAAATTAATTAGGTAAGACTTTTCTTTCATTATGTACTTAAGGGGAAATTAGTTCTCAGCTTTGTTTTGACTGCTATTTAACAATGAAAGCCTGCCCATGTGTTGTTTTAGTCCCTTCTGTGCAGTGTGTATTCTATACACACTTCTGCCTTGGTTTACACTTGTCCCTTGTTTTATACACACTCATACTAGTTAGGGACTTAAAACTAAATGATTATCAAAACAAGGAATTAGGAAAATAAATTTTTTGGCCAATACCCCAATCACTCACTGAATGACTGTGAAAGCAGGAGCCTTGCCCCATGTGATTGGACCATAACCATGTACTTTAAAGTAACTGTGTAAGCACGATAGATTCTGAAGAGAGCTCATGTTTTTCTGACCAGTCATTACAATGACTGATGCAGAATCTTGCAAACAATAATTTGATAATTTAATGCTTTCTGTAGAAGCAGGTTGTTCTCATTGTTACTAGCTTCAGTGATGATGCTTGGTAGTCTTCTATTCTGAAACCTGGAAAAGATCTCAACTGATTGAAATGTCTATTTCATCAGGTAAGAATGCTGCCTTCCTGATTTATGTAGGTTTTGGGCCATGTGGTCCTTGCTTCAGTCCTCTGGAATCATTCTAGATCTCTTGACTTGATGAGTAAAGCTGCAGCAACATCCTTTAACATGCTTATTTGGAAGGTGATTTACTGAGCTTACCTAATGACCAACATTTTAAGAAGGATAAAATTTTTAGACCTGCTCTTTGACTTGACTAATTTAGACTAAGGCTTTGTTATTGCACGTGCTATTGAATTTTTTTGCATGACCAATCAGGCAAATTATGAAAAGAAAAAAATGTCGGTGTGCCACTTTAGCTTCAAATTGTGGTCTATGAAGCAGGTTGTGGCTTTATAAGCTCACAAAACAAAATAGATATGTTGTTTTCTTATCTTTTTCTTTCCCATTTATTTGCAGCTCTTTTCTGTTGAGTACTTGCACATTCCACTCGTGAGGTGAAAGCGAAAGTATAAAGTGGATAAATAAGCAGGATCAGCTTTTTGTGAATGCAAGGTTCTCAATTGCCCAGGTTTTTCGTTTCTTGATCTACTTATATCTGCCCTAGCAATGGCCATCAGGCTGTTCGTTTTTTTTTTTTTGATTGTTTTTCTTTTTCTGTTCCATCACACAAGTCAATGTGGTAACCTGTCTGTGGATAATATTTTGGAGTGTAGACATATAGTTGTTTCTTGTTAATTTCATATGGTAGGAAGAATTCTTTGTGAATTATGATTTCAATATTTTATTTATGTTTATTTGAGAATGAATGGTCTCTCGATAGATTCCTGTTTGCTTGCACTTTAATTAATTTAAAATCAATGTATATTGTGCCTCTTTGATCTTCTAGTAGCAGAATAAGAAAACCCATATCTTGATTTCTTTTGTTACCAAACACATATATTCCATCATTTCTTCCTTCCTCTTGTTTTGGCAATGGTGGTATGTTTCAGCAACCTTTTGTAGTTTTGACTTAATGGACCTGCAGTATGTCTAATCTATGCTAGCTTTTCTTCTTTTGGTTGATTTTAGTATCATGTTCATCTGTCTAGAGGTCCAAGTGAAATCACACTGCCTATCCCCTCCCTTTCTCCTGCAGTATCTCCACCTTCATATCACCTCGTGCAATTATGAACTCCTACATATGGGCAGTTGTTACTGGACATCTTATTCTTTGTTCTCATACATGTTATATTTAGCCCCCACTAGGACACCCTCGTGCTGCCCTCTATAGGATGGCAATGGGGTAGGTTATCCTCCTCTATCAAGACTAGATGTCTTGAATGAAAACCAACATCAGCAGGTCATACTTGTTAACCTAAATTAATTGTTAAATCATCTAAACCAACCCATGATAAAATGGAAAATGAGAGGAGAGGGGGGAGATGGGGGGCACTGCAAGGTTGCTGTGACATGAAGAGACAAGCAGGAGGTAGAGGTCTAGGAGGGAAGGACTAAGGAGAGTGCGAGGGGGAAAGGAGATTGGGGTTAAGGTAGCTTATGGCTGAGCCACAACAAAGAGTAAGCTCCCAGGGTCAGCTGGTTATATGGAAGGGGCATTTGAGCTTGAGCCAAGCTTGACAATAGATGCTGAAGTTTAGCTTCTTGTTGACTAAACAAGCACGAAGGAGCTTGTTTCTATTTCAAGCCTGAGCTTCTGTTTACTTGTTATATGCCCAAAGTGGCTGCTTTGTGGGTCAAGCCTTAAATGAAGTCCGAGCTTGTCTGGTTTCCTAACTGAAGGAGTTCAGTTGAGCCTGTCATCCAGCTAAGCCCGAGCTGTGCATGCACTCTTGGTTCATTTGCAGCACCGGGAGAGGGAATAGGAGGCGGGAAGAGGGGAAGAAGGGAAGAAAAATGTAGGTAGGTCATTTAAGGTTTGCATCAGTAATGTCTGTGTGTAATTGAAATATAATATTTATTAGTTGTGATAACTTGGTGGCCCAAATTTAAACAACACGAACCCTACTGAATTTGTTAGTGGGTCAAGCTTGTATGACCCATACTCGACCAATCAGAGAGCAGAGCCAGCTGAGGCAGCCAGATTCAGTAGGTTCCAAAATGGCCAGCCCTAGATCTCGAATATGTTTTTGTCATTCACCTTCATGATAGACCATGTTTATCCATCAGTGTTAACCCTAACAACTCTTTCACTCTTCAGTTTTCTCCGAGGCACCCTATACTAGCAATACTAACATAGTTCTTGGCGCATTTAAGTGGCTGAAAATGAGGATTTTTTCTGCAGATAACACCTAAAGAACTTAAGATATTTTTGTTGTCTATTAAACCAAATTCTATCCGAGATGTGAATGTTTTATATGTTGATGTAGGAAGGAACAGGAGATTGGTTTTGCTACGGCAGTGTTTTAAAAGGGTTAAGTTTGATCCAACAACTTGTTGAAATTTCAGGATGCCAGTACTTATTCTAAAGAAAACTGGTAATTGGTAGCTAGTTCTTTTCCTCTTGTTGAGAAATACAATAGGAGGAAGTCTGGATGAAATCTGGTGAGGACAGGATTTGAACCTAGGTCACTGTTATTAACATCGAGTGACTTTACCGATTAAGCCTGTTGGCATTTTCAGTGCGTAATTAGTCTTTGAACTAAGATTTAGTTTCTTAGGTTTTACGTTGGACTCGAAGGCCCGGGTTTGATTGAACAAAAGAAATTATGTATTTATTTCCACAGGCAAGGTTAGATATTTGGGGAAGTAATGTAACAAGGATTTCATTTTTGAAAAAAAAAATCCTAATGATTAATGCATTTACAGTAACTATAAAATAATTGAGGAATATTATTTAAAATATATAAAAGAAACAAGAGTGCGCCAATGCTTATATATTGCCATGAATATCGTATGCACAAAGTATATGGCTTTACTTAAAAGTCTCACATCTGTTTAACAATTCATGACACTAGAAACTTTCAAAAAATTTTGATTACACGAACACACTCTTTACAATTCTAGTCCTGTTCTTAAATACTTATTCAAGTCAAGACTATATATATATATAATGGTTATATGATCTTCTTAAAACTGCAACTGATAGATTTTGAGAATTCCTTTTGGAAATAAAAGTATTTCAAAACACAATTTAGCGACTTCTAAAAATTCTTAATCCATTCAATAATTCAAGCAGGAGACTGGTCCTATTCAAATAGGACTTTAGAGCCAGTCCAACAAAATAGCCACAAAATTCAACCTGGTAATTGCTATAAATCCAAAACAAATTGCCTAATCTATTTATGGTTTTATCCATATTGTGTGGCCCATGAAAGTTTAGTTTTCTTTCTCATCTCTACCCTCTTTGAGTTTTCTCTTAAAATCCAATAACAACTTCTAGAGAAAGAATATTTGTAGAATTTCTCTATGAATATAACAGAACAAGATCTAGTCTACACTGTATACAGAAGTTCCAATAATTTCTGCCTAGAAGTTCTCTGTATGTTTAAATCTAATAAAATCGATCCTTAACATCTGTCTGTGTAGCTATAAATTATTCAGAATCATGGGCCCTGTTATGGTTGGCTTGCATCCCAAATGGCTCTCATGGTCAACCGAGGACAGTTGCTAGATGTTTAAGGCCAAGTTGGCCACAAAATGGGGGATACTTACCACTGTTCGGGTTGCTTTTTAGCCTACGTTTAGATTTGGTATGAGTTTTTGGGATAAAAAAAGGTTGTAAATCTTAATTTTTGCGTAAGGGAAAATGATGTTATACCAATTAAAGATTGCAGCTGTTTGTTTGGACACTGGGAGCGGGTAAGCGATACTGTTTGGATGTTACTTGGAGAAAAGTGGATGAAAAAAGTGATTTTGTAATGTATTTTAAGTATTATACTATGATATTACATTATACATTATACTAAATATTATATTACATTATAATATTACATTATGCAATGTAATATTATAATGTTATGCAATATTATATTATATGATAAGATTATAATAATATTTTAATAATATAGAATATCATATTATAATAATATTATAACGTAGAATCATATATATTATATTATATTATATTATTGGAGATCTAAATTGGTCATTTTCTTAAATAATGGAGGGCATAGGGGAGTGGTTGTGATCAAGTTATGCACTATAGTTAGGCAACCGTCCCTTTTAAGTTGTAATGCGTATAAACTTCGTTGACTGGATAACTGGGCCTAACTTATCTTGGCTGACAGATTAGCATTTTTAGTTGTTATTCCCAGGATAAATGGGGATAAATCCCACATATTGCCTATCCGAACAGTGCCTTAAGGTCATGGATATCTCTTTCTCAATTCATGGGTCACTGGGCTAGAAATTTAGTTGGCACTGTAAGATTGGTCCATTAGTAACATTATAAGTCCATAAGTATGCCTGTCTGCACTGACCTGCAATCAGGGATGAGTTTAATGTGCATCGGTCTTGCGCCACATCTAGACTTGACATCCTGATTGGAAATCGCTGAAAGGTCAGTGATTTTTCAATATCCATATCAAATAATTTCCGTGTCCACTCATCATCTCTTAGAAATGCCGGTGTGCACATCTGATCATGCTCCCTTCATGATTAAAGTGGATCTTTTGGGACCATTTGAGCAGGGTAGTAACAGACATTTAGTGTTCATGTGTCAATATTAGAATATTCCTAAGTTGGAGGGAAGATGATGGTTGACCTCTGATTGAGTTATAGCTTGCTTATTTATTTACTTATTTATCTACTATTGTTATTATTATTGTCGTTGTTGTTATTTTTCCAAGCTACTATACTACGGTCAATAATGTTAATAAATGGTCAAATGAAAGGATTGAATAATTTTTTTGAGCCTGTCTAGTATTCAAGTTGCGCCCTTTCAGATTACTTCATTACCTCAAACTACATAAAAGTAACCTACATGGACCAAAATTCAACTAAGTTTGATACTTAAAATGTTAAAAATATATATATATATATATATAATTAATAACTTCCATATTTTGAGTACTTCAATACCTATTGTGATCATTAGTATTTTGAGAACAGAATGTGGAGCGGCCTTTTTTATGTTATAAAATTTGAACATAATAAATAGTAGAACAAGGGCTACCTAGAGAGAGACTTGACCTGTAAGTTGCTCTGCTCTCTTCACACATGCAATGAATCCCATAACCTCTCCCTTTTAAATTATGGTACAACAATGCACCAAATAACACATACCAGGGGTGGATCTTTATGCAAGGCTGGGCTATCCTAGGTTCTCCACTGGTAGAAGACGGCAAAGTGAGTGGGACGGGGGTGAGAGAAGCCTACTAAAGTGTCTTTCCTTTATCTTTAGTGGGTATCTGAGGCCGCTGCCACAAATCATTTCATAGGTCGCAAAGGTGGGTGGGTTGCAGGTAGGAGAGATAGGAAATGGGTGTTGTATATCGAAAGTCAACTTCTTTTTCCTTAAATTATTTCTATAACTGTTTTTTGGTGCTTGAAGCTCAGGGCCGCCTTGGAACATAATACTGATAAGCCTAGGCAACTTTTCCGACGGTCTTCTTCACATGTATGCAGCTCTCCACCACCAGTGCTGACTCTCTTTTGGCTCTCTGCATGGGTCTTCTGTGTGATTTCACTTGTGACACTGCTGATTTATGTGATAACTTTTGATGGGACATGAAAGATTAGGGCGAGTAAGTGGGATATGATGAAGAGGAGAACGCCTATTTGTGGAGAAAGCCTCCAAGTCTTTTCATTAAGTAATCCATTCCATCCCCAAAATTATTTTGGGGAGAGTGATGGTAGATCTGGTTTCTGTTCTTCTTCTTCATTCTCAACAGGAATCCATCAACAGAACTTTCCTTCCATATGGATCACAATCATGTAAAATTTCCTAGTGAACTTCTCTTCCTATTGATCAAAAAGCCACTGGTTGTTCTTGGGCAGGCTTTGGTTTGCTATACTACCGCCGGATGTTAGCTTTTGTATTAACATATAATTATCATCTTATATGGTTTTGTCGATCATTAACTAATACTTTTCTCTCTAAGGCTAATGGATGGATTGAAAACAATACTAAGCTAATACCGCATTTAGAATCTCCACTGCCATTTCACCGATACTAAGCTAGGTATAATTATCCTTCTCACGCTGTTGGAGGCAGAACTCTTTAGCTTTAAAAATAAAGTCTCTTAATATTTTTCCAAATTCTGCAATAATGATTACTGGCGAGTTCTATTTTCATTTATTGTAACAAATAGCTTGTTACAGTTCTGAAGAAACAATACCATGATGATTGTTTGACCCTAGCATACTCATCATATACTGATGTTCTTAGTGCAAATTATTATTCTTCACTGACCTTGTTCTTTTCAATTTCCATCATATATATCTTATGCTTTTCTTTTAATGGACACCGGATACATAATTTTTTCTAACATGTAAAATGTATATGGTTTTAGGGTCAAAATGTTTTTCTAATTCAGATCACGTAGTATTTAAAATGGGATTTGAGTGGCTAGAAAATTTATGACAGTTGAAATTGCAGTGGTTAGGCTCCCAAAGATTTTTCATCAATTGGTGTCAAACTTACTCGACAAATTTGCCAAACAAATTCAGGACGGACTTTGCCTTGGTCGGCCAGTATCAAGATGAGGTGCATCCTAACACGTGGTTCACGTAGATGCGCATGATAAAGTTCTCGTGCGATGACAGTAGAACACCCTCGAACGATAGCCTTTTTGTCCGCTCACGAGGTTCTTATTTCTGCGCTACATAGTCTTGGTCATGCTGTCAATTGTCGAATCCTTGAAAAATTTCCTTCGCCAACGTGATCTTTCTTAGCTGTTGTCGCAAAGAATTTTGGAAACTTTACAAGAACCCACACGAGTGCACTGGATTTTGAGGAAAAAAAGAAACTATCTACTATACAGACCTATGCCGAGAGACAAAGGTTGGGTTGCCTTCTTTGTTGCCCGTCACTCCGAAAAGTTTATCTAGATTAGAGTTGCTGATATTCCTTTTTTCATGGACCATTTTTTTTTCTTGTGACTTGGTTGGCTATACCTATTTGAGAGTTATATGAAATGCCATATTTATCAAAAAAAAAAGTGTCGGTAAATTTTGGCATGATGATTAAATTATTGACGTTTCTTAGCATGGGTGGATCACAGTTGAAAAGCCTATTTTTTCTTTCTGTAGCGATTTAGGTCCATTATGCAGTGAAAGCTAAAGATTCTGCTAACATTTAGTGCAGTACATGGGGAATCTTCAGATTCACGCACTCTGAGACGATGAATCTTATACTCCGTTGTGTATTTTGTGTGGGCCCTGTAGTAGAACTAGAAATTTCTACCGCATGCTAGACCTGGACTGCATCTCTTATTCTAGTTGGTTGTCCTTCAAAGGACTTGAGAATCGTTATTTGCAAACAGCGAGGGACTCAGAAAGAAGCCAACCCTCCTTTCTCCTCCATAGATTTGGAAGGTCCTAAAGCAAAAGGCAGCGCATGCCATGGGACTCTAATAATACCAAGATATCGGGCATCTTTTCTGGAAGTACTGGTCCAAGAATGAACTCTAATGTTAGGTTCTTAGGCATCCTGGTTCAGTAGATATGATTGGCTTGGCATCTCTCTCTCCTGTCCGACCGACTTTGCATGCTTATGACTCTTACTCTAGCCTTTCCTAGGTCAGATGAGGTTTTCAGAGGACCAGATAAGACTTCCAGAGAGGCCAAGGAAGTGGGGCTTTTCTGAGAGATCTCTGCACTACAGTCCTAGGAATTCTTCTCCGTTCATTTGGTCTGCACTGAGGAAAAGCAGCGCGTGCCCAGAAATCTCTCTGATTATAACACCCTGAAAGCACTATAACCCAAATATATATTCGTAATGTTAGGTTGTCGTGCCCTTCTTTTGGTGAAAGGATTAGGTGTCCTTGAATAGATATGATTAGGTTAGTATCTCGTTCTCTCTTCCCTCCAGCTTTACATTCTTGTCTCCCTACTTCCTGGCCCTTGTTTAAGTCGAAACAGAATTTTGGAGAGATGAGTCCTAGTAGGTTTAGGAGATGGTGAGTTTGCGAGTCATCTTGTACTTCAACATCCTCCGCCGTTCGCTTTAGATCGTACGTTGAAGGCATAATTCATAAAATGCTTTCAATATCACTACAATATATACCCTTGGAATAAGACAAGGCATGCAAAGAGCTTATTCTGCGGTGGCAGGTACCTCCTCTCCTATAAAATGGGAAGGGGAAGAAATTAGAATTTTTTCGTTTTGGTACAGCAGTTGCTCCTACAGCCCTTATGAGTATAGCCAGTAGAATCAAGCGAAAAAAAGTGATGTAGAGAAGGAGGGACAACTGTTATACTTGTCCATAAGACCTCTCCGTAGTGCCGAGCCACGAAGAAGACAACCCAATCAGTAGTTTTGTTCGTCTTCCGATACATATTGGCAGCCTGAAAGGAGCTCAAATATATGACCAGACTGCGGATATCACAAAGCACCGGATGACCATCCCCAGACCGACTCTTGTCCCGTATCCAGTCGATCACCGACATGAAATTTTTCTCAAGGCATACACTGTCCGCGTCGAGTACGCGCCTTGCGAAGGTGATGCCCTCTCATGCTGCCCACAACCCCGCCCCTATGGCAATCAAGCCGATGGTGTGCTGCCCCCCAGTCGCAACCAATCTGGCATCTTGATCCCTAATCATAAAGCCCACACCTCTATATGCTCCATTCACCGATGCACCACCATTGAAGTTCATGTTGAGATGGCCAAGGAATAGGGGCTCCCAAGAGACAAGGACAAACCTGGGTGCTGTTTCAGTGGAGTGGGATTTCCAAATGTTCCTGGCCATCCTAGATGAGATCATAGCAGAAGCCGAAGTGATCTCCGTAGCATGAAGAAATACTCTCTCTACCACAGTCCCTGGTGCTGACCTCCTGCCTTCGAAGAGATGGACGTTCCTGTCCAACCAAATATGATAAGCCAGGAATGCACATGTGACCCACCACTCGGCAGTGCTCGGCCTCCGCAATGCATCCCTCAGGTAGCCTAGAAGGTCCTCTGCTGACACCAAGGCCCTCGGTAACGGAAGGGAAGCCATCCTTCAGATCTGTGCTGCCCTCGGACACCCGAGGAGGACATGGCTAATTGACTCCTAGGTGTCTGGGCAAACCTCACAAAATGGCGGGGTTCAAACACCTCTCCCAACTAGCATGCTCTTGGTCGAAAGGTAACTCCATGCCACCTTCCAGAAGAACAGGGCCACACAGGGGTGTACCCGCATCCTCTAGATCTAACTACTATCGATATGTCGAGCCAGCTCCCTGCTAAGCAAAGCATGAAGATCTCTAGTGATCACCCTTGATTGCCCTGTCGATGCCCAAATCAATCTGTCTGCCGCCTCCCCGGACGGAATAGGTAAGGCCAAGATCCTCTCGTCAACTGCTCCCTGAAGGCCTCCCTCATCAGCCCCTTGCTCTACCTCCTCTTACTAGGGACGAACAGATTGCTAACTTTGCACCCGGCAAGCCTTGTCACATCCACCATCGTCAATAAACGATAGAGCGACATCTCAGTCACCCAATTGTTCCCAAGACGTCAATGGAAAGCCCATCGCCAACAACTCATCTAACCGCAGGGAACACTAGTAGGGTGCGGGCGCAGATCTTCCTCCAAATAAAGGAATAATAGCAAAAATTAGGATTTTTTGATGGTAGTATGAGTCCGTTTCTCTTGACAAGCCACACCTTGTTTAGACCTCATGCTATGAGCATGGTTGGAATGGAGGGATTGAAGAGTGGCGTTTCGACATATCCTTTCTATTCTCTTGGAAGAGTGTTTTTCTTGTTGGGAGGTGTTGCGCGGTTTTACCCCGGCAACAGCCCGCACACTGGCCGAGTAGGGAAAGCGACTGCGTCCCTCCCGAGGTATTATCCGCTATGGGATTGCCGACGGCATGCAAGGGGGCTGTGAATGTACTGCCCCTGGACCGTACGGTGCGGGGGTCCGTGGAGGTACTGCCCCTACCCTCACGATTTTGCCCTTCAAAAGGCGCCTCGCAAGGAAAGGTTTTAGGCCTCCTCATTATAAGGCACAGACCTTTTCGCTGATTAGCCGATGTGAGACTAAAGTTCGGAACCCCATCCCACAACACAGCCCCCTAGCGGGAAGGTCTGTGCGCGGCCGGGGCCCTCCTTCTAGCGCCATCTGTTGCGGGGTTTCACCTCGGCAATAGCCCGTATACCGGCCGATCCGGAAAAGCGACTGCGTCCCTATTGTCCGCTCTGGGATTGCCGATGGCACGCTAGGGGGGCGCGGAGGTACTGCCCCTGGACCGTACGACGCGGGGGTCTGCAGAGGTACTGCCCCTACCCTCACAGTTTTGCCCTTCAAAAGGCGCCTCGCAAGGAAAGGTTTTAGGCCTCCTCATTATAAGGTACAGACCTTTCCGCTGATTAGCCGATGTGGGACTAAAGTTCGGAACCTCATCCCACAACAGGAGGCCTTGATGGAGGAATCTTCATGAATCCCAAGCTTTGGGAGGAGATCATATTAGTTTTGGAAGATCCATCCGCAAGTCCAAGGCTGTGGACTTGTGAAGCTCATAGGTGGATGAAGTAATCCACCTATGTATGATGAAGAATCACGTGTATGACAAGAGTTATTATCTCGATGTGTGGAAGCTTCCATGTGTGCCCTAGAGAGTTTGTGATTCATGGGTGGTGTCTCTGGATATTAGGAGTCAAGAGAGATGTCTCGTAATGCTGTGATCCAGGAGAGGGAGTCTCTTGATTTTGTGATTCTTGGCTTGGCCAAGAAGAAGGAAGATCTTGTAATCCCATTATTTCTTGGAAATAGTGGAAGATCCGGACTCAGTCCCTTGGTTTTTTCCTGTTGGGGTTTTCGCATAAGACCTTGGTCTCTTGTCTATTGGTACTTTTTGGTTGATCGCGTGCTCTATTTATATTCCCATGGTTCACATTATGGAAGACACAGAGATACACTTATGCTGTAGCATTCCCAGTGTATGTGCACTAGTTTCAGGTTCATGTGCTTGGATGCTATCGTCTCTGTACTAATATTCTTCACCATGTGAACTAGTTTGACTTGAGACTGTTTGTTTTGAGCTCGTTCAGTCTTTCCCGTCCATCAAATGCTATCAAAGCATGACATTGATCCAGCAAAGCGGTATGAGACCCGAGGCTCAGTGATCTTTTTTGATCGGCGAAGATGAAGACAAGTTGGTTTATTAGGCTCCATGGAAACAAGTGGAGAGGAAAGAGCAAGGATGTAAGCAATTAACGATCTTGGAAGAAAAAAAAAAGAAAAAAAAAAGGAGGGGAGAGATAAAGTGCCTCCTCAAACCGCTTTAAAAGATCTCGGTGATCTAGACAGTAGGAAGGACGAATTTTTTTTTTTAATCCGATCAACTCAAATCTCTCAAAAAAAAAATTAAAAAATATAAAAAATTTACAAAAGTAGGGTTTACGTTCTTTTTTTTCTTTCCTTGATAATTCATACTATAAATTGAGGTACCTAGTCCCTATTTATAATAGTAGTGAGATCCTTCCTTTCACAATTCGAATTGTATTCCTCTTCTAGTTTAAATAAGACTAGGTTTCCAAAAATAAATATGATAAGTAAAAATAATTACCAAAAAATTTAAATCCTATAGAAGGTAAATCTCAACTTTTACATCAATTTTGCCTCATGTTTCTAATTTACACGAATTGAAATATATGCTCGATCAAAGTATTTCCAAAAAAAAAAAAATCAGCTTGATTGACTTGTTTCGGGATCCAAATAATGAGATTTTAGCTTGTTTCAGTCTTCTAATAGATTAGCCCAAAGTTTTATATTTTAAAAAGTTGTCCTTTTTTTTTAAAAAAAAAAAGTTCATCCTAATCGAGCATCGTATGACCAATTTATGGCCTTCTGAAATTAGTGTTTGATTCGACTTTTTAATGTGATGGATCTTACTTCTGAATCCTATCTAGCTCTATTCATAGTTGTCAAAATAGTCCATATGAAGTCTAGTAATTTATATAGATTACTTGGGGGAGATGAGTAGGCACAACCTAGCTTCGTGAAACTGCCTAATGGAAAAGAAAGGTCCTCAGCAGCATATGGGTCTTTTTTTGGGAGACAACGGAAAAGCTTACAGCCAAGGTAGCAAAACCGGATGCGAAAGGATTTAGCCAAAGAAGAGTATACTATGAAGAGCTTCTTTCTAGCAGTGAAGATAGCTTTATTTAGCCCTTGCATGCAAAAATGCATAAGAAGTAAGGGAAAGATCAAAAAAATGTGTCCATCATAGTGGCATCAAATGCTTGAATCTTTGATGAGACCAGACTGCAGCAGGAGGAACCGGCAAGCAGCTCAATATTTCAATATATCTAAGGAATTGTCAAAGGCCAAGACTCCTTCAATGAACATTGTCAACGAAAACAATTCAATGGAAGCAGCTATTCGGAGAGCGGCATGTCCTTGCAGTCATTGAGGCATCTTAACGTGCGGGCCGTGCGGCTTTCAGTGACTTCAAAAGACGAATCCACAAAAGAGTCCTTCGTTTCACGTGGCCTAGCTTGGGTTCATGCACCCAAAATCGCGCCGCGTGTCTTAGACTTTATTTTATAGTAGAGTAGACGGCAAGCATGCCCTCGTTAGGTCATTAAGACTTGTGCGATGCTGCTATTTTAAAACTAGCGATTTCAATGACACATATTAATTAAGTTTGGATCGTTCGTACTCTTCAATGACATGATATGCATGTAGATTTTAATTCAACTGATAGGGAGCGTTGAGGAGCCGTGGGAGGAATTAGTGTCTTCATAAGAAGTCATAAAGTTGACACTAAATGGCCATTAACCATCAAGACGGACATATTGCAGTGCACAATTGCCCAACTTCAAAGAAAACGCACTTAAATTCTTGGGATGTACCAAGGACATTGACAAAAGCCAAAAATGAAACTTGAATGATATGATCATCATCATTCCTCGATTAATTATTGCAAATAGTGGAAAAGTTAATTGAACTTCCAGGATGGTCAAGACTTTCTTATTTCCGCTTACACAAGCTAAGACAATCATTTTCAAGTCTGTTTCCGCAACCTATAGGTCATCCAAGTTTTAAATATGATGGATGCCTAAATAGTGGGAACCCTCAAAAACTTTTCTTTCTCATTACATCGTAAATGAAGCATATTTGTTTATCCAATTAAGTCTGCGGGTAAAATAATGGCTATCATATTTGCTATTACTTCACCATAGTAGGAACAATAAACGACACCATTAAATGTTGGTATCGTTTGATTAATTTATTATTCAAATAATAAAATGTTATTTGACCATGATGGAGACTTGAAAAGTAAACGATAATAATAGCTCGATGATGCTTATTTTCTAAATTTTCACCACATATGAAACCAAGGGAGGCGTTCAAAACTCCACGGTTGTTTGACGTTTGAACTTTTCTTTTTTTCACCGGCTGAGCTTCCAGAATATTTGTTAGGTTGAGGAAAAAAAAATTATTTATTGCTGTCTGGCTTCCCGATAGACCAAACCATCTCTGAAGTCCTTTCGATGTGAACTCCTACAAATTCCTCTCAAAGTCCTTGTGTTGACCACCATCGTACGGCCCCTTACATGATGGTACGTGGAACACAAATTTTTAACGGATTTTCCACAAACTTTTTTGTTCTTTTTTTTTTTGACAGGTCTCATCTTTCGTCTCCAGGACTTCTAAGGATTTAAGGACTCGTTTAGTTCGCAAAAAGTATTTTTTCTCCTAGAAATATGATTCATGCGAAACAAATTTCTAAAAAAAATATGCACAGAAAAGTACTTTTGGCATATTTGGTTGACCATAGGAAAGTGGCAAATTTCAAAAGTGCTTATGTTTAGTTGGCCATTCATTTTCCTGGAAAAGTTATCTATAATTCATATTATGCCCTTAATAAAAATTAGGTCTTTAATGCTTCTTTAATGTTGAAGGATTTTTTTGAAAAAAAATAAAAATAAAATGATTCTCACCTCATGGGAAAGTAACTTTCCCATGTTTTTCATGGGAAAGACTTTCCTATGAAATGTGGGAATCATATTCCCATGGGAATACAACTTTCACATCTCTCTTCTTTAAAAACTCCAACCAAACAAGAGGCATCTCATTACTTTCCCGTTGATCACACTTTTCTCCCTTCTTTTTCCGCGAACAAAACGAGCCCTAAGACTCATGGCAAGGGAGACGGGAGAGGTTACATGCAAGGAGTTTACTATGTAGAGTGCGTCATGCCAATCATTGTATCTTCTTTCCAGAAATTTTATTTATCATGCACTCGTTTTAGATTGTCATCCTTCTTATCTCATCTTGGATTGTTCGCTGTAGTGCATGCATGGTATAGAATATAGTTTTTTGGGACCATCATGTGTCTAAACTTTGGCCCTTGTTGTTTGTGAAACTAGATGATAAAGTTCTGCTAGTGAGGCTGCCCACTTTTTGGTTTGGGGCGTTTTACATGACTAACTTCCAATACCGTAGACTGAGTTGGACACATGTTAAGAGACAATATGAGGAGTTAATAAGATTTAGATGAAGCAAAAAATGACATGTCTTTTCCAAGATCTCCATTTTTCCCATCTTTAACGTGCTCTAGCTTGGGATAAATTAAATAAGCAAGATTATACATTGAACCTAATTAAGTTGATGATATTTCATTTCCCTTTCCTGTTTCTTTATTTGTTGCAACCAGTTTGGCATCCTTAGTAGCATGTTTTTTTTTTTTTTTTTTTTGACATATTGATCGAAAAACCTACAAAGAGCAAACTGTTGCAGTTTTAACTTAGAAAAAAATTTAAATTTCAAAAAATAAATAAACCAACCATATCTTCTAAATTTTAGATGGTTTAAAAAGTTTAAAATACTTATCATTTTCTTCATACGCTTCTTTCAGAAGAATTACGAATATCGGTCACCTGATAGAGTTTATAAATTAATAGGCTATGGGTCCGGTGTTTTGGATTACTCAATCCACATTACTACTTTTCTGCTTCCTAACATGAGACAGAAAATTCTTCTCTCTTTTTTCTTTTTCTCTTCTTCCAAGCTTTTTTCATTTTTTTCTTATCTAAGCATCTGAGGAAGTCGGTCGAGTCAAGCCTCCAGTGATCGTGCTCGTTAGAGGAGGATCGGGATGAGCCAGATCGTTGTACCTTGGGAACGAGATCGTCGTAGACTTGTACATAGAGAGTGACTAGGCAAGCTTTTTTCAATCTTCTATATATTCTAGTAGGTCATTTTTTTATAATACTTTTATAAAATAAAGATATAGTAATTTTTAAACAAAATATTTTTAAAATAAACAAGCCTACCGTAGAAATTGCATTAGAAGGATGCTGTAGACATGGCATAAATAGATCGAGATCGTGAATAATGATGCTGCGGACCTGCACATACCAAATTGCTCGTCAAGCATATGCTGTCATATTTATTGCACACGCTCTAATGCAAATTTGTTTGCATGATCATCTTTTTCCCTCTAGTAATTAAACGCCTTAGCAAGCCTTGCATAGCATGGTGTGTCAACACCTGTATGTATCAATGAATTTTTTCATGCACGCAAGCCAGGATATTCACTGCATCTTTGTTGGAGCAGCTTTGCTGTACTCTAGCATTCTTCTTCAGTGATATTCTATATATGGAATGGAAACAAAAATGGAATTTGCAGGGCAAGATTCAAAAATGAGCATCATAGTTAGGATTAATGCAATTGCCAAGGAAAATGGTCCTCCATTAGTGTTTTTCTCCTTTTAATAACAAAATGTTGAGAGAACCACCAAATATTTTATTAGCAATGGAGAAGGTTCAAGAGAGAAACAAAAAGAAAGAGAATGAAGAAAAGGAAGGGAAACAAGTCCTTGATTGGATCTCAAAGCGAGAAAAAAAAGGTTTGAAGGTCTCTCGTTGCAAGTAGCTGATGGTTAATATGCGAATGGATGTCATGTTCAACAGTCTAGAACCTCAAGATGGCGTGCAAGAACCTACGTCCAATATCAATAAAACTTAAGTGGTCCACATGATGGATGATGATGTGTCCCTTGTTTTCAACATATATTCTCTTGGAGAAAGTTGGATGATGACATGTTCTTTCTTTTCAACATATAGCTTTATTGGCGAAAATAAATCGTCTCACTTTTGAACAATGACACCTTCTGCACTGTGGTACGATCCATGCAGACGTGTCTTCAGTTCTGTATCGGTTATGTACTGAATAGATCTTGGATACTTATATAGAGCTAAAAAATCTAAATAATATCTTTTGACCAATTATTTTAGATGAGATCTTGAGTTATGACAAATGGTATTAAAGTGAATTTGGTCCATAGCTCATGTGAACTACAGGACACCGCAGCATGATGCTTGTGATTAGCTTTGAATGGATATACATCTTTAACATGGCAAGGATGTCGAAGCTTAAATAGAGTTTGTACGAATGTATATTTAGTCCCATATCAGTTATGTACTAGATAAATTTTGAGTATCTATACAGAGCTAAGAAATTGAAATAATATCTTCAGGCTAGTCATTTTGAACGAAATCTTAAAGATCTTGAAGCCAACTAGCGAGATAATATGCTGCAAGAAAATAAATAAAAGATGACATTTTTTTTATTATTTTAAAATTTTATTAGACGCACACTTTAAAAGCACGAAGAGGTAACTAAGAACTTGGCAGACACCTACACTTTCAGACTTGCAGTGGGAAAAGTCTCTGCTATAATCATCTAATAGCATACGTACAAGGAAAAGCTGCATCGGATCTAGCAATCGAGCAATCGACAGCCTTTGTTTCCATCAACCAAGAGACCCATTGCTTGGGCGGTGGATGAGGCCATGACATGCCGATCAATCCAGCGACAGGTTTTCGTAATTCCAACGTCCTTTTAGACCATTTTACAGGTCTAATCATTTTCAAGGCAATATGAGTACGAAAGGATTGACCTTTTGTTGGCCTACGGGACGTTTTTTCTTCCTTTATTTATTGCTGGCCACGATGCGCATCAGCTCAGGAAGAGGTCTAAAGTGGGATGTTATTGGTCTAAACTTCTTGAACCTGGGTTGCTGCCCCTTCGGAGAAAACTTTTACGATGTTGATGGTATTTTCTATGGTTGAAATGGCTGGGGCAATATATACCTCATGGGCAAGTTGTGAAAAAGTCTATAAAAACGCGAAATCGTGAATCCTGTCCGAATCAATATGTTGGATCCGGTTTATATTACCTTTTTTTAAAAAAATAGCTTGATATGAGTTTAAAAATAATTGAACTGGAATGGCTGGGGCAATACCTCGAGAGCAAGTTGTGGAAAAGTATGGTCATAGCTAGAGGTGTGCCATAAAAAGGCGATATCAGAAATCCTATCTGAATCGATCTGTTGGATCCGGTTTATATTACTTTTTTTTGAAAGAAAATTGGTTTGATATCGATTTAAGAAAGATTTGAACTAAAATGGCTAGGGCAATACTTTAGGAGCAAGTTGCAAAAAAGTCGGGTCATAACTAGAGCTGTGCCATAATAGGGCCAAACCATGAATCCTATCTAAAACGGTATGTTGGAACTGGTTAATCTTACAAATTTTTTTAAAAAATAGTTTGATATTGGTTTAAGAAATATTTGAACTGAAATGGCTGGGCCAATACCTCAAGGGCAAGTTGTGGAAAAGTCTAGTCATGGTTAGAGTTATGCCATAAAAGGCCAAACCATGAATCCTATTCGAATCGATCTGTTGGATCCGGTTTATATTACTTTTTTCTTAAAAAAAATTGGTTTGATATCGGTTTAAGAAAGATTTGAACTGAAATGGCTAGGGCAATACCTCAGGGACAAGTTGCGGAAAAGTCGGGTCATAGCTAGAGCTGTGCCATAATAGGGCTAAACCATGAATGCTATCTAAATCGGTCCGTTGGAACTGGTTTATATTACAATTTTTTTAAAAAATAGTTTGATATTGGCTTAAGAAAGATTTGAACTGAAATGGCTGGGGCAATACCTCAAGGGCAAGTTGTGGAAAAGTCTAGTTATGGCTAGAGTTATGCCATAAAAGGGCCAAATCGTGAATCCTATTCGAATCGACGTGTTGGATCCGGTTTATATTACTTTTTTTAAAAAAAATGGTTTGATATCAATGTAAGAAAGATATGAACTGAAATGGCTAAGTCAATACCTCATGGACAAGTTGTGGAAAAGTCTGGTCATAGCAGGAGCTATGCTATAAAAGGGCCAAACCGTGAATCCTATCCGAATCGATCTATTATATCCGATTTATATTGTTTTTTTTTTTTAAAAATAGTTTGATATTGATTTAAGAAAGATTTGAACTGAAAAGATTCAGTTCGATTTTGGTTTAATTTATCGAAAAATCAGTTCTATCTGACCTGACCTATATGTATATATATAAATATATTCAAAACAGCCTGACTTGATCCGATCCCATCCATATATGTGTCTATGTATATTTTATTTTTTATATCCATGAACATTAATATAAATCGAACTGAACCGAATTATTCAAATATTTTCGAGCAATTTTTGTAGGTGTTTGGTTTGTTTTTAGCTTCGATTTTAGGAAACTGATTTAAATCAGCTCAATTTTGAATTTATCTTCTAACTAGACTTGTACACACGCCTAATAATAGCATGGACAAGTCCAGGGCTATAATCTTCTACTGTGCTAACGTATT
>JAOXJJ010000001.1:11533889-11550841 GCA_025769935.1 Phoenix roebelenii
TTTTTTCTTAAAAAAAATTGGTTTGATATCGGTTTAAGAAAGATTTGAACTGAAATGGCTAGGGCAATACCTCAGGGGCAAGTTGCGGAAAAGTCGGGTCATAGCTAGAGCTGTGCCATAATAGGGCTAAACCATGAATGCTATCTAAATCGATCTGTTGGAACTGGTTTATATTACAATTTTTTTTAAAAATAGTTTGATATTGGTTTAAGAAAGATTTGAACTGAAATGGCTGGGGCAATACCTCAAGGGCAAGTTGTGGAAAAGTCTAGTCATGGCTAGAGTTATGCCATAAAAGGGCCAAACCGTGAATCCTATTCGAATCGACCTGTTGGATCCGGTTTATATTACTTTTTTTTTAAAAAATAGTTTGATATCAATGTAAGAAAGATTTGAACTGAAATGGCTAAGTCAATACCTCATGGACAAGTTGTGGAAAAGTCTGGTCATAGTAGGAGCTATGCCATAAAAGGGCCAAACCGTGAATCCTATCCGAATCGATCTATTGGATCCGATTTATATTATTTTTTTTTTTAAAAAAATAGTTTGATATTGATTTAAGAAAGATTTGAACTGAAAAGATTCGGTTCAATTTTGGTTTAATTTATCGAAAAATCAGTTCTAACCTGACCTATATGTATATATATAAATATATTCAAAATAGCCTGACTTGATCCGATCCCATCCATATATGTGTCTATGTATATTTTATTTTTTATATCCATAAACATTAATATAAATCGAACTGAACCAAATTATTCAAATATTTTCGAGCAGTTTTTGTAGGTGTTTGGTTTGTTTTTAGCTTCGATTTTAGGAAACTGATTTAAATCAGTTCAATTTTGAATTTATCTCCTAACTAGACTTGTACACACGCCTAATAATAGCATGGACAAGTCCAGGGCTATAATCTTCTACTGTGCTAACGTATTGTAGTCATAGTTCTCAAATTTAACTCTTATTCCATACTCAAGCTGTTAGATTTTTTTTTTTTCACTATATTTTTGGAAAAATTAAAATTTTTAAACATTTATATTTTGAATTATCCTATATGTGATAACTAAATGAAATGAACTTACATCTAATAAAGTCCAATAGTTCAAGGTCTATTTGGATCTTGTATATTTCAGGCCAAGTGGCTAATATTTTGGTTGCACTCCCATTTAAATTTAAATTTCAAGATCTATCTTTGACCAAATTCTAAATTTATTTTTTTTTACCATCTCACCATTTAAATTAAATTTCAAAAATTATCTCAGATTTGATTCTTGCATTTGTAACATATTTGGCCACAATCCCATTTAAATTTAAGATGCAAAACTTAATTCTTGCATCTATAACATAGGGTTTATTCTCTCACCCATAATGTATGCTGGTAGAAATTTTCAAGCTTCGACATGATTATGGGCTAAACTAGGAGTGGCTTGGACGTCAGCTCCAAATAGGCTCGTGCTCCAATATCTCTTGGTCCATAAGAATTATAAACTTAGTTTGCTCTAATACTATTTATAATAATTTAAAATATCATCTAAAAAGACTAGCCACCTAGACCGGCCTATACAAAGACCCTAGTTCCAAATTCTCAAAAGAAAAGGATCCTTCTCTGTATCCTATTTTTCGTCTTTTTTTCTCTCTCTACTTTTCTCAGGGCAAATGAGAAGAGCTTTTAGGTCACTTGATTTTTCTCGTGATGGGAGGCTTTAGACTAAGCTAAGTTCGTTGTACTTTGAAACAATATCGTCAGACACCTGCATGGGGTGGGGGAGGGAGGCAAAGTTGTTCTAAGAATTGTGTTCCTATACCTCTCAATTCGAGGCATGTCTTTCTTATTGCCTTCACAATTTTTAATTTTGTAATTATTTTAATTATTTTTGAATGATAGTATATTATTTTTTATTGAGCTGAAATCGGATTGGATACTAATAGATCGATATGTATATTTATTTTATTTAACGAATATAGTTATGGATACAAGTATTAGTCGAATGCAAAAATTTATATTTATATTTGTTTTAAATATATACGGATGTAAAATAATTACAGAAAATATGAATATAAATATAGATATAAATTAGATAATTAAATTTTATGATCATAAAATTAAAAATATTACTAAATTGATGGTAAATCAAGTTAATAGCATATTAATGTGGTTATTTATTTTTTAAAAAAGTTCATTAGTGCTATATAAAATTAAATAGGGTTACAAATGGAATAGAATATTCAGATAAGAATTGCATGTGTCTATCTATATCTATATCCATTTTTCTTTAATGGATATGGATTCAAATATTAGTTCGATGCTCAAATTTTTATCTATATTGGTATAATTTTGGATATGAAAACAAATCCAGATATTATCTAATCCACTTCCCTCTTTAATTCTTCAACATAAGCAAGATCTCGTGCCAAATTTATCTCGGTGTGACTATAGCTTCAAAAGACGTTACCTCCCAAGGTAAAATATTTATCCCACGGTGGGAGGGGAAAAATGCATCAACTAGAAGCAGGGATGCTTTTTACAATGGAATCTTAATATCTATCAAAGATCGATTCCTCTGATGCGCTGTCTAATACTAAGATTAAAAACGGCCATTCTCGTCATATTCAGAAGATATATTATATTTGTAGATAACGTCGTTACGTCCTACAGAAAATATACGAGGATATCCAAAGCAGCAATTTGGAAATTTATTAATGACAAACGACTTTTATAACCATAATAACTGCTATCAGATGCCCATGAACTAGATAATGGAGCATATCTTATCCAAAAGAAAGGGAGGTTGGCGAAGGATATCCAGAAGTACACAATGCGAGAAGGATTGGAGCAGGAAAGATATATATTCGTGATAAATGGATCAAGAATGATGCAATTTCCGCTTTTATATTAAAGGGCAACAATGTCCATTAAACACAAAACTCCAAAGAGTTCTTCTAAAGAAACTGCATGAAAGGTGGTTCAGCAAACCCATACGACTCTCTGCAAATGTCAGCCATACCTGCTTCAAGTTACAAAATAATAAACCCTAACTCTTGCAAAATAACTAACAAATAATGAAAGAGAATTGCTGCAAGAGAAGCACCAAAATATTAAAAAAAATTATGGAGCGAAGTGTAACTAGCGGGTTAGACAAGCTCAACTCGAGCAAGATCGATAGACTAGCCAAAACTTGGCTCATTTCGTAAACAACCTAAGGTTCAAGCTAGCTTATCGGATTTTAAGTTGAACCTGGCTTGTTCTCAAACAGTTCATTTGACTTTGCGAGAACATAAGATATCTTGAAACTTTCATCTATGCATTTTAGTTAATTATTTTGATACTGATTCTATAAATAAAATATTTTTATATAGATTATATTCTCTTTTAATAATATCATAAGTTAGATGTTATGTTAAAATAATTATAAGTTATTAAATGTATTCATTTATTTATGTTATGAACATGTTTGAACAATCTAAGCTATCTCCAACTTGGCGGTCAAGCTAGCGAGCCAAATTTAAGGTAAATTCAAAAACAAACACGAGTTAACGTATAATAGCTTACTTGTTTGATAGCCCTCATCAATGATGAGGTCGGAGGGCAGAAAATATCCCCGTAGCATTGGACGCGCGGGCGAGAGCCCGACCTCTCTTGAGCTCAACAATAGCCATGTGCACTCTTCTAGTAATTGCTTTGCTATATCTTAAATCTCTTACCATATAAACGAAAATAGAATGAAAAAAATCTATGAGCCTAGGGCAGCTGAAGTGTAAACTGACCCAAGATGCCCAACTCTAACACCTCAGTTGATAGCAATATAATCTTCAGATCTCAGCAGCTCACGAAACCTTCAAGTACTCTTCTCCTATAAGCTTGCATTTGAAAAGATCCAAGTCCTCCACCTTAGCCAAGCAGGGCTAAGAATGAAGGACAAGCATGTAGTAGGCAAATCTATTCAACGAGCTGACCTATAGTAGACCGAAGAGATGACCTTCATAATTTTCAACACAAGAGGTCGACACTAGCAGCTCTCAAAACAAAAAAAATTCAATGGCACAAACAAACCGAAGTTTGCGCACCTGATCGCATTTTCGACCGTTTGATTAAAGATGCTCAGATCTCACATGTAAATTACTTTATTTAGTATAATTGATTTATTGTTTGTTATATACTTAGCATTTGTTTTTCAAGGACTCCAAACCACGCTGGCCAACCATCTCTCGCGCAGCTTCTAGCCGAACCCAGATGGAAAATAATCTATCAATAGAAAATTGGATGAGGCATTAAAATGGGCACGGTGATCGAGTCCTCATTCAGTGGGCATACCATATAAAAAAACATTTTTTTTTATGTATGCATTCTCTTTTATCTTTTTAATACCTAACCATAAGAGTATATTATATTTAAACAACCAAGGATCAGCCGGACTTCAATTTTATTTAAAACGGGAAACCACGTTGCGTCGCCTTCTCGAAGTCAACAGTTCAAAACCGTCACGAACTTGCAGGGGGGCCCGCTAACAGCCAGTAGTACCTCGCCACGTCGGTAGTTGGCCCCGTGCCCCGTCTTCCCAGGAGATGGGTTGTTATTTTAAATGCGCATGGGAGTTCGTATGCGGGGATTCATTTACCGGTGAAACGATCCGAGCCGCTCGTGGTGGAAGGGTATAAAGGTGTCGTACGATGGGAACGCGTCGCGGGAGTGCGCCAATCGATGGAGGCGGGACCCGTCAAGTTGGCGAGGGAGAGGGCGTATAAAAGGGGGGAGGGAGGGATGGATGGAGTCCTCGGTACCTCAAGCCGTCCTGCGTTCTCCCACTCCATTGCGTGGGGAGAGTGATATAGGGTTGGAGGAGGAGGAGGTAAGGTCTTTTCCTCTATTTCCCTTGGTTTTTATTTTTCCTTGGCTTTTGTGTTTCTCTTAGTCTTATTTTCTTGACCTAGTAGGGGTTTCTTAGTCTTATTTGCTTGACCCTCATAGGGGTTTTGGGCGGCCGCTAACAAAATGGGTGGAGGGTCGACGATCAGTCTGGAGGAGATCAAGAACGAGACTGTTGATCTGGTGAGCACTGCCTCGTTATCGTCTATTTTTATTGTTTTTCATCTTTTTGTCTCGGTTGTTGCCCTGCTTTTTGGTATTATTCACATTAGATGTTACTTTATTAGTTAATTTGTTTTTGCGTATGACTTATTTGATCATGACGGCGTGGAGGTAGGGCAGGAAGATCTGGTTATTAGCTAGATTTCAATGTAACTTGACTCTGGATTTATTTTTTTTATCGGAGACTTTATTCTTTGGGTTTTGGAGCTTTGTGGGGGATATTCTAGATATTTGTATTTTTTTTATTTGAGGAAATAGGCTGCGATCTGACTAGATTTGGATTTTTCAGATTCCAATCTACTTTGTCCCTTTTTTTTTTCTATTTTTCATGGGAGATTCCAATCGTCAGGCTTTCAGATCGAATGGAGCTCAAACTACTCTTAGATCTCCTTTATCTCCTTTATCCTTACTTCCAGTACTATAGGCATCTCATCTTCCCTGGACTCCAAGGAAGGAACAAGTAGAAGAGGAAAGGATCGAAACGAGATTCTTCTCTTTTCTTTTTTCTCTAATTTTCTGCTAACTAAAAAATATATATCAGAGATCATTAGCGCTCTTGTCGTTTTCTTCTTTTTAGGAAAAAAATGAAAAAATAAAAAATCACCGTGACTTCGTATCGATGCCCATTGCCGTTTCAACTCTGAGGGTACTTCCGTGGTACTCCCCTCGTCCGGTTGTTCCTCCCATCCCCTTTCTCGCTTGTCCCCCAACTTATTTTTTTTTTTAGAAAAACAAAATAAAAAAGTGATCGCCATAAAGAAAAATAATTTTCTAAAAAATTAAATATTTTTTAGAAAATATTAGATCCACCCTCCGATGCCCATCAAATGGCTGCGGTTGCAGACCATTCTACAAAAATAAAATTGTTCTATTTTGGACGGAAACCTTCCTCTTGTTCTCTTTTAGAGATGAGTCCATCGAGCAGTTAGGTCAGTTTTGGCCCTTTTGCTTTATTAGCTTTTTGCTTTCTTTAGTTAAAAAGATAGCTTTCTCCAAAGCAAAGTCGTTTACCATGAAACAGTAGCTTTTTCCTCCTCTCTATTTTAATATCCTAGGCTATAAATATGTTTTTTAGATTCGTTAGATTAATATTTGTTTAATTTCAGAAATCCAAATTATTAATATTTTTTTTCGATTTGATCCCGCACATTAGGCGGCATAAGATGGAGAGAGAGCATAAAAAAAAAAAAAAATAAAGTGGGACCCCCTTCCAACGCATTACTTTTCACTTGAAAATACTCTCTTCCGTCCTTATACTGCTCGATTCTATAGAATAAAGACCACAGATCCTCGGGCAACAGAATGGATGGTCATCAAAAAAGATAATCTATGAGTATTTATGGTATTATACACAACATGCATTATTTGATGGCCATAATAATAGTTGGTGTGCAGTACTTTGAATCTACAATTAAAACTAAATAAGTCGTAAAAATATTTTAGTTCATAAATAGTGCCATCTAGTATGGCTTTTTAGTTCATAAATATTTTAGTATGCTCTTTGTGATATGCTACTTTTTATTTTTTATTTTTTGGCTATATTTATACGCATGATGTATCATACTTCTATTTTAGTATTAAAAAAAATAAATAGTGCCATCTTTGCATGGCTTTTTAGTTTTTTTTTAGTTCCGAATTAATGAAGAGCTATTACTTTTATTAAGGCAGCAGTAGGAAAATAAATTTATGGCAGTTCATAACGGCCTTGGAAGGAGGGAAGCCACCGTAAGGGGACCGCGGTGCTCCATGTTCAGGATCACTGATTTGATGATGCTGTGGTTGTGTGTTCCTTTCAGGAAAGGATTCCGATTGAGGAGGTCTTTGAGCAGCTGAAATGCACAAAAGAAGGTCTCACATCGGAGGAAGGAGCCAACCGGCTCCAGATCTTCGGGCCCAACAAGCTAGAAGAAAAAAAGGTACATGTATTCTTTTTCTATCCACCATCTTCCATCTCGAGCTCTGTACTAAATGATAACCTGCTTTTATATGACAGGAGAGCAAGATTCTCAAGTTTCTGGGATTCATGTGGAACCCTCTGTCCTGGGTGATGGAATCGGCTGCCGTCATGGCCATTGCCTTGGCCAACGGCGGCGGTAAGCCCCCGGACTGGCAAGACTTTGTCGGCATCATCGTCCTGCTTGTCATCAACTCCACCATCAGTTTCATCGAAGAAAATAACGCCGGTAACGCCGCAGCTGCCTTGATGGCCGGTCTCGCTCCCAAGACTAAGGTGCGAAGCATCTCGAGTCCATACGTGGTTATTTTGAGCTCTCTCTTCTTGATAGTTTATTTACATGTATAAACTTGGCAACTACAGGTGCTCAGAGATGGTCGCTGGAGCGAGCAGGATGCAGCAATCCTTGTGCCTGGAGACATAATTAGCATTAAACTCGGAGATATCGTGCCTGCCGATGCACGACTTCTCGAGGGAGATCCGTTGAAGATCGATCAGTCTGCCTTGACCGGAGAATCCCTCCCAGTCACCAAGAACCCAGGAGATGAGGTGTTCTCTGGCTCGACCTGCAAGCAGGGTGAGATCGAGGCTGTGGTCATAGCCACTGGCGTCCATACCTTCTTCGGAAAGGCGGCCCATCTCGTGGACAGTACGAACCAGGTTGGGCATTTCCAGAAGGTTCTTACGGCCATCGGTAACTTCTGCATCTGCTCCATTGCCGTGGGGATTCTCGTTGAGATAATCGTCATGTACCCGATCCAGCATCGGAAGTACAGAGATGGAATCGACAACCTTCTGGTCCTCCTGATCGGCGGCATACCAATTGCAATGCCTACTGTCCTCTCGGTGACCATGGCTATTGGATCCCACCGACTCTCTGAGCAAGGAGCAATCACCAAGAGAATGACTGCGATAGAGGAGATGGCCGGCATGGATGTTCTCTGCAGCGATAAAACTGGGACTCTCACCCTTAACAAGCTCAGCGTTGACAAAAACCTTGTCGAGGTTTTCGCGAAAGGTGTGGATAAGGATCACGTGATCTTATTGGCAGCCAGGGCATCGAGGACGGAAAATCAGGATGCTATTGATGCCGCCATGGTTGGAATGCTTGCAGACCCAAAGGAGGTATAATTTCATACAGCTATCTTTCTACATGGATGTTAAGTTTTTCATGTTGCTACTTGCTTGGATAATTAACTATATCACTTCTAACCATTTTTCATATCTATTCTTCAGGCAAGAGCTGGTATTAGGGAAGTACACTTTCTCCCCTTCAACCCTGTGGACAAGAGAACTGCTCTGACATATATTGATGCTCATGGCAACTGGCATCGTGCGAGTAAAGGTGCTCCCGAGCAGGTATGTTGCTTTCCTCTTCTTCAGTTTTCTTTCGTTTGACATGGTTGGTACCATCCTAACTCCCACCGTTTATTTGGCATTGTGAATAGATTTTGAACCTCTGCAACTGCAAGGAAGATGTCAGAAAAAAGGTTCATTTTGTGATTGACAAGTTTGCCGAACGCGGGCTTCGATCACTAGGTGTTGCAAGACAGGTTTGCCATTGCATGTATAACAGCTCTCTTGTAACTGTAATGAACTGCTTAATTCCTCAAGCATTGCCTGTGCCACAGGAAGTTCCAGAGAAGACCAAAGAGAGCCCAGGGAGCCCATGGCAATTTGTTGGCTTATTGCCTCTATTTGATCCCCCAAGGCACGACAGTGCAGAGACCATCCGTAGGGCTCTGAATCTTGGTGTGAACGTAAAGATGATTACCGGTATATCAGCTCTTTTCTATTTTCCCATCCATGAATTTCCATTACGTTGACTCATTATCTAACATTGTTATATCTGTCTTATCCAGGGGATCAGCTCGCTATTGCTAAGGAGACTGGCCGAAGGCTTGGAATGGGTACAAACATGTATCCTTCCTCTTCATTGCTTGGCCAACAAAAAGATGAATCAATTGCTGGACTTCCTGTAGATGAGTTGATTGAGAAGGCTGATGGATTTGCAGGAGTATTTCCAGGTGGGCTTGATCTCTATAGTCCCAAACAACCAAATTTACTCCATAAATTTGATTGTAATATCAAACCGTCTTTTCCCCAACGAGACAGAGCACAAATACGAGATTGTCAAGAAGTTGCAAGAGAGGAAGCACATATGTGGAATGACTGGAGATGGAGTGAACGATGCCCCTGCTTTAAAGAAGGCTGACATTGGAATTGCTGTTGCTGATGCCACGGATGCTGCTAGAGGCGCTTCTGACATTGTCCTCACAGAGCCTGGTCTTAGTGTCATCATCAGTGCTGTTCTAACCAGCAGGGCCATTTTCCAGAGGATGAAGAACTACACTGTAAGTAATGAGGTCTTGCATGAAGTTCCTTTGCTTTATAAATTTTCCTACATTGCCCTAAACCTTTTGTTCTTGTTTTGATACAGATCTATGCTGTTTCCATTACCATCCGTATTGTTGTAAGTATCATATTGGAATAAGTTCCTTTGAATAAAACACCTGATTCTGGCCTTGCAGAACTTTCAGGTTGATCTCTTAATCCTGATTGTTGAGCTTGATATCTTATTTGCTTCTGTTCTATGTAGCTCGGCTTTATGCTCATTGCGCTGATATGGAAGTTCGACTTTTCACCCTTCATGATTTTGATTATTGCCATCCTAAATGATGGTGAGTTCAGCTAAAGGGAACAAATTGATTCATTCCATTTTTTGTTGCCTATTTTCCATTCTTTAACTGACTGCAAGACCTTTTTCTTTTTCCTCATAATTTGGTAACTGCAGGCACAATTATGACGATCTCAAAAGATCGAGTGAAGCCATCTCCACTGCCTGACAGTTGGAAGCTGAAGGAGATTTTTGCAACTGGCGTTGTGCTTGGCACTTACTTGGCATTGATGACTGTCATCTTTTTTTGGGCAATGCATAAAACAGATTTCTTCTCAGTAAGTATTCATCTTGTCCATTCTGTGCATAAAAAATGGTGAAGAGAAGCACATCCAACTTCTTATTGTATCGGTTATTAGTGATGCATCATGTCGTCATTCTGTTATCAATTTAATTTGATAGACCAGAAAGTGTTATAAATTTGTCTTTGCTACATAGCAGTCTGATTTTAAACTCTTAATCAAGGTGGACGGCATATAGTTGAATGAAAATTAACATAATGATCTTGTCAATACTTTGCAGGATACATTTAAAGTAAGATCATTGAGGGGCCATGATGAAGAAATGATGGCTGCTTTATACCTGCAAGTTAGTATTGTCAGTCAGGCTCTTATATTTGTTACTCGATCACGCAGCTGGTGCTTTGTTGAACGCCCTGGGCTTCTCTTAGTCACTGCCTTTGTTATTGCTCAGCTCGTAAGATTCTTCTTCTTATTAATATTTTTTGCAAAATATTGCCTTTTACTTTTATTATATGTTAATGTTTTTCTATCGGACCATCCAACTGATGTTTCAGAACTTCAAATTCTCTTAAATTAATTGGGTGCAAGTACTTGGAAAATATGAGTAAGGCTAGATAGTTCGCTAATTTGATTTTTGTGATACTGGCATGTTATTGTCTGTTCTTAAGAGTTTTACGAGGAATCCTGATACGCCATCTAAAGCAAGGCTATGTCTATCCTCTTGATATAAATATGCAAATTTTTTTACCGCTTGACTTGACTTTTTTTTTTTTTTTGACAAATTCAACTATTAGACTCCCATATGGATCAATCATCCCATTTCCACCACCTCAAAATGGACCTGGTATGGATTATGTCCTATCTAGGCATTATAAATACGCTATCTTTCTATCGGTTTGTTATCTCCTGAAATTACTTGGTTCAATAACTAAGAACAAACTTTGCTGTTATTCCTGTCTCCAGTCGGTTAGAATTGTGCTATAATATAGTGCACTTCCACCCAAGGATGGGTGGAAAAAAACCACAACTATTTATTATTGTCTAATATTCAGCTTTCTCCCTACTTTTGAACAGCTAAGAACCTTGGCTGTTGTTGTGTCTGCTTGAGCCCATTCAGGATTGTTGCTACGTTGTAACTATATACAACATAGACCACCATTAAATGGTGGGTTGTATTTTACATTTGCTGTCTCAATCGTTCATCCATGATACAGTAACATTGCATTTGGCAGGTCGCCACTCTTATTGCTGTCTATGCTAACTGGGGTTTCGCACGAATTAAAGGCATAGGCTGGGGATGGGCAGCAGTTATCTGGCTGTACAGTATTGTTTTCTTCTTCCCTCTTGACTTGTTCAAATTTTCCATCCGCTACATTCTAAGTGGAAAAGCTTGGGATAACCTGCTGGAGAAGAAGGTATTCACATTCTTACTTTCCACCTTGACTTATGTTCAAGATCATCCCATGGTCAATCCATGGCATTTGCTTCATCTGATTAGCTTGCCTGCGATTTCTTTCTTTCTTGCTGTTGAACTTCTTTTCATCTTCTTTGCTCATTATTAAATTTCAGACTGCCTTCACTACCAAGAAGGATTATGGTAGAGAAGAAAGAGAGGCTCAGTGGGCTATGGCACAGAGGACTCTGCATGGACTTCAGCCCCCTGAAACAACGAATCTGTTCAATGAGAAGAATAGCTACAGAGAACTTTCAGAGATTGCTGAACAGGCTAAAAGGCGAGCGGAGGTTGCAAGGTATGTGTCCCTGCAATCTATTATAAAAATACCTACTCTAGGCACCAACGCTTTGCTTTGAAAGTAGCATATATTTTGAAGAATTCCAGACAATATTAGCCATACAACAGCTTCTCAAGATTTTCTGCTCGCACTTGCTTAGTGATCAGAGAAAACGACAATGAAGCCTTTGTGCAATTTATATTGGAATAGTTGACTCTAAATTTCTCTTTGTTGGCTTCCGTAGTGCTCCTAGACACTGAATTCTTGTAATTGGTGATCATTTGCAGGCTCCGTGAGCTGCACACTCTGAAGGGTCATGTAGAATCAGTCGTTAAGCTCAAAGGGCTTGACATTGATACTATCCAGCAACATTACACTGTATAATCACCAGAGATATTCTCAATGATGGGCGATGGATGTTGAGGTGACGACCAAGAGCGTGGAGATAGCAGGAAACCTTTCTTCTTCTTTTTTAGTAACTTGGTATAGTGTCTTTCAGGTTGCAATATGTCTTGGTCCTGTAGCCGGTTTCCTTTTAATTTATCCTTCTCTTGGGAGTTGTGGCGACAGCGTCTGTTGACAACTTGTGCATGTAGATGAAAATAACGCAAACTTACTGTTCTTTTAGGAGCTGCTGCTATTTAACGAGCTTTTAAACAAAGTTGAACCTTTTTCATCCTATCCGATGCAACCACTTCAGAATTTGATCTGCGTATAGATTTTAGATCAAGGGGGAATCCCCTATAGACAGGAAGATGCTTTGATATGGAACCCAATTCCTATCGCATAAAGCTGCGGCCCTATTTTACTAAAGAAACGCTCCTTAAGATCCTTCAGGATCTGGAAATCGTTCTTTGACATCTATCTCTTGTTTGCAGGCTAGGTACATCTTGATCTGAAGGTGTATAGACTGATGTGCATAAATGGTGGATTACATTTCTGGCTGATGCTGTCATCTCAAGTTGGGTTGTGAAGTTTTTCTCCATGTAAGCTCTTGTGGGCTTATAGCTCCGTGATGAGCTGAACGTCTGAACCTGCCGGTGTAAATAAGCCCGAATGCCAAACAAAAGGGGCTCATACCTATTTGATTGGTGTTTGTTGAAAGGTGCCGTAAGACTAGTAGATCCTATGCTTCCGTATTCATCATTTATGATAGCTGCTACGAAGCAGGCCATTCACCAAATCAGAAGTTTATTCGATGGAGCTACTCTCGTACCGTGACGAATTTTCAACGTTTTTTATGAACCTATCGATCATTTAGGTTCTATAGATATTTGCACAATATTTCTTATTCATAGATCTACATCTGCTTTTATATGGTTAGATGTGAAAATATCAATCTTTGAAATAGGGATTAAAGTGTTGGATTTATTTGGAGAGCTGAAGTGGGTAAAACAATACTCATCAATGAACAATTAATTATAGTAACACTTGTTCTTCTGCTTCCTTTAGAAACTCCCGGAATGATGGCAGAGGGGGAGAGAGAGAGAGGGAGAAACTAGGGAAGGTCATCCACTTTCTTTTTTCCCTCCAATGATTGTTGTTTGAAAAGAAAAAAAGATCCGAGTAATTTTCAATGGCAGTGATTCTAGCACCCTTCAGCAGTCTAAACCAGTATTTGCCTCGTCACCTAGGTATCTACAAATATATTGGATGCAAAACTTTGATATTAAACATTTTGTTCAAATAGAAGAAACATGGTTTCCAGAGGGGACTGTCTGGTTCCTTGTTTATGGAAGCTGGACCCCTTTAGGAGGACATGCATTTAAGTCATAGTAAGAATATTTCCAGATTATTGAAAATTCTTGTAGCAACCTTGATTTTTCTTTTTTTATGCCTTTGACGGATTGATTCTTTGGATTGTTACCTTTGAATAGATTATTTGAGAGCTGTTCGATGATTCACAGAGTTTATAATACGTACGATTTTAAAAGCCCATCTTAGAGTACTATCTTTGTGTGGCAAATAGTGGTGCCCAAACGCCTTTCAAATATTATACCATGCCCTTCCTAAGAAAGAACTAATGTCACTGTTGAGTCCTGACACATAGTAATGTGATAAGGTGCAGCTACATATTCAACATGTATTTTATTTTATTATAAGGAAATATAACGATCATCTAATATATCTAGAATTTGACTATTTTTTATTTATTTTTCAAACGAAAATATGGACCTCTCGAGTTGGCTTAAAACTTAAATGGCAACTCTAGCACCTCCTACGTACACGACTGGATGGGACAAGCGTCAAAATATCCACATCCGTGGAGCAGATATTTCCTTACAAGAATGGACCTAATCTGGATCCTGGCAATTAAGCACGGATCAGACATGATTGCATACATTAGATATTAATCAACGGGACGCACATCTAGCTCTTCGGAATTTAATTATGTAGGTGGCGAGCCACCACAACCCACCCTACCCTAGAGTTATGGAAGAACATGATATTGAGGTACTTCATTTTAACAGGTACCACTGCAGGAAGCATATCAATGGCATTGCACGAGGAGGCGTGCTCCAAACTCAGGGAACCCCATTGCGCACCTCTTCTCACCGTGCTCCAAACTCTAACGTACCAAATCACCCACACGCACAACAGACTTGAAATCTATAGAGCTGCTCTTGGAACCTAAAAACTACGCCTGAAATCTTGTCTTCTAGGCTCGAAGGACTTTGTGGCTTGTTGGATATGATTATAGCATGGTAGTTGTTTCTTAAGCATTGCATTCTTTGGCGAAGATAAAACTTCCACCGCATGCTTTTAGGTTCATGAAAATGTTGTTGCATTTAGAACAATATAAAAGATCAACTAGCTAAATATGTATTAACTTTCCAATTCAATGATATTAAAGAAGATTGACTTATTACACACTTTACGTCCATAACCCTATGAGCTTTAATTGTGTAAACAATGGGACAAATTGTCTTGTTGTCTTCAAGATCTATTACAAAATCATCCTCTATATAGGGTCCAAGCCTTGTAGATTTAGAGTTTAGGGTTTATATGGGTGTTTCAACTCTAATGCAAGTGTCAAGAATTTGAACGTTAACACATCATGACAAGCGTGCAACAAGCTTACTGCTTTAACTATTGTTTCGGTGTACAGTGTGAAAAAATCTGATGTCACTACATATTTAGTATGAATTAAAATCTATTGTTTCGGCAGTTGATTAGGACAGTGATTGAAAGGCAATAAACAAGATCTTTGTCGTAGTTGTCAGGCTTTAGTGTGAGAATAACTACGATGTAGTTTTTATTGCGGGGCTTGCACGCAATTCAGGCGAACAAGACCTCCACCTTACCGGTGCTGCCATTTTTGCTCTCAAATTCGAGGGTTGAACTTAAAGTGGTCGGACGAGCTCCGAGCTAAAGAGATGAGTTGAACAGTCGATTATAATTAAGCTCGGATAAAGAAATATGCTCAAGAGTCGACGTGCAAACAAGAAAGGCAGTCCACGCGAAAGATTTTGTCCGACAGAGAACCCACCTAAGTCGGACAAGAATTTCTTAAAAATAGTGAAAAATTAAGAAAGATCCAAAACAGAGGTGAAAATGTAGATACCTAGAGATTATTGGGTACTGTTTATGTAAGGCGAGGATCGACATCTGTGCCAAATAAAACGGACGTATATTTTAACTGCCCGATGACCGCCCTCTTGTTACGGACATCGTGGTGTTTAACCATGCACGATTGTGGACTAAGATGTAGCTATTGTTGGAGAGGATCTAAATTGCTTTATAGCGCATTTAATGGTGGCCCCATGGTGAGCTACTGTTGTTCCATTGGTTGATATTGTTAAGGGAGAAGATATAGATGAAAGAGATAATGTTAATCAAGTGGCTTCAAGTGGTTGTGATAAGCGTCAAGGATCAGATTAATTTGAATTAGATACCATTGCTTCAAGTTTTCAATTTTTTCCAGCTGATAATGTTGATCTTCCTGGCTTCCACACGGCTTCTGTTTTATTTTTTGTTATCGATCTTTATCATTGTAAACTTATCACCTTATAACATAATTCTGGGCAATACATATACTGTTTTCGGTATGAAAACCATAACAATTTTTCCAATCTTTCAGATATCAGCAAAGATCGAATCCAAATCCGTATCAGTCATAGCTACATGGTCACTGTTCACACACCTCATTCTTTTTTATCATCTTGTGGATGGGGTGACATACTCTCGGACAACAAAACTTTGCAAAGAAAACAGTTGGTCTGGGAGATGTTTGCATTACTACCGTACGATAGGAGAGTGGAGACTAGATGAGGGCTTTGGAGCCAAAACCCATTTGAAACCTGTTGCTGGAAACTGGGCCCGGGGGCGATCACTCGGCCGAGGAGGGGGAGCTCCGGTGGGGGTCGATGGGCGGCGTCCTCCGGGAGACCTGCACTGAAGCCGGTGGTCGGGCTTGCCGGCGCCGGCCCTCCGATGCTTAAGTCAGAGGGGAGGCCAAAAAAAATGTGTGGAATATAAATGTTGCTTTTTAGGCAGAAGGCAGAGAGAGAGTCCTCCTCTCCCCCTCCGGGGAATTTCCCTTTTTATAGAGGGGGAGGGGTTTACTTGCGAGGTGACCGGACGGGTGTGATATTGCATGATGAGGCGTGGGCGGAAATTAATGCCCGACCAGGTGAATTCCGTAGAAGAATAGACTAAAGCTTTCGTATTACTGTGGAGTCATGCCATCATTTATGGCTGGGTCGATTTATCGTATGAGACTGAATATCCGTAGGTGACAGGAGCCATGCACCATTAATTACTGGACGGGCTGCCTGCGGAGGCCGCGCACGCTAACTGTTGAGTGGACTTAGCGTCTGGGAGAGCCGCACGCTTTAATTATTGCGTGGGAAAAACATCCGTAATGATGGTTGCTGAGAACGGTAGTGTTTATAGTACGGGGGTGCAAAAAGGGGCGCTTGGTAGGCTTCTGCTCTGCGGGGCGCTCGCTGGTCAGCGAGGCGCTCCCTGCTCTGCAGGGCGCTCTCTGGTCTGCAGGGCGCTTGCTGCTCTGAAGGGCGCTCTCTGCTTGGCAGGGGCGCTCTCTGGTCGGCGGAGGCGCTCTTATCGGTCGACCTTTCCCCCAACACTACCCTCGACTTCCGAGCTCAAGCAGCTCGCAAGGTCGAGCGCGGGAAGTGAGGGTGTTAGGTTGCTCCTTGCTCTGAGGGGCACTTGGTGGCTCCCTGCTTGATCAACTTTTCCCCCAACACTACCCCCGACTTCCGAGCTCGAGCAGCTCGCAAGGTCGAGCGCGGGAAGT
>JAOXJJ010000001.1:11571247-11590636 GCA_025769935.1 Phoenix roebelenii
GGGGGGGGGGGGGGGGGGGGGGGGGGGGGGGGGGGGGGGGGGGTGGGGAATGTTGACAAGGTGAATCAAAGAATCTTAGTAAATTTTATAGCGAAGAATATAATCAAAACCCTAATGGCCATTGAAGAGGAGGTGCCATATGGTTACAACATAGTAGGCACTTGAGAGCCATATTGGAATCTCACTGGGTTCTATGGAGAAAGCCTACAGGGTTCACCAAGTTCTAACAAGCATTGTAATTATAATCCAGCACAAATTCAAATTTACATAACAAGGAGAACTAAAGAGGTGATATCCAAAATAATATACAAGGGATTTATGGAGAAAGAGCTTTGAATATCCATCAAAGAACAAATAGTTCTTGTTGCCGCTAAATTCTGAACCAAGATTGAGGTGCTGCACGGCTTGCTCTGAGGTCGGTGAGAACCGAAGAAAAGTCAGGTTGGATAATACTGAGGAGAGGAAAAGCTAATTGCCGTCGAGGCCAACCTCCAAGAGATCTGCTTGCCCGAAGGTTTTCGATGAGAGTCCCTCTGATGCTTAAGTTAGAATAGTAGAGCAATAGGAAGAAAATTTGTAGAATTGAATATCCAAAAAATAAACTTACTCAAAGATCCCTGGCCTACCCCTTTATATAGAGTAGAGTACAGATCTGTTACCTGATTTAGTGCGACATGTCTTAACTGTATGATAACGATCGGCACCATGCTTACAATGTGGTAATCATCATGTACGAGCAGCACGTGATAATAATCACACCAATCATGCATTAACTGCGGTATCACCATAACTAATGGTTTTTATTAGTACGAGCAAAGAGGCACCTCGATTTTACTGAAGTTGTTCACCTCGGTTGAAACCGAGATCATGGAGGTTGGTTTAAGCCGAGGTCAAGATGTCTAATATTTTTCTTATGATTTGCACCCTACTTTTGAGGCCGAACTAAATCTTAGTTCAAGTGATGGAAATAGTCATCTTGATCGAGGACAAGGCATTTACAAGGAAGCTTTAATGCATTGATTGATCTTCTCGAAGTGCCATCATATTGTGGCTGTCTCGAAGTGTCATTATTCTGGAGTTTTTTTGAGGCCCTAATATGTGGTTGATTCAGTTTGGGAAGTCGAACCATCGCTTTAATGAGAGCCATTCATACCCCTATATTAGGGCAGCCCCTTCCATCATTTTGCACTTCTTGCTTCTTTTGTAAATCTCCCTAGCGGCTTGAGGTTCTCCTTGGTGTTTCTCTGGCGAAGTTCTCCTTTGGTACTCCTTCTTGCATCCTTCCTGATTTCTTTCGACGATCATCGGTGAGTTTCCGCTTTTGGCTGCTCGAATTTTTTCTTTTTTGCCTTTTCCCCCTTTGGTATTTTCTATTTTCCATACCATGAGCGAGGCTGAGATCGAGGTCTTAGTGGGGAGTCGGTCGTCCGACCAATCTCCTCGAGTTGAGCATTCCTCACCTCCAAGTGAGGCTAGGCCCGAAGTCCACTCTGGCCCATAATATGAATTGTCGGCCCTCACCCAAGAGGAGATGGACTTATTCTGAGCTCAACACTTCATCCCTCCTGAGTTCACTTTTGAGCTCACCTGTCTTAAGGGCTGGATGACAAAACCTCCTCTTTCTCAGCTCGGCTTGTATGAGAAAATTCTCAAGGCTGGGCTTAGATTGCCTCTCCACCCTTTCATCATACAATTAATGAGAGTTTATAGCTTTATCCTGACCCAGCTAGTTCCGAACTCCTAGTGGGTCATCATAAGTTTCCTTGCCCTTTATTTTCTTCATAATGTCCGAGTCTCAGTTTCTCTCTTTTGGAGATGTTTTACTCTAAAGAGGCATCCTCGAAAAAGCAATTGGTGATATTTTTCTTTTCGAAAAGGCTACTAATTGATTCGACATGCTTCCTCTTCTATTCACGAATAGAAGAGATTTTTTTTTTCATTTCTTCTGACCAACTATGGCGATTTGAGACCCTATGGAGGACACCTCGGAGATCTTTGAATCAACCTCCACGGTTGTCTGGTGACGATCAAAGATCCTTGGGCACCCTTCATAAATTGAAGATTCCTCCACTGCAAGCACTATTGTCCGAGGGAACACTAATCAGTGTTGGTCTGAGCCCACTAGACCCTCAGGGTAAAATTTCTTAGAATTTCTTATTTTTTCTTTTGTCATATTTTATTTTTTAACATTCTCTTAGGTTTTGCAGCTGTTGTTGTCATAAAGACGGATGTGGCATTAATCCGAAAAGCAATGCGCAAGAGGGCGACAATGTCTGGGAGTGAAGCCCCTAAGAAGAAGAAGACAAAGAGGGGATCTACTTTGGATGCTTCCGAGACAATGGCTGAAGATGCTATTCTCAAGGTATCAGAACCTCGGAGAGAAAGAGTGGAGCTCAACGCCAAGGTTGAGATTGTGTCACCCAAGAGGTCGGCTCCTATGGAGGGGATCATCCTTGTTCCGCCATTAGCCGCTGCTTCGACCTCTTGTTCGTCCTCATCTAAGGCAACTACTTCAACTCAAGCCAGACCGAGCTCATCCTCTACTTCAAGTTCTTCTCTCCTCCTACCTTCGAGTCTCATATCTTGAGGTGGTTGGTGAAGGTTTTCGACTCAGCCTTGATGTCTCTTCTGGTGGTCACTAGGTCAGAAGAGTATACCTTTGACACTTGAATTGTAATATCGAGCTGCCTTTTGTTGATATGTTGCCATATAGATTTGAGCGCGTTCTCTAGCTCTTCTAGAAGATCGAGATTAGCTCGAAGCTGATCTTAATTTTTGTGGTTGTTGAAACTTTCTATTCGAAGTGACAAAAGTTTGATCTCTAGTGGAATTACTGCTTCTGTTCCAAACACAAGGTTGAAGGGAGTCTCTCCGGTAGAAATTTGATATATTCTTCAATACTCCCATAAGACATTGTAGAGCTCTTTGGTCTATAGTCCTTTTGCTTGGTCCAATCTTGTTTTTAGCCCCCGTAGAATTGTTCGATTGGTCACTTCGACTTCTTCATTAATTTGAGGTGCACTACTAAAGTAAATCAGTGATCAATGCCAAGCTCAGCACAAAAGTTTTCGAATCGAACATTGTCGAATTGACTCCCATTATCTGTGATAATTACTAAAAAAAGTCCGAACCTGCAAATTGTAGCCTTTCAGACAAAGTCTCAAGTTTTTACCTTGATAATTCGAGCTATTAGTTCGGCTTCTCTCCATTTGGTGAAGTAATCTACAACCACGATAAGAAACTTATGATGCCCAATTGCCACTAAAAAAGGTCTGAGGATGTCGATTCTCCATTATGCAAACAACCGATGGATTTTGGTCGGTGTTAATGGTGCCGCTGGTCGTCGTTGGATGCTAGCAGCATATTGACATTGGTTGCATTTCTTGACGAACTCGGCCACATTCTGCTGTAAGGTCAGCCAGTAGTATCTTTGTTGTAGAATCTTGTAGGCCCAAGATTTGCCCCCAGATGATGCCACAGATTTCTTCATATTCCTTCCGAAGTGCATAATCTACCTTGGTTGGATGGAGGCACTTGAGAAGAAGCAATAAGAATAATCTTCGATATAACTTGCCATCAAGAATGACATAATGGCAAGCTTGACGCTTTATCCGATGGGTTCTAGACCGATATGTAGACAATTTTTCATTCTTTAAAAAGTCGATAAGAGGATCCATCGAGCTCGGCTCCACTGTGATGTTCATCATGAACTCAGATTCCTCGATGCTCGGCATCTCTAGAACTTCAAAATACATGTCTTTAGCCAGATTGACAGACTTCGAGGTGGCCAATTTTGACAGCAGGTCAGCCCTTGCATTTTCTATCTATATTGTACATCAAAGCTATAAAAAGCCAAATTGATGTCCTTCACCTTTTGTCGAAATTTAATTATTGATGGCCCTCGAGCCTCAAACTCTCCTCATACTTTGCCGAGGACTAAATGTAAGTCACTAAAGACTATTAGTTGTTGAACACCGAGCTCCGTAGCAAGCTTGAGCCTAGTGATAAGTGCTTTATATTCAATTTCATTATTTGAAGCTGGAAACTTGAATTGTAGTGCATACTCCATAATTTCTCCATTTAGGCTTGTAAATATGAGTCTAACTCTGCTGCCCCCCGAGCTTGATGGCCCATCCATGTGCAAGATCCATGGTTGATTGGTAATCTTTTTTTTCTAGGGAGCTCGGGATGATCTTCATCGAGAAAGATACATTCCACCAGAAAGTCGGCAAACACTAGTGCTTTGATTGATGGCTAAGGTTGATACTCAAGGTCGAACTCTATGAGCTCGACTGCTCACTTTGCAAACCATCCTGCATTTTCAGGTCTTTAAAAAATTTGTCTTATTGGTTGGTTAGTTAGGACTGTAACAGAATGGGCTTAAAAGTATGGTTGAAGTTTTCAAGTTAAATGATGAGAGCATAGACCACTTTTTCCAATTTGGAATACCTCGTCTAGGCATCTCACAAAATTTGACTTGTATACTAGATCCGCTTCAAACATCTTTCTTCTTCTCGCACAAAGATCGAACTTACAGTGAAAGGAGAAACCACTAAATATAGATAAAGTGTTTTTTTGACCTGCAGCTTGGTAAGGAGAGGTGATGAGTTGAGTTACTCCTTTAGTTGGTCAAAGGCCACTTGATACTCCTTGGTCCATTGAAAATTCTTTAGATACTTTAGAGCTTTGAAGAATGGGAGGCAGCGCGCAATTGATTTGGACACAAATCTTCCAAGCGTTGCAATTCGACCAGTCAGGCATTGAACTTCTTTGATAGTCTTCAGTGGGTGCATTTTCTGTACTTCTCGAAGTTTTTCCGAGTTTGCCTTCATACTCCGTTGTGTTACCATAAATCCTAGAAATTTTTCCGAGGTGACTCCAAGGCGCAATTAGTTGGATTGAGCTTCATTCAAAACTTTTTGAGAGTTATGAAAGCCTCCTCCAGGTTGGTTATATGTTGCTCTACTGCTCAACTTTTCACGAGCATGTTGTCCATATATACCTCCATATTTTGACCAATCTACTCTATAAAAAATTTGTTGGCGAGACGTTGGTAAGTTGCTCTTGCATTCTTAAAGCCATAAGGCATTACTTTGTACCAGTAGAGATCCTTGTCGGTGAGAAAAGCTATTTTTTTCTCATCTTCAGGTGACATCTAAATCTGGTTATACCCAGAGAATGCATCTATCAAGGTCAGCAGTTGATGTCCTAAAGTTGCATCTACGAGATGATCAATCTTCGGAAGTAGGAAGCTATCTTTAGGATAAGCCTTATTCATGTCAGTGTAATCCATACAAACTCGCCATTTTTCATTAGCTTTCTTGACAAGTATGATATTAGCTTGCCAGTTAAGATAATGCACTTCGTGTACAAAGCTGGACTCCATAAGTTTGTCAACTTCTTGGTCTATGACTTGTTGCTTTTTTATGGGAAGTTTCTTTTCTTCTGTTGCACAGATTGGTAGGCCAGGTTCACATTGAGCTTGTGAGCGATCACTTCGGAGCTTGTTCCCTACATGTTAGTGGTCAGCCAAGTGAAGACGTCAGCATTGGTGCAGAGAAAGTTGATCACTTTAGTCCGATTTTTCTCATCAAGGTTCGAGCCGATCTACACAGTTCGGTCAAGTTTGTCTTCCCTCAAGGAGACCTGCACCAATTCTTTGTCTGGTTCATCCTATTGCTCCTTCAATTCATTTCTTGTGTCCAACCCTTCAATGGGTAGAGTTTCCACCGGTTTCTTTTTTTTAAGAGTGGCTATGTAGCATTGATGAGACAATACTTGATCACCTCGGATTTCTCCTATTCCACTTCTAGTAGGAAACTACATGATCAAAGGGTAAGTAAATACCATAGCTCGAAAAGCATTGAGGATAAGTCAGCCCAAGATTGCATTGTAGACAGAGGGGTCCCAAACTGCCAAGAAATGCAACCTCAGTATACTATCTTGAGGCTCGTGTCTTGTAGTGATCGGTAAATTAATTGCACCTTCTATAGGGACCGAATCACCTAAAAGCCAACTAGAGGTAAGTTGACTTTACGTAGTGGTTCGGTGGATAACTTCATTCATTGGAGGGCATCATCAATGACACATTAACCAAACTTTTGTTATTCACAAGCATTTTCTTTACATCATGATTTGTGATTGTAAGACAAATAACTGTAGCATTATTATGAGAAGTTTGTATTCCTCCCAGGTTAGCGTCGGAGAAAGAGATGATGTCTCCTATGTGCTGCCTCTTCGGAGCAGCTCTTACCTCCTACGGCACTCAATCGTTCGAGGTGCTTGGAACCTTGGCAGTACCGCCAGCAATTATGTTGATAACTCCCACTGTCGAGCAATTATCAATCGACTCCAAGGGTGGCTGATCTGAGGCAGATTCTTCTCGATCACACTGAGCATGTACATATCGATCTAATCATCCACGTCGAATGAGTGCCTCAATCTCATTCTTAAGTTGGATGCACTCTTCAATATCATGTTCATGGTCTCGATGGAATCGACAATAATTCGTTTTATGTCTTTTATTAGTCGGTGCCTTCATTCGATGTAGAGGCCGTAAGTAGCCTCGGCCATCAATCTCCATAGAGATTTATGTCCTCGGTGCATTGAGAGGAGTATACCTCTCAAACTTTCGAGGAGGACATTCTGGATGATATGGACTCTTTTCTTCACGTGCTGAATCCCTCCTTGACATACCCCATTCTTCTTGTCTCCTTTTGCCTACTCTGCCAGGTCATCCCCTAGCCACTCGTGATGAGAGGCCATGGCTTCCTCTGCATTAGCATACTTTTTAGCTCGTGCTAATATCTCGACGAAGTCTGCAGGAAAGCTCTTCTCCGAAGAGAAAAGAAAACGAGCTGCCTTAAACCGCCTTTCATTGCTAACATTTTGACTAACTGATCTAGGTCATAGACTTCCAACATCGCCATATTGAAGCGCTTGGCGTAATCTTTGAGGGACCCTCTTTTTCTCTACTTAACATCGAGCAACACATTGAAACCATGACGCTGTCTTCGGCTGGTGATGAAGTGCATCATAAAAGGCATCTGAGCTGCTCGAGAGAGTGGATCGATCCGGACTGAAGCTCTAAGAACTGAAACTGAGTTGCTTTGCAAAAAGTGGTAGAAAAAGCTTTGCATAGCACAATATCGGTGACTCTGTGCAACATTATGAGGGCCTTAAAGCTCTCCAAATGATCCAAAGGATTCAAGGTGTTGTTGTATAGCTCCACCTGAGATATTTTGAATCAAGGTAGGATTGGCTCCTCCCCGATCCGTTAGGAAAAAGGCAATTCTGCGAAAAAATCGAGGTCATGGTTTGACCTCGAGGTCTGTCCCTTGAGCACCTAAATCTGACGGTCGATCTCCTCGATCTTTTTATCGAGGTCGGCTTCTTGTCGCGGTCGAAATTTTTTTGCAATGGGAGCTTGGAGTATGTCGCTTCCCATCCCAACTGGACTCCTATGACGGGTGTGTTAACTCTAGTGAGACTTAGGACTTTGGGGTCGAGAGTGGTGGATGATTTGATGCATATGAAGAGTTGGTTATTAGGAGGGGCGACTGGGCTGAACAGGTTTTAGTAGCCTTGGGGTCAGCCATGTTGTAGTTTGCTGCAAGCCTTGAAGTGTTGAAGTCAAGGCTTGCATTTACTGTACGAGCAGATTAAATTGCTCGATATTCACCAGTGCAGTAGGTTGTAACGACGGAGCGTGCTCCGGGCTCTATAATGAACCACATGATGCCAGAGCTCTGCGCTGCAAGGTGTTGGAAGCTCCACAACTCCTGTGTGACCTCATGATGATGATTTCTCCTTTCTACAGATGTTCACGTGCATGACCTCGTGATGGTGGTTTCTCCCTTCTTCAAATGTTTGTGTGCATTGTTTTTCTTCTAGCACCAATCTGTTGCCGCTAAATTTTGAACTAAGGTTAAGGTGCTCCTCGGCTTGCTCTAAGATCGGTGAGAACCGAAGAGAAGTCAAGTTTGGTGATGCCGAGGTAAGGAAAAGCTGGTCCGCAAAAAGTCAGTTTGCCAGCAAATTTCCGGTGGAGAATCCTCCGATGCTTAAGTTAGAATAGTAGAGCAACATTGTGGAAGAGAAAAAATTTATAGAATAGAATCTCCAAAAAAATAAACTTACTCGAAGATCTCCAATCTATCTCATTATATATGGTGGAATAAAGATCTGTTACCTAATTTAGTGCGACATGCCTTAACTGTATGATAATGGTTGGCACCATATTTATAATATGGTAACCGTCGTGCGAGCGTAACACAACGACAATGACGCTGATCATACATTAATTGCGGCGTCGCCATTTTTGATGGTCTTGTTAGCACGAGCAGAGTGACATGTAAGTTTTCACCGAAGTTGTTCACCTTGATAATTAAGACCGAAATTACGAACCTTGATTTACACTGAGGTCAAGATATCTAATATTTTTTCTGTCAAATTTTATTTAAAAAAATTATAAATTTTTAGGAAAAATCTCATGGGGTACCCGACAATGGTCCAATCAATCCTATGCAAAACTATACTTCTCGTCGTGGAATTGGCCATTCTCATCCAAAGCGTGGCACTGAACCTAGCGATGAATTACGTGGTAGCGAGACTTTTGAAACTGACGCGAGTGGTATGTGTACTATTGATGAGTTGGACAAAGTAGGATATTTATGGTTTTTGGAAGGATGCGGAAACGTGATCTTTAGAAGAAGCAGGACTTGCCCATGATCAAATGGTAACAACAATGGTTAATATTGAAGTCGGGTTTACGGTTTAATATCAAGATTTTTTTTGGATATGTACTCCAAAGTGTGGTTCGATCACTGATGCATACTAGTTGTTCGAGAACATCCCTCAACAGAACCTGACATCTTAGGATAATATGACTATGGGTCCTGTGGGTTCCTAAGAAGCTGGCTATTGCTCATGATCTTTTCTAAACCATGGATAGCATCGTTGATAATATTATCTCTTCAGACTAAATACACATTTGCATATTTTTAAGTATCCAGAATTTCTTCATTGAATAACTGAAGTAGGACTAAACACACGTCTATATGAATCTTGATATATTTCTCCTGCTTAAGCCTTAACGATTTCGTAAGAGTCCAAATCTATTCAAATCTAATTATCATCACAAGCATCATAATCAGTCTGTTGTCGGCCTCAATAAGCATGGATTGTAGTATTCTCTAGATCGTATGGACTATAGACCGGATCTGTTCTGATACTATTTGTCACAATCCAAGATTTTATCCAAAAGAAACTAGCCGAAAGATATTATTTATCCAACATTTTTCCGATGAATAACCGATATGGGACTAAGCATATATCCGCACAGAGGGACAAGTTGAAGAATCATTTTGTATTTTGAGTGTAACTCTAGGGACTCAATTAAAATTTTTAAAATCAAGAGAGGTATCCTATAGTTCGGGCAAAGTCAAGGGAGTTACAATTATAATTTTCCAAACGATAGTCTTGCACGAGCCATGTTTTGACCGCGAATCAATTTGCAGTGATCCGTCGCTGCTTTTCGGCTCAAAAACCCCACTGGCAACTTGGGCCGGACATCGTATCCATCGAAGACCACTACGGACATCTGTCCGACGGAATTTAGGATCATTGGTTAGGCGGTCGAGAACACCATTAAATGGAAGAAACAGTGTCATGGCTTGGGCCGCTGGAAGGCTCCCATCGAGGCCTCACATTTTTCACCCAAATCCATACAAAAGTCTTGGGTAATTGCTATGTCTACGTAGAGAGAGGGCTTCCCATGTACCACATTTTTACTAGCCCTCATGATATGGTAAAAAGATGGAAAATATCCACTCCCTATTGTCAGAGGGAGCTTTGAAAAGAAAAGGTATAGCATTGGCTTTCCAAACACGCATGAAAGGAGCGTGGTTGTGGTCACCGTCACGAAAAGAGTTTTATGAGCAGATACGAGAGAGGTTTTGGGCCCGCTTTGCTCCCACCTAATACGGTAATAGCTAGCCGGTCAATTGAACTCTGCAAGGGCACCTCTCGAGTCTTTCCAACATCCCCTACGGTTTATGAGGGTTCCAAAGACCCTTTGGATCATTTCTGTGAATTTAGAAGTTGGGGAACATCAAAGGATTGTGTTCTCATTCATATGACCATGTGAAATCATAGTCATGTATTAATTAAAGGCCATTCTAGTACTATTGAAATGCAGTTGGTTGATGACGATGGCAATGTATCACAAGCCACCGGAGCATCTGCAGCAATTTTTCAGAACTTAGTGAAATGACATAATTCAAATTCTTACGTACCCTTTTGTGTTGTCAACTTGGGACATGAAGGATGAACTAGCAAAAACAACTTACATCAATATGATGATCTAGGATCTTATTCAAAATGACTAATTAAAAGGTTTTCTTTGAATTCCTTGATGATTGGCCCGTAGTTAACTCCTTAGTATTTTCTAGTCCACATAGATTATAAATTGGGTCTACTCTAATACTGTAAGAATAAAAGACACAGCTTCAAGGCCATCCTATTATCTAATTGGCTAGGCAACACTTTTTTTTCTAGCTTGATTTTTTTTTGGGGGGGGTACAACATTGAATGTTTATAACTCAAGAAGGTGATATGCATGGATGTTGTAAACATATTTTCTGATTTTTGAATGTCAAAGATGGAATAAACGTTGTTTCCTCAATGTTTAATTTCTAACTCTGAATAAATATAAAGATAATATCAGTAGCTTTTGTATTATTAGCGTCAATGTGCATTCCGAGGTGTTCCATTCATTACTTTAGAGGAAATCATACAAAAAGAGGTAAAGTTACCAGACGGTGACAATATTCGCAAGTAGCAAATAGCATGGGAAGGAAGCCACCTCTTTCTCTCTCCCTCTCTTTACGTCGTACACCCATCGCATCAAACTTCTGACAAGGATTACACGCAAGAAGCCAAAAGGATTGAACTATGCGATTAACCACCAAAACCAAGACTCCAACCATTAAACACTGCATTCAAACCCCTCATTATAATCTCAAAAGTCCTCATAATAGCCTTTCCAAAGCCTCTATATCTCTCTCTCGATGGTGCAAGCAGAAACTGAGATACTTCACTGCTGCTTCCTCATAGGGAGAGTTTGCTTCCCCTGCATTGCTTTCACACTCCCGCCACCGAGCGAGAAGCCTTGTTTGGAGTTTGCCAAGCGACATTGGCTTCCTTCCAACAGACAGCAGCACTAATAATAACCCAAAAAGAGAGGCAGCTCCTCTCTCTCTCTCTCTCTCTCTCTCTCTCTCTCTACACACCCGGCCCGTTGCCTTTTTAATCCCCCCCCCACCCTCCCAAAGCCCAATGCAAACACACCCCACCGAAATCCCATAGCCAAAAAGAAGAAAAGGAGGGGGAAGCAGCTACGGGAGGCCAACTTCTACTTCTGGGTAATCTCCTCTCCCTCTTTCTTGTACCTCTTCTCGTTGGGTCATCTCTTTCCTCCACCCACCCTCTTTCTCTCTTTTTTAAGAGCCCTTTTTATTCTTTCCTTCTTTCCTTGTATTGTTTTCTTTGATGGGAATATGATGAACCGAGCCAACTCTGCTGAGGCCTATATCCCTTCCATGATGTCCGTTGTTGGCCTCGAAGGCAGCAGCCAAAAGCTGCACCTTTGGGAGTGCGACACCACCACCCCCCTTCAAAACCACCCGGCCGCCACCGCCATTCCCCCCGCCGCCACCGCCGGCCTTGCCCTCGAGTACCACCAACCCTTTTTCCCCTCCTCCTCCTTCCTCGACTGCCCGCCCCCCCTCCTCTCGGTCACCAGTTTCCCCTTCTACTCCCCGCCCGTCCCCGACTACCCCGCAGCGGCCCTCGTCAAGAGGGAGGACTGCGACAGCGCCGGCGGCGGCGGCGGCGGCGCGGGTACAATTGGGCTGAACTTGGGCCACCGGACCTACTTCTCTTCGGGGGACGCGCTCGCCATCGACCGGCTCTTCGCCCGGTCCCGGGGGATGTACTCTCTTAACCACCAGCCGCCGCGGTGCCAGGCCGAAGGCTGCAAGGCCGACCTCTCCGGCGCCAAGCATTACCACCGCCGCCATAAGGTCTGCGAGTTCCACTCCAAGGCCACCGTCGTCATCGCCGGCGGCCTCCAGCAGCGCTTCTGCCAGCAATGCAGCAGGTGCGATCCTGTTTCTTATCATATTATATTCTAATCTGGAAGTACAAAACCTTCTAAATTCCAACATGTATTAACTTTTAACTACTTTTCTGCTATCCATCCTTCAGAAAAGGAAAAAAAAAAAAAAGAAGGAAAACTTTTTGGTGTTTATTTTTATATTGAAATTTGAGTTCACTCTCCCTATATATCTTATATCTTGGCTTCTCCTCTTTTTCCTTTGGTCTGTTGATCTGAGAAAGTTGTTGATGTGTTGCTGAGTGCTAGTTTCTTAAAAATGGATCAAAACACAGAAATATATATATATCTGTCTTAATTATTTTGTGGTTATGGTATTGGAACTATATCCGGCTTCGGAGCGATGTAGCATGAGAGATCGGGGTGTGGGAGTTAAGTCATTGCCATCTTCCTTTACCTGATCTCTTCATCAGTTGATATTTTATGTTGGTAAACAGGATTTGTGTCCGGGTTTGATCTCGGATAAGGTCTGTCTGCTTTAGTTTGGTTTGGTCCGTGCTGTTCTTACATTCTATTATGTGAGAATGCACTCCATAGCTTTCACATCTTTGCACTGTTTTGTTCCTTTATACTTTGGGGTGTGGAGATCAGCCTGCAGCTTGTTTCTGACACTGGCCGCAAAACCCAAGGCTCCTCGTTTCCTTTGTCTTTGCGAGCCATAGGAATATAATCAACAGATGTGTGAGAGACGACAGCCTTTCTATGTTCTCTATGTTTTCCAGCGCATTGGTACATATTCCTTGTTCCTTCCACCCTTCCTTTCTTGTTTCCCATTGGGCCTTTATGGCTGCACTCGCCCCATTCTCTCCACTGCTTAACATTAAAGAAATCAGGTCCTCCATGTCTAGAACTGGGTGTCTCCCTCCCTCTCTAGCTTCAACTTCCCTTTTTCACATTGGGGTCATCTGAAAGTCTCTATGTTCCTTTTCCTCGTGTTGGAAAAAGGGAGATAGGTTCTTATACTTCTCAAAATGGTGCGCCCTTCCTATTTTCTCCCATGATGACAGGCTCCTCACCTTTTTCCTCATTTTTCTCCAAATGGCGGCCAGGTTTCATGTGCTGACCGAGTTTGATGAGGCCAAGAGGAGCTGCAGGAAGCGCCTGGCTGACCACAACCGCAGGAGGAGGAAGCCTCAGCTCCCAGCAGCCAACGCGGACTCCCCAGCACCTGAGAATCCACCGACCAACTCCATGGAGAAGAGCAAACAGACAGCGAAGGCCCCCAGAGACGACTGTAACGAGCCATAGCCTCAGCCTTCTCCCTTTTTCCCATTTATTTCCCTCGAAATATTCCATTTTTGATGGTTTTAATTCCCATTTTGAGCAGCAACTGTCAAGTCCACAGCTGCCATATCTAATGCCAGTACAAGCTTGGAGGGGCAGCAGGGGTACTCGAACAAGGCAACCCGGTTGAGGAACGGGCCAGCTTTATCTCTTGGGGGGGTTGGAGCAGTGGAGAAAGGAGGCATGGGTTCTTCTAGTGCTATGTGCCAAAGCCAAGGACACTTTGTGGCCATGACAGAGGACAAGGTTTCCCAGCACCAGCAGCAGCAGCAGCACTTCTTCTCCTCTCCTTCGGCAACCGGTGGGACCTTCTTCCACCACCATAACCTCTTCTGCTCGAGCTCCAATGAGGCCTCCCAGTCTACAGGAGGCGGCTCCGGCGACGCCTCAAGCCACCACCACCACCACCACCACCAGAGCAACCTCCTCCACCTGGGGCAGGCCATGTTTGAAGTGGACTTCATGTGAGGGTGGATGAGAGCCACGACAGGTCCTCAGGAGGGACTGTGTCAGTCGTTCTTTCTCTGCTTCTCTTTCCTTCTTGCCCTTTCGGTGGGAATAATGTCTTTCTTTTCAGAACCAGCAGTGCCGCAGGAGGGTATTCAGGATTTTTTGTGCCTTTCTAAGGCTTTATTTTCAAAAATGTCTTCTTTTTCGAATTCTTGTATCCAGTAGGGTCTTCCCTTCCCTTTTTTTTTTTTATGTTCAAGAGAAATTTCGTCTTCCATGCTAAATCTATAACCATACTACTTTTGAAAAATTTTCATAATAAAATAAGAACAAACATACTTGGCGAAGGGATCTGCCGAAGGAAAAAAATTCACCTGGAGGGTGGTGTAACATAATAAAATTAGAAAGATGCTATAACATATTTTTTTTTTGAAGGCCTCTAATTCTCTACCTATATTATCAAAACAAAATGATCTGCCAATATTCTTATACGATAATCCTGGTCTTAAAAAAAAAAAAAAAACATGTTTGCCAACTCTCTTCTATTAATATTTTAAAGCTTGGTAGCGAACTGTAGATTTTAATAAAAAAAAACACTTTAAGCACTTTATATGGCCTTTATCATATCAATTTTTTTTAATAAGTGAAAGTTGCCTCCTTGAGAAGGGATCAGGTTGGGCTTGCGTGTCCTTTATGAACTCGGAACACCCATGAACCGGATGATAATTGAAAACAGCCACTAAAATAACCTGTCTCGATCCTTAAGTGGATGCGAACCATAAAAAGGAAGTGCGGTTCTTGGCTCGGATCCGCAATACCGTCGCGCAGGATTTTTTTAAGAAAAAAAAATCGAGAAGATAGATTTATGTAACTTGCTTGGTAAACCGTACATGATGGTCCGTCGATTTGATATTACTAGTGAATGTTAGGTTACTTTTGACTTTTTAGCCAAGCCCGAATCAGACAAAAGGCCCAAAAGCTGGTGGGCCCCACTGAAGCCGCGTTGAGGAGAAACCACATGTTGGATCATGTGAGTCGCTAATTAATGAGATTATAGCAAGTTACTAAAGAAAAAAAAAAGGCATGCCTTCTTCCCAAAGGAAAATTATTGCTATCAGATGAACAGTAGTAGTTGTCCTACATTCCTAGAATATAATACTCTCTTGTACTTAATCTAATCGAATTATTATCCGTATACAAGAAGATTGTGTTTCATATTGATTTGTATAAAAAATTGGAAGATCTTGTGCTTCATGGAGTCTTATGTACGGTCCCATAATCATGTGGGAAGAGGGGTCCAACGCTACTGACAGGTGGGTATAGGTGTTGTAGCTTTTGAGGTCCTTTTTAGATACTAGAGAGGATTAGGTTGCAAAGCCTTTGCTGCTTCTTGTGCGCTAAAAACGGGTATCTCAAACAATGCCAGCATGGATACACTTAGTAGAGCCAGCAAACAGCAAATTATGTAGTATTTTAGATAAATTTCTTTCCCCAGCTTATGAGGTGTCTTCTCAGTGGTTTGTTACGTACGCTGCCACCCAATTTGCTATCTCATTTTTCAAAAATCTAGCAGCTACCATTCTGGAGCTCGAGCTCCTGATGATAAAACCAGCACCTTTCCTCCTGCTGCTCTCCAAAACGGAGCCGGCAAAATTGATCTTAAGAAAATTCGGGAGTGGAGACTCTTAGGGATCAAAATTTCAGGTTGATCGCTATAGAGGGCATTGATCCTTCGAGGCATCAATGTTTGAGACGGAGCTTAAGACATCATGAAAAAAACTCTTTTACACGAGGCGAGTACTACAGGTAGGGCATACCATCTTTGACGTGATTGAGCACATTTTGGATATGGGGTGGAGGGCTGAGCATCTACTACTATGCAACATCCAACAGCCGTGAAGAGGGAATGTTGTTTCTTTCAAACTATGCAAGTGTTTCGTGAGACAAACAAAGCTACTAGCTGGATCGTTTGTTTTGCTGCCAACCATTCTGAAGAAATCGTTTTGATTGGGTATGCTTTTGTTTCTCCGTCACTGTATAGTCTTCTTTTTAGTAATTCAGCCAGCTGTGCTCAAACATGGTTGATTGGTGCGATTAGCCGATGTAAAAAATAAAAAGAAAAAAAAAACCATTGCATCGGGGAGGTTGATCGGATGGGTTGAAAACAACCGGAAGAACTATCTGCCATTTGGCGGGAAATGGCCTGCAATAACGTGAATCTTGGCCGGGCCCCGCACCGGAGGGACGACCTGGTGAGGTGCGGCGGCCGCAATGGAAAATCCGATTCTAAGACTTATTTTAGAATGCCGTGCGCGACCTGACAGCTGTCTGCGGGATACCGGCAGCCGGCCCACAGGCCGTTAGGATCACGATTCTTGTGCAGCTGTTGACCGGACAACCTGGTTGCAGCTCCTGCTCTTCGACCGGCGCCACGATCTCCGATCTGGAAGGCCTGCTCGCTCGTTTGACGGAGGCTCGTGGAAGCGTGTTTGGTGCCATGCACGTGAAGAAGATGTGCTTGAAAAAAAAAAGCACGGATTTTGATAGACTTATGCGCCAATTAGTGCATAAATATCTGCTGAGTTTGGAAATTTAGGTCAGCGAGAATAGCAATGCTGCAATTTGCTAGATTGTTTGATCTATGGAGGAATGCTTATAATATTGAAAACGTTGTAATAGTTGTTAATTTCTGATAATTGGTGCACATATATTATCCCACGATGCACCTAATGGACAAATAACATAACTACAGTAGTCATGATTATGACCACTAATCAAAGAATCTTAATCTTAAGGTAAACATTTTATGCTGCCTATATTTACTTTAACTTCATTGCCGACCTAGCTCGAGAAAGTTTTGCCCCGTAATTTTGGTATGGAAGTAATGCATGAATGTAATGCTCATTGCCATCGTCCATATTGGTATCTCATTGTATATGAAGGTGTTGATGCATGTCTAATCTTATAGTTCTTGGATATCTCTTTTAAACTGCAGGAATTCTTTCATGAGGTATGAAGTGTGTGGTTTAGAAACTTTTAAAATTTGTTAATTATGATATTAATGATGACTATGAATCTAAGCCAAGCAAAATAATGAACGAGGAAACCGTACGTAAATATGCTCTCCAAACCTTTTGAATTATAATGGGGATACCACTCTTAAGGTTCGAGTTTCTAAACCTCCGATAGGTAAAGAGGGGTGCCAACCAGCTAAAATAAAGTTGCTTGGCTCATAGTATATTCTATTTAATAGGTTCTGAGGGTATCCATCTTTCATGGACCTCAGCCCTTGATTGGTATCAGTATTCTTTTTATTTTTTTATTTTTTCAGGAAACGGTATTGATCTTCTTAAACTTCAAAATATTACGATCAATATTTAATTCTATTTTGAACGTTGAAGCCAACATATTATTACCTATTTGTTTCACACCGTCTTTTTCTTATGTGGACTCGTTCCTGTGAAATTTTCAAAACTTGAATGAAAACCAAAGAAATGTTACAAAACTTACTGTGCACTTAAATTTTGATATCATGGTTCACGTATCTTCTATTTCCTCAAAAATAGATGGTAAGCAAATAGAAACTTTGATCAATCTTTCTTCTTAAATGCCCACCTAGTCTTCTGCCTCATATCTCCCTAGATCAACGACCTTCACAACCTTTTCATACCTTGGGCTTTATAAACATCCCTTAGGCTTTAGAATCCTATCTTTCGTATTGTCTAAGATAAATAAGAATGAGGTCGATGAAGCAAAAGCACTTGATCCATTTTTCAGGTAGCTAGCTGCTTGTCCTAATGTCAACCTTTCATAAATCGGTGATAAAGTTGTAATCAAGTTAACCGTCAATAATAGAGCGGTTTTCGGTGCAACCACCAAGGTTATATAGCAAGCACAGATACTGTGTATTGATTTTGCTAGCTAAGCTTATGTGACTTGAAAGCAATCCTTCGAGATTTCTTGAGATGTCGATATCTAAGCATAAATTATACAAATTAGTGTTAGTGGATGCTTGTTTCTTGCACACAAGATGTTCCTTTCGCCACATGACACAAGAGAACTGATGTAACTAGCAGAAAATGATGCATAGGGTGGGATCTAAGCCACCAAAACAGCATCTTAAGGGTTCAAAGATTATTTTTTTTTGTTTTTTTTTGCACTAACATGTGCTCTTCTGAAGTATTTTTCATATCACAATTCACAAATCCGAGCCAAATCCCATCCATAAAATGTATTCCATACCATATTTCCATCTGTCCTCAAGTCTTATCCTTACCTAATTCCACCATAATACTTGTGGACCTAAACTTAGGGTTTGTTGGCATGTTGCAGAACATTTGTACCCAAACGTTCTTCTTTTTTGGCTAGAAACAAAGTTTTAAACCAGCTGGTATACCAACCAACAAAGACTTTAGCTGAAACTACTTCTACCATGCATTCGACCAATGAATTGTCCTATGCAGCCTCTAACATCGAGGTGAGATCTGCGGTTGAGATCTGCGGTTGAGATCGACTTGGACAATGATGAGGCTCCGTTCCTTTTAGGCTTGGTGATTGAAGATAGTGTTGAGTTCTTGAATGGACATGGGCATGTCCATGGAATAAATTCTTGAAGACTTTAAAAAGCCCTTCCATTTCTTGTGGCTACCAGTCTCCTTCAGATGTGCCCCCACCACCCAAAAGGTGCTTGCGCTGAGATGTGGCAGAGTCTCCACAGAGTCCCCATCTGTGCGAGACTCACAGCCAACAGTTTTCACATGGCGGAGATCCTTAGGTTTTGGCTCTCGTACGCTTGTGAAACTACTCTGTGCGCCACAGGGCTTTGGATGCGGCCTGTCTCTTCCTTTAAGCCTGGGCTTTATAGTGTGAGGCCCACATCAACAGCTTTTTACCATATCTAATGAGGGGAACCCTTGCAGCCATGTCTCGGTCTTCTGATCACGGAGCCGTGCCCTGACAAATTAGTATTCGTTTCTTCCATGTCATCAAACCCAACCTTGTCGGAGGCACAAAGCCCGATTCCGATCGTTTGGAGTTTGGACATGGCACAGTGGTGCCAACTCCCATGATCTAATCTCGGAGATAATCTAATCACTGGTGATCCTTATCCCGAGATAATCTAATCTCCGATGATCTAAGATTACCATGTTTGATATGCTATATTTCAGTTATTAGAGATTTTCAGATATCCACGAATAACTTGTTTGGGATTCCGTAGAAATCCAAAATCACTGCCCATATAATAACAAAACTATCCTTGATATATTTTATAAAATATATTTATTAATCTTATAATTTATTAATCCTATAAATATATTAATTGTTGTTATATAATAGATATTTTTATCTATACTTATTATATATTATTGTTTTAATATTAAAAGTTATTTCATAATATAAATATAAAGCTCAATAATATATTTCTATTATAATTTAAAAATATAATTTAATAATAATATGACAATATATGATTAATAGAT
>JAOXJJ010000001.1:11596690-11607243 GCA_025769935.1 Phoenix roebelenii
GTAGAGGGCTTGAGATCCGTAGATAGCAGGAGCCATGCGCATTAATTGTTGAGTAAGCCGGAGGTCTGCAGGAGCCATACGCATTAATTATTGAGTAAGCCAGAGGTCTCCAGGAGCCATGCGCATTAATTGTTAGCGACGATGGCAGGGCATGGTCTCTGGTCGAACTGCGGAAGGATGTGACCGCAGTGGGTAGATGATGAGGTCGGGCTTCCAAGATTAGGAATCGTTGAGGCCGGTCTCCAGGTTAAGAGCCCTGAGGTCGAGCGCTTGGTCGGGTGCCAGGTTGGGAGCCCTGAGGTCGGGCGCCTGGTCAGGCGCCTCGAGGTCGGGTGCCTGGTCAGGCGCCTCGAGGTCGGGTGCCTCCGAGGTCGGGCGCCTCTGAGGTCGGGCGCTTCTGATTACGTACCAGTGATATGCTCATGTGCTTTGGGGTGACTTATATTTTCCTAATAGAATTCTTGCTATCCAATTTCCATACCACTTGATCACCATTCCAGTCAAGAGAAACATGAGCAAAAAGAGTTAGTAATTTATTAAATTCATCTTGAATATCCGCTTTAGACCGCCTAGGTTTCTTAAATTTCTATTCCAAAATGCTTAGGTTGAAAAATTCAGCCGCCATCCGGTTCTTTTTTCGTTGATTTCATAGAGCTTGGGGAAGAGGGTTTGTAGAAGAGCATCACAAATCCAACAATCTTTCCAAAAGAGTGTTCCTTGACCATCGACTATGTAAATTTTTTCTCTATTCCACAATGCGGTTAGAGCATTAACTATATCTCTTCATAAGCAAAATGCACCTATCTTCTCGAAATGCCCGGATCATTTGTAAGATTGCTCCATCCTCATTTGGCGAGTAATGAATGATTGAGCTGACTAATGTCCTTGACAGCTAACCCCCCCCTTTCTTTCCAAGACAAACGGTGCTTCAATCTACTTTGCAAGAGGCTCCTTTACCATTTTTATCACCACTCCATGGAAAAGATCTTCTATCTGTCAAAATATAGACCACTTAAGATATTAGTCCATGCCTTTGCCATTACTGGACCATGATAATATTCTGCCAAGCATTTTCTATTGGAAATTCATTGCTTATCCTAGTTGTATTAGGACTCTATTTCTAGTTTATCTTTGTTTCTTATGCATGCCATTCTACATTTCCTTGGTTTTGGTGCATTGGATCTGTAGCTCGGGCTTTCATATTTTCGCCAGACAGGCCCAAAGGTTTATTTGGACTTGCTTTATACTCAGCCTGGGCCCCACGGGTTTCGATTCCTATCCATGATTAATCACCAAGAATCTGAAAAAAAAAACTGACTCCTAATTGACCTTGTTTTTAAGAAGACCTCTTCGTCATCAAGAAAACACTTGGGAATTTTCGGTGATACTACCATTAATCCATATTCCGACCTCATCTAGATGTGAATTAGACAGGTTAAGTAGAGCCTTCTAAAGTTTTAGAATCATGAGATTGTCTTCTGGTATATTTGTTATTCTTTGATAAAGAGGGATGCGAGAAGCCACCCAATTTTTAATAGAGATTATGTACAGTGTGCATTTACAAGAGGAATGAGGAAGGATGCAGCTTAAGACTGATTCCTCTGGTACATTGTTCTTATCCTTATGTTTAATGCTCTTCTTTATCCCAGATCACTTTGGTTGTGTAAACACTTTTACTGAGGATTGTCTTCAGTGTTGAGCCATTATAGGACCAATCAAGATGAAAACGGGCTAACAAGAAATGTATGAAAGCAATAGAATCATTACAGGGTTAAAGGCAGGGTGAGGCCATCAGAATAGCCACTAATGTGGGCTTGGAGAAATATGGCGATCCCCTACGAGTCCCATATCATAAGCTTTGGTGTTTTATGTTCGTGTCAATCTGGTGCCTCTTGAGGCATTGGTTTGAAATATGAAAATTGCATTGCGTTCTTATTGCCGGATTTGGATTGTTAGCTTCTTCTTACACTTAATTCTTTTTACCTTCCTAATTATCCAGTTACATGTCATTGTGGTGAGAATTTTCAATGAAAAAGGCTGATGTATGGAATCATGACACGAAGACCTAAATTTTCTGAATGTTCTAAAAGAGAAGAAGAGATGCACAATCACTGATCACAGATAAATTGTGTTAAGTACAACTCAGCTCCTCTTTACATTGCTAGTGTAGTTTGAATGCATATCCAAGTCTGAAAGATTTATAGTTTTAAATAGGTCACACAGGAAAAGAACTAAAGAATTTGGCTCCATATTGACATTCCAAACTCGGTTGGAGGACTTTCTAAATGATTGAGCAATTGTTATTTTTTATGTCAGAAAGATAAATCTAACAAAAAGGAGATATATTGAGCAGAAAAAATTTCACTGGTGATATAGCAAAGCAGCAAGCAAGGAGTACTAATACGGAAGAATGGCACTGGCTACAATTTCATTACTGAAGTTGAAAGACATATAAACCAAACATCTGTCATCTATCATGGTCCTTCTGTTATCAACCCTCAAATGAATGGCGACTTGGCTTTGAAACTTCTGCAGTTTGTTAGATCAATGAGCTACCTCAAATGAGTGCAATCAATCTTGCAATCCATTAAAACCAATAAATATACATGGAAAAATTAAACTGGAAAATTCTTTGAGCGGAAGATGATATGCCTGCCGGATCGATGTTCCTTTTCATTCTAATGGAGCCTTAATACTTAAGCAGTACCTCAATGTTTTTCATCGACGCATCCAAGTATTTGAATCCATTTCCTCTTCAAAGTTCAAGCTCGGACCTTGGAAATCTCTGCGTGGCCCTCGCAAGCTCTCCTCTTTCGAGCTCACAGGGAAATCACTGCCTTCCTCTGTTCTGTCTTGTCCAACAGGCGTAAGCTGCTTGGTCTCACTGGGATCTGAAACAGAGCAGCCGATTTCCCTATCCAGATGAAGCCCATGTTTCGGTTTCTTCTTCTCTGCACCGCACCCAATGCTTAGAGTAAGCTCAACATCAGTGTCAATTTCTGGACCTACCATTGTTGTCCTCTCTCTTAAATGCCTCCATAAGCCGGAAGCCTGATTATGTGCAATGTTTTCATTGGTAGTCTCCACCGCAGGTTGTTCAAGATTGAAGCTTTTTGGCTTTCTTACGGAGCCATTAAAGCAGATAGTTTCCCATGATTCGTATTGGTCTAGACGACTATCCTTGGAACCTAACTGGGATGTAGACTGATGCCTGTTATCACGACAAAACGAACTATGTGTCCCCTCATCACTTCTGATCTCAGCCATTAACTGCTTCTGAGCATGGTAAAGCCGGTGGAGTTCCCTCACCTGCATTGTCCAAATCCAATGATACCATTAGAAAATAAAGTAGTTCAAATTTGTGACTCATCTGACTTTCATGTGAAGCAGATTGTACTCAGGATCAAGAAGGCAAACGAGCGATGAGCAGAAGAACGCAGTTGCACCTGCTGTTTAAAAATTCCTTCTTGTTTCAGCATCATCTTCCTTACTGAATCTCTGTCCATGGGTTCCAGAAACAGCTTCGAGCCGGTTCGGATGCCTAGTTTACACTCATAATTGGTTCCGAATCTGTTATTTACCACAACGTAGTTCTTCGGCAAGGTGGTGAATGAATTCAGCGGGTGCTGAAGTACAGTTCCCATGCCTGAAACAGTTAAAAGAGTGTCATTTGGTGATCCTTCTAAAATAATAGATAGGATGATGCAGTGGTAAGTGGCAGGACCTGTAAAATTAAAACGCAGCACGCTACTGGAAGAGACTGTGGAGACAGTATAGCAAACTTCTGAACAATAGTTTCATCCCACATAACATAAGTTTTAAAACAAAATAAGTGTCGACTCTCAAAAGTTGCATTAAGAGATTACTAGCCACAATACTTCTGACAATATTTTTGGTGGATTATTTCTCAGAACGGTGGAACTCAAAGCAAATGTTAGTCAGAGGAACCAATAGTAAATTGGAGCAAATTTTATCTTTGCTACTTTCTTTTTTAATTTTTTGAGAAAATTGTAGAAATAACTAATAACCACCCATCTGCTTGCAGTAGATATGTAACAGTACAGGCATATCTTGCACCTATATCAGAATTAAGGCCTAAGCTCACATGAAAGCAAAATAGAAAAACTAAGGGGATGAAACATCTGTCTTAGGAAAGATTGTTCTTTCAGCAAAGCAGCTCCACGGTGTCAGACATGCCATCTAAAATTCTCTAATCATTCAAGGAAGACCTGAATTATTAGGAAACACAGGGTAAGGAAGCACAAACTGTGGAAGAGCGCAACCAAATGGACTCAAGACAGCAGAAAGATGCAGTTCCTTACTGATTTAAGGATGGGCTTGTCTATTTTATAATTGAAAAACCTCATATTGATTTTTATTTTTCTTTTTGGTGAAGCATCTAGCAAAATTCTTCCCTTGTATGGGGGAAAAGAAGGCTTTAGAGCTAAAGGAGGGGTGCATCATTTTAGAAAAGGATTGCCCTCCCAACTCCCAAGTACAAAATAAAACATAGTTAAGCAAGAATTAAGAACCATGAAGAACCCAAACAATATAAAATTAAAAAGCACCATAAAGAAAACCGACATGAATCTCAGGAGAGACAGCGAAAGGATGAGGAGAAGAAATATCAGTTACCTGCAAACTGGGATTCTGCAGCTTATCCAGCATCATCCTCCTCTCCTGCCCCTTCTACAATCCTCCATATGTCATCACCATAGGTAGCAAAATAAGGTCATGATCCAGTTTCCCATCACGAAGAATTTAATCATGATGGCGTTGCCAAGGAATCCTAATTGGCAGAAAAAATCCAAGTTAGGGTGTGTCTTTAGAGACTGCTTGAGAAGGAGCGATATCTTCTCTCTGCTCATGAGCTGAGCAGCCCAGCTATCGATTAGGAAAACAACAAAAGCAATCCAAAAATAATCCAAGTTTGACAGGCTGTGAAGTGGAAGGCAAGGAAAAGGTGGAGAAGTCTATGGCGAGATCTGTTAAGTATTGGATTCCATAAACTTGGGATAATTATAAAGCTGGGAGATACGGAACAGGACAAAATAAAACATATTTATGATAGATCTCACTCCTCGGCATAACCCACGTAAACATGTGACCATTATATCTTGACAGCTATTACGGAACATTAAGTTACTTGAGAATATGCAATGGTGGGATCCCCCCACCCAATCTTTAGAGGCGAAAAAAAACAAGGGAACACGCTAATTTCTGTCTCCCATGCTAGAATTTTGAATGGTTCCATGGCAGTATATATCCCAACTGTACTTAGCAACCATCTCCAGATTTCCCCGCTTGGAGAGTACTTGCTCGGCTCTGTTGCTTTATTGCTAGAATTATTACCAAACTGATTTGGGCGAAGAAGGCAAGGATTTAAGGAGGATGGCGTTCTTTTTCTTAAGAAAGCATAGTTGAAGCACTGGAGAACAAATTGGTTATAATACTTGCAAATAGTGCTGGAATGCATTCTGGGTCACATAATGCTATCTCATCATTTTCGTTAAAACCCAGGTCTGCTGTCCTTAAGAAAAATCTAAAATAAAATCAAATCTCAAGTAGGAAAAACAATTTGATGGAAGATTTTTAAAAAAGAGAGATTAAAAAGTAGCTCTTCTCTAAAAATAACTTTCCTACATTTTATAGCAATTTTTAGTTTTGCAAAGTTGTCCTTAAGCCATTATACTGAAATGGATCATATTAAAATAAATCAAACTTAATTTCTTTAAATAACTTGGAATATGTGCAGCTACCTCACATAAGTAACTATGCTTCAAACCTAGAATGCCCTGTTGCTTATGGTTATTCTAAGAATAATTACCATGATCTTATAAGAAAGAATAATTATGAAGGTATTGAAAATGATCTGTCTGGTGATTCAAACATTATTACTTTGCAAATCAGCTTCTTTATGAGGTGATATATGTTAGCGTTCTAAATATTGTAAATCATAATATCTTATTTAATTCTAAGAATATAATAAATATTTTATATAATTTTGTAAAAAAAATAGATGCACAATCAATCATAAATCATTTCGAAAATTATGCTTTTTACGTTGCTTTTTATGATCAATTAAATATATAAAATTTAATTTTTTAGATATTATATATTTAGATGTTAATTTTTCAGAAAACATATTTCAGCGTGCCAACAAAACGGATCATAAGTGGGAGGAGAGAGAGAGAGAGAGAGAGAGAGAGAAGAATAAGCCGAGATCTATCACTTTCAAAGGGAAGCTGGCGCATCAAGGCCGCAGCTGTCAAACTAATTAGGAGGAAACAAGATATCTCCAAGTTCTTATCCAGCGAGACCAAGCAAAGACAAGGCTCCACATGCATCAAAGACCTCGATTCATGTGAAGCTATTTCTTTATTGGTACGGGGGATGGAAGCGAACTCTTGTCTCGCCGGCTGCTTCGATGAGGCAACTATCTCACCCGGTAACCGTCACTTAATGTTCCAATGGCACCAACGACCGTCTCTTTATTTTTTTTAGGGGAATAGCGTCGGTCACCTGCGTTTTGTGAGGGAGGAGGATGGAAGCCACTAATTACAAAGTGAAATTATTTTGGTAGGTCAGAAAGTGCTTTTTAACTCTCTAAAACTACTTTTGGATGAAATAGAGATATTTAATAAAAAAATAGAAAGTTGTTATAGCTTTTTGGTAAAGCTAAAACATTCTTGAGAGAAGCTCCAAAATAGTGCCTCTTTGGAAAGCTATTTTGGTTTATAATTTTTTTGGACCAAAATACCCATGATAAATTATTATAATTATAGAAAATATCTTTTTATATTATAGAAATATGTAGGAATCCCAACAAATAAGAAACTCAAAATTAGTTCCTAAATATATTATATTAACAAAATATTAATATATAATGATAATAACTATAATATTTTATATTTTTTATTATTGTATTATATTATAAATATAATATTATATTACATTATGTCATAATATATTGATATGTTATGTTATAGAATATAAAATTATATCAATTATCCTGCTATAGTATACAATATTATATTACTATATTATAATAATATTATATTATAGTAGAGTATATAATATATTTATGTATTAATATATATTATATTTTATTATGTTCTATAGTATAATACTATGAAATGTATTTTATAGCCATTTTGTCATACCAAAAATGCTTTTGCAGTTTGTTTACCAAACGCATATTAAAATTTCACAGTACTTCAAAAATGTAGTTACAAAACAACGAACAGCTTTTTATAAAAACTCTACTTCCGAAAGCTCTACTTCCAACAGCTCCGCCAAACGGAGCCTTAAGCCATGCTTTTGGAAGCATTATGAACCTATGCAATTGTTACGATTAGAAGAATACTTTGATCTTGTCAATTTCCTTGTTCTCTTGATGTAGTTTATATTAGTTCACCCATATCTCATGTTCATCTAAGAAAATCCTGGGAGTACTGCAAGTTTTTAATCAATAATATGTGGCTCTTTTTTAATAAATCAGAGAAGTGCCTTCCTTCCTCTATTTTTTTTCCAAAAAAAAAAAAAAAATCCTATTGCTTTCGTTGTGAACTGTGGAAAGGAATCTTCTCCTTCCTTGACCTTGATACCATTGCATTTTAAGTTAGGAAGGATCCACCAACATGATCTGCTGATGACTTATAGAAGAACAAAAACTTCGCACAAGTAAGGTGTCCTTTTAATTTATTTTTTTAATCCACTTGAGCGATTGACCTATAACCATTTCGTTTTGTGTTTGGTAAACCACCTTATTGGTCCTTATCGTACGACGACCACATCATTAAATAGTTCCTCTCCTCCGGCATTTGAACTCCTCATAGCCAGGGATTAGAAAGCCGGATGTGTCTGGTGTACTTTATTGGGTGCTTATAGCCACAAGAAGATTGTCCCTCAGAATACATCATTTGCGTAAGAGATTTTGCTCCCGAATCTTAATATTGTCGTCTAGCTCTAGCAAATTAAGTTCATTGAATGTGGGGAAATCATGTGAAGGCAAGAGAATACACGCCACAGCTTTTTTCAATGCCTATCCAGAAGAGAACAGCTCCCACTGCATCCCCTCCCACTTGCAATAAATTAATTACAATCTCTAGTTAATATGCTCCACTTAGTTAAGTTTAGAGAGAGAGAGAGAGAGAGAGAGAGAATCGGCAAAGATTCCGTTTCGGGACTGGCCAGTGTCGGGGGAGAATGTATATCAAGGGACTTATGAATAATGTATTCTTCCTGGAAGGAGTTATGGGTAACAATAATTATATGTAGAATGCTATTCTGCTCAAATTTCAAACCTGGGTGATAGTAGTGAATAATCATCAGGAAAAGAAAATCTACCATGTCAAATGCTTGAACTTGATTTAAATGAAAGATGCTCCTATAGGGTCCGAAAATTATTCCATCTATGGAGAGAAAAAAAAATTGTGCGCAACATGACCATTGATATGCCTTATAATTGGCTAAGACCGATGTGGCAGGCCGACCAATGAGAGATTGCCAAGTGGCCGGCATTAAAAGCGTGTGGAAGTATTCAAATTTCAAACTTTCTCCGGCTAGCATATGTTACAGCTTGCCACAGGTGGTCTGCATAGATGGCACACGTTTGCATAATGCGAGGGTGCGATGCTCGAGCGGGATGCGCGAGTCGCTGCTGAATAATCAACGCACATGCCCGATTTACCTAGCGACAGACGTTGACTCTTGCCTATATATATCACGCCCAGGGAGACCCCATGTGAAGTTCTTTCAACTCAATGCTGCTACTCTACTATTCAAGAAACCTCTACCATTTTTTTAAGAATTGTACCTGACTTAGGCATCTGAGGTCTTTTGCCGGGCACACTCTGACAAGTAGATTTTCTTATTTTCTATTTCAAGTCGGGCCTGAGGTCAAAGTCCTCATACGAGCATAGACACCAGTATCTAGCTCTCCTTCCTCACCTTGGAGGTGTGCGGTGAGATCAGGCCAACCTCATCGATCTTAACGGAAACTTTGCTAGCCACCCAGCAACATTGACAACTTGGTGCCTAGGTCGGGCCAGATTTCAGCATCAACAACTATATTTCATATTACATTGATAACAAAAGTAAGTTATTACAAGTGAAAATGGTTTAGATCTTAGCGGCCTCTGATTATTGATGTTGTACATATGCAAGAATTAGCAATCCAATAGATACCCTAGCTCTATCCTTTGTGCAACTTTCATACATGCATGAAAAAGCATAATTCGCAAAGAATGGCTATTGGACTACTCTTTCTTATGTCCCCAGTAGCAATGATCTAAACTAGCACCTTGGTGGTAGTTTTTGGTCCAACTTGATTGTGAAAGCCTCCCTTAGATCATCCTCAAATTTGGCTTGGGTAAGAAATACAGATTAGGTTCAAATTGTACCAAACCAACATAGGGGTTGTATCTTTCGTGCGGAAGAACAATTCACCCTCCTTCACGCAAATCACTATTGAATCACGCAATAGCCGCTTCGAGAGTTGTGCGGGCAGATGAGTGAAAGAGTTTGGAGTGCTTCAATGTAATGTGAGATCCAATGGTTGACACCGCAAAAGAAGATTAATCATTCTTTAGCACCCAGGATACAACTTGTACACATCAAACCATGGCTTGGAATATATTTTGTGGACATGGAACACTGAAGCATGACCGCTGGATTAGTTCTTTGTAATTCACGTGCTCATGCAGGAGTTAACAAACGCCGGTACAAATATTCTGGAGCCCCAGCCCATGAACGTAGCTCGGGCCTGTTCGAGTTTGAGCGTCAACCGTCCAACTTCCGAGTCTCACCTATCTTTACAATTAGAGATATTTCATGCACAAGGAGTCATACAACTTTCGTTCCCCTTGCGGAACTCCAAGCTGCATGGAATGGCCTAACTTCAGCAATTTATCAGTTCAGATTTTAGGTCACTTTGGCTTGAAGGTGATTCAGCTGGAGTTATCCAATGGATTTCTGATCCTCTTCAGCCCTTTTTTCAGCAACATCATCCTCTCCTCTCAGGTATCAAGGCGTGCATTTCCTCTCTGAATTTCATTATGGCCTCCCATGTCTTTAGAGAAGCCAATCAGCCGGCCGATATACTGTCTTATTTCCATGACAATGCTGACTTCTCATCCAACTCCAGCTTGCCTCTAAAAAATAAGATCTCTTGTTCTGGCTGATTAGCAAGCAGTGTATTATTGCTGTAATAGTCCAAGACCTCACCCAAAATAGCCAGTCAAAAGGTATTATTTGGGTTTCTTGATCCTGTATAAGTATCCAATATCTACCTAGCAAATAACCGATGTTGGACTAAACACACACCCGCACGGATTCTTACATACTCTCTCCGTTCAAGCCCTGACATCCTCATCAAGCTAAGAGTTCAAATCCATTCAAATCTAATCACAAACACCATAATCGGCACGTGGTCAACCCTAATAGATATGAGCTACAGTGTCCTCTAGTCCACATAGTGTTGGCGGAGGCCTGAGGGGCCGAGTCAACGTTGGCGGAGGCCTGGAGGGCCGAGTCAGTCCTGCCGCCTGCCA
>JAOXJJ010000001.1:11613841-11629321 GCA_025769935.1 Phoenix roebelenii
TTCTTCTTGCAACACAAACATTAGTAATTATACTTCAAGGTTTTGTGATCATCAAAATCAATCTTTGGGTCAGCAGAATCGGGCATGCTAGCTCATCTAACTTGTATTTTTTAAAAGCATATCCAAACCTAGCCCACATTCTAGTCTTTCTTTCTTTCTTTCTTTCTTTCTATAGGATTTGGCTGGGTGGAGTTTGGTTCATTTAAGGTCATGCTTAGATGGACGGTCCAATCCTATAGAATTTTTAGTCCAATTCTGTAGAAATAGTCAAATAGGCTTTCAAAGATCTTGTTTTCTTTTCACAAGATTTGAGCTTAGAGATATTTCACTCATAGAGCTATGTTTAAATGGGCAGCCTAATTCACAAATTTTACGAGATTTTGATCCAATCCTATAAAAATATCCAAACAAGCCTTTATTTGAATACATTAATATAGTTGTAGATCATAACTAAATGCAGTATTTGATTCATTCGCACAATGGTAAATATCTCGTTGACTTTGAGTCCATGAATAGATGGCATAAGATTCACCCTGATATATTCCAAGAACGGATTAACATTCAAAATGTTTATGTTAAAAAAAACCAATTATTCAATAGTGAATTATATTATCAGGTTCTTTTTGAGAAAATTCAATGTTTTAGATGCTAGTACTATTTTTTTTTCTATAAAAATGTCACATGGGTCTATAGTCAATCCTTTGATAACATATCCAACTATTATGGTGTATCAGAGCCAATCCCCATGATGACTCCAAAAGGGCATCAATGTCTTTTTAGGGGCATGCTTTGGGAGGTGAAAAAATTACATACAAATCCGTATGTTCTTGGATAAATATTTTCTAAGCAATATTTAGATAATAAAATAATTTATTCATATTTTTTTATACGGAAAAATCACTCTAGAATTTTTTATTATTGTAAGGGCCGGTCCATCCCAAAAAAAAAACTTGCATAGGCTCAAAGTCTATTTTTCTGACACGAATCTTAAAGCGAGGGGAATATAACACCCCACGTGCCTCGCGCGTGAGATGGAAGAGGGACTCCTTCCAGGAGTCCGACTTCTTCCTAAACGCCGATGAGCCCAAGGAGTCTACGGCTCGCCGGAGCCCTAGATTCATCTTTTAAAAGAGCTTCCCATCTCCCCTCTAACTTCTCACCCAAACCCCCGTCGATCGCGGACGAAATCTGTGGGATTTCCTTGATTTTCCATCAACTGTACCGGTGAGTCACCGTTCGTTCTCGTCGGGAAAAGGAGCAGATACCTCGCCGGAGCTGAGGTGTGGCCTATAGATCTCTTCTCTTCCTCTTCCCCCGGTCTTCTAGTCGCCATCGCCGCCTTATTCGGACCCGGCGGGCCGCTGGATTTCAAGAAATCGAGCTCCCATGTTTTTCTTTTCTTCTCCTTCTTCCCGTCCGACCGACCACCGCCACCGAGGGTCGTGGCCAATGATTATGTTTATTTGGATTATGGTTTTAGTTGTTGGGGTATGATGGTGATTATTTTAGAATTTGAACTTAAAATATAATATAAAATTATATTTTTTGCTATGGATAAAATTAAATGATTTGATTAATAAATAAAAAAATTTGGACTAGACATGTTATGCATTGCTAAACATGGGCCGAATTGCGACACATTGGTTTGCCACGACAGGCTGAAGCGCGGATATCTTAGTTTGCCACCGCGGGCCGAAATGCAGTTATCTTGATTTGCCACCGCAAGCCAAAGTGCGGTTATTTTGGTTTACTATTATAGGCCGAAGCGCAGTTCTTGGTTTGCCATTACGAGCTGAAGCACGGTTATTTTGGTTTGTCATCACGGACTGAAGCGTGGAATATTGGTTTTACGAGTCATGGGTCAAAGCATGACCATGAATAGTCTAAATCAAAAAAATAATAATTGATCGAAAATCTAGATAAAAATGAAAGATTAAAATATAAACCATAATATCTTACTTATTTTCTAGAATGGGTTATATATTTAATAGCATACATTTATAGATGCATATTTACATGGATTTTATCGAGCTATGTTGGAAAATCGGCATTAGATTTTATGATTTTTGCCTATATTTTGATGTAGTTTATAGTTAATCTTTATTTTAAATTTATTATATTTATATTGGTGCGAGTGTGTGAAATTCTTATAGGGCTATAAAGCTTGTACTATCTCTTTCATTCTTCTTTTAGAGTTCTAGAATGTGTAGTTTCGGATGGGTTGGTTGTGAAGTTCAGGCTTCGGATTCATGAGTCAGTTAGTTAGTTTCTTTTTCTGATACCGATGAACATTTGAAGATCTTGTAATTAAACCCGTTGGATTATTTGAATATAATGAATTTATTTATTTGAATTATTTGGATATTTATTATTGAGTAATTAGATATTTGTTCATCTTAGGCTTTTCATAATCTCTAGAGCATTGCTCTAAGGCTTATGCGGTTGTGTCACGTGGCCGACCTAGGTGATGGGTTTGGAGTGTGACAACTATATTCCTGTGTAAGTTGCTAGGATGTATCTATATTTTCTATGATACCTTTTATCTATTTATCAATTTATCTATATATATATACACATACACAAAAAAAAATAACATATCATAATAATATATATTATAATATATTATATATAACATTATAATATATTTCTTATTTAATATAATATAATATTAGGGTTAGGATATTTTAGAAATAAAATAAAAAATGTTATTGTACCGACTGATGAGAAAAGGACTTACCCATCTTTCAGGTGTGTAAGATTTTTTTTCTTATTTTATGAATAAATATTATCCATAAAAATTAACTTACCCACCTAAACAAAATTGAACAAACACTCTACCGTTAATTTTTTTCGCTTTTGTTCCTGTGAAAGTACCCTGCATCACAATCTTAGCAGTTAAAAGCAACATTATTTGAAACATGCTGTTTACGGAATTCATCCTGGCGGCCCAAAATAGTTGAGGACCTAAGGCGAGCTCATTAAAAGAGGTCTTTTTTTTAAAATAATAATAATAAAATTAATAAGTATAAAATATTTTAAAATTTTATTTAAATATAATTCATCTAGCTTTTTGAGATGCAAAATTACTAATCAAATTTTTATATTTAAGATCCATTAAAATATTATTTTAATCAATAATATAGCTAATCTATTTAATGAGTTTATCAGTTTTTCTTTTCTTTTTAAGTTTTTCATATCCACAATCATATGTTCTATTAGATATTTTAATCTAAAAATAATATTATCAAACAAAGCAATTAACAAAACACTACAAACAAATTAAAATATAAAAAAGTTGAAAATAATAAAATTTGATTATGTCAAGAAAAACGCACTCAGCTCCCAACAAGTAGCGCCAAACCTGACGGTGAGAAGAGGCCGAATAGTGCCGAACTCGACTACAAGAAGAGGCCAAACTGTCGAAGTCACAACCAACCTACAATTGAAGCAAAAAAATAATCAATTGTAGTGTCTCTGGCTTGACTAAATCAAAATCAATTGGACCAAAAATTAATAAACAAACTAACTCAGAAGCAATAGTCATGCAAATTTAGTTCTTTTATGTGATTTTTCATATACAACTGCCCGGTGCTCACATAACTATTAGATAATAAAATTTGACTCCCAATTTATAGGAAAAGCTAATCAATCACGAACAAAAAAAAAGGAGGTTGAGCTCATTAAACCACAAAATATCACTCCCAATTCCCAAGGAAAACCCACCCCTTTACTTTAATGGCCAGATGCAGCCCAAATCCCCCACCACGGCACCACACCACCATACTAAACCCCTCAGCCTCCATCCCGAGTCCCTGACCTGATTCCTCCCTGGCTGGCGCCTAGCTGGCTCCCTCCATCCCTCTCCAGAAGACACCCCACGGTCCCCACCCCCTCCTCCCTTTGTCCCTCACCGGTCACCATCTCACCCCATGCTTGCTCGCCCCAAAACCCCCCTCCCTCAACTTCGAGCGGTGCATCGCCCTCCTCCAGACATGCAAATCCCTCCTCACACACAAAAAAAGAACAAGATTAGAGATCAAAAAAGAAAAAAAAAGGGAGGTTGACGAGATCGAGAGGGATGAAGCCTGGAGGGACTAGGGAGCCCGGGTTCTTGCCTTCTTGGAGCAGGAGCCGGGCTGCCGGAGGACGGTGGACGTGGACCGTGGTCCATGGTCCGTGGACCGCTGGCGCTGACGAGATCGAGAGGGATCAAGGGAGCCCAGAGGCCGCGGAGGCCGGAGCGGCGGAGCCCGGAAGTCGGAGGAGCCGAGCTGCCAAGGAGAGCTGGTCGTTGGAGTCTGGAGAGGAGAGGAGGTTCGGACAAGATTCCGGAGCAGGGGCAGCCCAAAAACTGAAGCTTTGAGAAATAAGAAGCCTCAAGAGGGGAGGTTCAGCAAAGAAAAGGTTCAGGAAAGAAAAAAAAAGCTCTGGGAGAGAAGAGGGAGGAAAGCACTGACACTGTAGCCCGTTGTTTGTCAATTCCGCCTGCCTACCTATAGCCTGTAGCCTGTTGTCGCCGGAAAGCACTGACACTGTAGCGGTGCCTCCTATCCTAGGCTCCTAGCTTTCACTCTTTCAGCGACCGCCTCAATCGCCTAAGGCTCGAGCCGGCCTTGATCCTCGGGCATGTGTTTTGATTATAGCCACTGCAACAATCCGGGGCATCTGATTAAGGATCATCATATTAGCACGAACAAATTGTTAAATGAATGAGATTAAGGTGGGCTCCATATTAGCACCAACTCTTCCTTTGGGTCTTGATCCTGGATCTCTTCATGAATTCACCGAAAATATATAGTTTCCCATGCGAATCTTCTTAGTCTGCATGAATTGTATATGGACCTGATGGAGATATATCTTTCTCCTTTGGCTGGTATCCTAACTAAAGTTAGGTATGGATTGATTTTGCTCGTCTTAAACAATGAGGAACCTCCTTCAAGCCACGTCGGCAATCCACATCGTAACATGGCTGGAGTGCAAAGATCATGCGACATGAACGGGATGGCCCACACTGCATCACTAAAGTACGAAAAAAGGTTTGCGGAAAAAGTTTTTGCTGTTGGAGATGAGACAACTTAGCATGGCTGCACCAAAAGGTTAAGCCGATTTTTTATGTTAAGCTTGATGATAATCATCTATTATCTTACTAAATAACCTGGCCGAACGCAAGGGGATGACTCCTCCCGACGAACCTATGGACAAGCTCTAGGGTTGCAATTTTTTTTTTCTGAAATGAATGGTTCATACAACTTTTTAATACGGACACATCCAAAAAAAATTAAGAAACAATACATACCAGAGTACTACATGCAGCTCTTTTTTCTCTGTATACACACCAGGCCATCCAATGTGCGGCTTGTTGGCTTCTCTATATACGTGTTTAGCGTGCTAGGGTTGCAACTCTTCGCTGCAATATTAAAAATTACTGATAAATTTTTGAAGCTGAGTTTAGTTCTGGAGTTTTTTTTTGTTTTTTCTTGCGATGAAATTAAGGAAAAAGAAGCTAGTTTGAACAGTTTGGCACATAATTTTTTTTGCCTCGACTTCATCTCCAGAGGGGCCCAAGACGACCGACCACAGGAGCTCGCACAAAACTTTCGGCGGAAGGCCCACCATCGATAAGGCCTAGGTCCATGATCACACGGTAGACCACCTTTTGGACGGTCCTTGTCCGTGGCCTTGCTGCCCAGATCCGTCGTACGCAGCAAGATGGGTCCGGATAAGAACAGTTAGAACTGACCGTGCGATAGCGATCGAACGACCCTGATTATTATCCGGCTGCCCGCATATAAGTCCCCTGCGACACCCGGTTTGCGCGAATGCAGGCAAGAGATGCACGGGTTTATCCCAGCGGTGAGCCCCCACGAGTGGGGCTATCTCCACCGTCCATTTCACTGTATCCGGATCCAACCGTACAAACTCCAGGAGCACGTCCGAGGTCCGGAAACGGATGACCGGAAAACCTTTCGGTGGCGTGGTGTCCTTTTCTCCGCATCAGAAAAACGCAGGAAAAATGGACGGCAGAGATCTTCTTCAAAACTATTTTTTATGCTTTCTCGTGGATCCCACTTCCGCAGCCAGGTTCTTCTCGATTTAAAAATATATGACATGCATCCCAAACATAATTTGTAAACGCCACCCAATCTTGCACCCTCTCACCGAAGCTTGGCCCCACAACAGGTTCTTTCGTAGGTGTGGAAAACGTTGCCTGTAATAAATAGCACTCGCTTTCTCGTAACACCCGACGATCAACCCAACTTGGCGCCGTTATATCAAGAATGGGTGGTCTTGGCTGCGGGTTCCGTAGCGGGGATTCCCGTTGTTGGTGCGTGAAATTCCAACTGATTTATATAGCAGTCGCGCGCAATACGATTCCGCTGGGCAACGGCCGGGCTGGAGAACCCTCGCACGCTCTATAAATACCCCAGCGGAGCTCCGAGAACTTTTCTGTTCTCTTTTCCTGCTCCCAGGAGCCTTCCTCAGTGGGTCGGAGGTCGGGCGTCGAGAGAGAGGGAGAGAGGAGGAGAGGGCGGGAAGCTGGGTTGGCGTTTCTGGTTATGGGATTTGAGCGATGGCGGCGGGGATGCCATCGGTGGAGCTGTGCAGGGGCATCAATGGCCTCGACAAGGTCGTGCTGAGGGAGGCCAAGGGGTGTTCGGCCGAGGTCTGGTTTCTCCCACTCCCCTCTCTCGAATCTTTCTTCGATTTCTTGTGTTTCTTTGACTGAGTTTATTTTCTTTCTTGGGTTCGAGTTGGGAGATCTCTCTTGGATAAAGAACTTGGATTCTTGATCGTTTCTTGTGGTTTTTTGGTTGTAGAATTTGATCTGTTCTGTTCTTGCTGAATTTTACGTTGTTGTAACCATTTTGATAGATTAATTTGTTGATTCTTCTGATTGTTTGATGAATCCATGGAATTCTGCGGTAATTTAAGTGTCTTCTTGCTGCCAGTGGTTGGTTAGCGCATGTTAAGAAACCCCTCTGATTAGGTAATTTGATTCCATTTTCTTGATAGGTAATTTGATTCCATTTTCTTGATCTTGTGGTGAAACAGTTTCTGGAGAATGCTCTGCAGGCGTCGGATCCCTATAAGTTTGCAAAAAAGAAAATGTTTTTGATGAAATTGCCCTATTGGGTTTTGGACTCTTTAGTATGTGGTGAACCTTAAGGTGATTTTAAGACATCAGTTAATGATGAAATTAATCGGTCACTTGAATGCCTATAAAGTGGAGAGAGTTTGTACATAACTGCGTCAAGCTGTCTTTATTGAAATCCTCTTCTCCGAGTTATTTCTAGATCTTCTAGTTTTCTTCTTCTTGTTCTTGTTCTTCTTATCTGGTAGCTCGCAACTATTCTGGTTGCAGCTGGTGCTGCTGTGTTTTGATGTGTTGGTTCTTCGGATAGCTGCTGCTGTTTTGAAGTGGACAATTTATTCACCTTTACTGAATTAGAATCCAGCCCAGAGACCATCAGTGTTTTCTAACATGCAGATTTCTCTACGACTAGATGCTGCTTTTCTTTTCTTGTGGTATATTGATTGAGATTTGTGGGACATCAATTTATGGTATATTGTTTGCAAGAATTCCTTATAGTAACAGGGAAAAGTTATAGCAGGATCGCTTAAGGTTTGTGGGACATCAGACTTAACATGTCACACATCTTGTGCACAAACTTTCTCTTACATTAAGAAAAAATGATTAGTGCGTTGCTCACATTGGTGTTGTTTCTCTTGTTTTTTCTGGTTGTCTTAGATTGGAGATAGCTCTATGAGCTCTTCTTTAAGCACATCTCTCTTGCATTTCATGATAAGGTAGAAAGAAATGCAATATTTAGCTTATGATTCTTGTTTCTGGTGAATCAGTCTGGTTTTGGCACATCTTGTGTGCTCACTTTCTCTCACATTAAGAAAAAAAGATTAGTGCGTCGCTCACATTGGTGTTGTTTCTCTTGTTTTTTCAAGCTGTCTTAGATTGGAGATAGCTCTATGAGCTCTTCTTTAAGCACATCTCTCTTGCATTTCATGATAAGATAGAAAGAAATGCAATATTTAGCTTATGCTTCTTGTTTCTGGTGAATCAGTCCAGTTTTCACTAATTTTGGTCACCATATTCCGTAAACACACATGCTTTGGCATAGGAATTAGCTAAGCATTTAGTTCAGTGAAGGTGCACTGCTACATTGCAGTACTTAACCCCTTGAGATGCTTTAGTCTGAAAGTCTTATCAAGCCTGACATTTGACTATGGCATTATTTTTTTTTCTATAATTATGTTATTAGCCATATGGACTTAAGCTTGATTACTTTTGAGGCATCTAGTTCAGTTGTTATGACCTATATCTTTTATTTTGCTTTTATATTTTTTTTTCAAAATTGCCACAACTTTTATGAGTGCCTAGATCATCATCTTGAGAGTAGTACTAGTTTTCTTTCAGTAATTTCCTCCACATATAGACTTCCTTTAGATTTTTTTTTGGCTATTTGCTTTTTTGTGCTATATGTATATGTCCTAAAATCTTTATGGAATAGATACTTATGACATAGGAAAGTCATGTAGGACCTGAAATATTGTTTTTATCATAGCTTGTAGACTGAAAATTTTATATCCAGATAATATTTCAATATTGATGAAAGCATATAATATTTCTGAGATTTGTTGTTGTCGAATTTTCATCATTATTCTTAGTTTTGAAACAGGGTTGCTTTTTGATAAAGAGCTTTGAATCAGGGATCATAGATTTGGCAAATGTTGGTACAGGAGGAATCTTCAGAACTTCAAAGGGTTGTAAGGTTTCATGATTAGGAATTGATGCATTTGCTGTAGAAATGAAACTGGTTTTGACAGGCTTGAGGATACCATCTTAAGAGTTTATCAGAAAATTCTGAGAGATCGTAAAAGAGGGAAGGTTAGGGATGTTTGCATAGGTTAAATATGTTCTTAATGGTTCTATGTTGTTCCAAGCAGTTTTGTTGCTTCAGCTAGTCACATCATTAGACAATTTGGAAGATTATTTTCTTCCTTTTTAAAGGGCATTCCTTTTCTTTGCTTTTTTATTTTGGTAGATTAGTGGTTTTAGAACGTAGATGATCTTTAGAAACTATAGATAAATTATTCTATGGAACTTCAATGACAATTTTTTTATTTTCGTGATTTGAAAATTTTCTCATTGAAATGTCAAAGAGGATGCTATATTTCGATAGTAGGTTGCATCCAAGCTAGCACATGACAGATTGGCTGGTCAAAGCACTACTATTTGTTATAATTATGCCTGCAGTTTATGGTTGAAAAATTTTTACTTGAAAGGTCAGAGCAATCTATTGTCTACGACGTGGTTGAATCTGAGCGATCATACTCCACACAGATAATGTCGATCATGTAAATGGTATATGTGTTCATTGTTCAACAGACTTTTTAGTTCAATTTTCACTGAGCTGTGGCCTAATACTATGTTCCACACAAGAAATCACTCTTCCTTGTTATATTCAATCCACATAAAAGTACTCTCATGTGTTTAGAATGTCTAAGATCTGTATCATCCTTGATTTTAAGTTCTCCAAATTTTCATAATTTAAATCCAAAAATGATGTTATTCGGTTATAGATTATTACTATAACAAGTACCTTTAACTATCTTCCGTAGATTTGTTTTACTATAGATTGGAAAAATTGGATATGTGCAAAAGAAGGGCGCTTGCTACTTACGTCATTTTTGCTGCTAGATCTCTAAACAATCGTGTTATATTTGCCATGAGAATATTGGATGATTCACCTTGCAACCATCCCTGCTACCTAAGTGTATCCCATTTTATTTTCTTGCTTCAAGTTTACTTTATTGTTTCATCCTTGTCACCTAACTATTTGAGTTGCCTCTGGTGTTATTACCGGATTTCTTGATCCTTTCTCGCAACTTCCATCCACTTTAACTTAGGATTTTTCCCTCCTTGGCTCTTTTTCTATGTCCCTTTGAAATAATTGCTGAGCCGCCTCAAAAAATCTTTATTGCACGTGCCCAAACTGTTTCTGTCATTTCTGCATCACTTAATAAATGCAACTTCCATGCCTTCTCTAATATATATGTCACCTCCCTAGATTTGCAGCTCATACTCATTAAATATGCCTAGACCCTCAACATTACCAGCACTTTTTTAATCCCATACAAGTTAGGCTTTATGATCATTTTTAAAGCTTTCTTTACCTAGTCTTCCTTTAAGCTGCCAAGGAATGGTTCAATCACATGACATTCCTGGAAGTGTGTCTCCTCTTTATCTGCCTGCTATATCTATCTCTCCATTTTTTTAATCCCAAAACTGATAACCGACTCATAGTACCCTCATTTCCATTTCCATTTCCAAGTCATGTTCCATACTTTGTTTATATTCTATACTTCAGCTGATACACAAGCCTTTATCTTCTGATCCATCCTTTGTAATTACAACTGAACATTTAATCTTGTTCTATTCTAAGACTATATTTCTTTTTGCAAATTGCACAATATCACATCTTATTGAATATTTCTAAAGGTTTCATTTATGGCTTGTCTAAAGAGATAATTCTTATTGCTGATCGTTTTGGCATGGGCCAGCTAAAACTCACAAATCACTTGGCTGATGAAAACTGTACCTAATGCTTTTCACCACCTTAATATAATTGTGTCTTCAAAAAATTCAATATACAAGAATTGCATGTCTGTATTTCTTAAAACCGGTTATACTACTTCTGATGGGAGTTTAATTGTCATTTCATGTTAATAAAGAATGTCAAGAAGTAGAAGCCCAAATATTTCATTGATTGATTGGATCATGTTCATCCATCAAATAATCTTTCTCTTGAATCGATCATGTGCACTAAATATGTGAGTTACTTATATACAGGGAGATGAAATAATATGTAAAAATTAGAATGTAAGAGTTTCCATGAGTTTGTTTCACATGCCAAATTAATCTTAATCTTATATTATTATGTACACTATGTAAGTATATGTTTCTTGTCTCCATTAACTGGAACACATTTAATGGCTTAGAGCTTACATTTACTTAATAAAGCCCTTGTAAAGGTGAATGTTTATATACCATAATTCAGTTTTTAAAACCGATCACTTTGTTGTTGTGCAACCTATGCTGGTATTCTTTAAAACGGTGCTTGCTGGTCTCTGTCCTGATTCCATTTGCCTTGTTGAGTAGTTTTCATAACTTGGATGACCCCTTATTCATGCCTTTTTGGCTTTGTGCTCAAATCTCTCAACTATGGGTTATTTATTTATGACTTATCTTATTTGCATGATTTAGATCCATGTCAACTTCCTGATAAAATAGCAATTCAAAAGTTGTTCATTTGTGGATGCCGGTAGCCGATGTACTGTTGTATGCATATCCATTTGTCTTTTTGCAGGTGTATTTGTATGGAGGTCAAGTAACATCATGGAAAAATATCTATGGCGAGGAGTTGCTTTTTGTCAGCAGTAAGGTACCAAAGTTGATTCTTATCTTTTCCAAGGACTGGAATATAGAAGCATGAAAGTCCTGCAAGATGACATATATACAAATGATCCTGGTCATTTATAGTATCGTCAGGATAAGGGCAAAGTTTTCAGGTTATCCTCCATATGCGAATACCGTTGCTAATTTGCTATAATAACGAACTAGTTCTTATCAAAAAATAATGCAATATTAGTTGAAATACTTTTCTCTTAAAAGGAACGCACGCTAAGCAGGAAATGTGAAAAGGTAATGGATGGCACCCACAGGATACCAGCTCAGGCTATAGACCTTCAGTAGGATGCCTGAGTGCTTCCCCACTAGAATCCTTGAGTTGACTCGAGGTTTTGGGAGTTAAACTGCCCACCTAGCACATGTTCATTTCTATAATGCTGCCTACGTGGATGCCTGTTATGACTGTGCTTGCTGTAAATATATTCTACTCAAACACTTCTTAAGCACTCTTGCTTGCTATGACGTCCTAGTTTTCATCATTTGCTGCTTGTGTACTCGAACGTCCTAGAGCTGCTTCCATGCCCATTCATGCTTTTTACAACTATTATGGTTCAGTTTCTCTGGGGATTTATACTGTTTAACTTTATTATATTTGAGGTTACACTTAAGTTTTATGCGGAGATGTCATCTCAAGTTCGGCATGGAGATTAAATAATATTGGTTAATAGACTCTTGTCTATTTTGGGGTGAATGTCATGGACCTTTTGGAGGCTATGTTCCATGAGCATGAGGGATATCTGTATCACAGTCTTCTATCTATTTTGGTATCCCCTTCAAGGCTTCAACTGTATGCTTTGAAGTCTTTTTTCTTTTAAATGACTGTCCTTTCTTTGCCATTCTGAACCCTGCCCTATGTATATTTTGAATCTCTTTGTTTTTGTTATGGACTTCTTATTCTCTTCTTTCATCTTTTAGTTTTTTTTTTTGTAATTGCATATATCAATTTTTTACATCTTAAGCCTGAAAGGTTACTGTTTTTGCTTCTCTTTATGTCAGTATGATATCCCTATTTAGAGCCTGTCTCCTTGCAACTTCCAATTGCATGACACTATAATCCTCTGGTTTGAAGGATTTGACCATGAAACAATGAGGACGTTTCCTTTTCATTTAAATCATGTTCGAATGGTTTATGTGCTTTGTACCCTTCCCAAGATATTTTTGTGTTTCATTTGTTATCTTGCTGCCATCATGGGAACCAAGTGCATGAACTTTCATTGTACATACAATACCTTGTTATGAGGCTCATAAGCTATGGTCATTAAAGTCAGAGAGATGTAACATCTGTCTCTCAGAATGTTGGTTTGATATTATCCTCTTTTTTTTTTTTTTTTGGTATAACGGCGGCTCACACCCGACGGGTTTGAATGCGGCCAATATTATCCCTTATTCATAGTGAATTAATTCAACGAAAGTGTTTCTTGGCACAGCATGTGCTTAAATAGATGTAAATCAATGGATGGGAGATGTTCATCTTATGTTTAGTGGTTTCGTTAACTAAGTTTGACCTTAATCTTGCTCTGGTCATCTAATGTCCTTGTCTAACTTCCCCTTTTTTCATTCTTTATAGGCTACCTTCAAGCCTCCAAAAGCAATACGTGGGGGTATCCCAATATGCTTTCCTCAAGTATGACTATCTTATCATCTATTTTTTATCTAATTACACCTCATCTGTACTTTCATCATCATTGTCACCCAAAAATGCTCTGATCATGCAGTTTGGGAGCCATGGAGCTCTTGAACTACATGGGTTTGCCAGGAACAGGTTTTGGAGTATTGACACTAACCCACCAACTTTTCCAGCAAACAGTGTCACTAAAACTTTTGTCGATTTAATCCTCAAGCCATCTGACAAAGACACAAAGATCTGGCCTCACAGGTTGCTATATGCAGATTGACTTCTTCAGATATTTTTCCTTAATAAGTTATATGCAAGCTATCACTACTGTGTCTGTCTACATTTTCTTTTTGTTAGTTTCTTTTACTGCACTCCTTCTATGCTTGGCTGAACCATTACTGTGTACTTTCTATCATTGCAGTTATGAATTTCGTCTAAGAGTTGCTCTGGCTCGTGGAGGAGCTCTGATACTGACATCACGCATAAGAAACACCAATACTGATGGAAGACCATTCTCATTTACATTTGCATTCCAGACTTACTTTTCTGTCTCTGACATCAGGTTTGTCAGACAAATTTTGCTAAGTTTCTCATATGTTTTTTCGTTATATTTTATAAATCTGTATCCATTAGTAGTCTAATCATATGAGCATTCACAATTCTGAGCAATACAGAATTTCTTGCATAGGGAAAAATAGAGGAAAAGGAATGAAAAATTGTAGGTTTTTTGGACTTGATATGTTTTTAATATTAGTGTGTGTGTGTGTGTGTGTGTGTATGTAATGGGTTGGAAAGAATGAGGTCTCAAGTGTTAGTGGCAGTTGATTACCTGCGCACATGCACATGCACACCGTGCAGCTGAATACACAAAGTTCACCAACCAACATGGACAATGGTTACACTCTAGATTTTGGATATAAATACAATATCTGTATATGTCCAGAATAATTATATGTTTCTGAAGACTAAGCGCCATTAAATTTCTATTGTAACTAGTTTGCCATGTATTTTAAGAAACATGTTATGCATTTTTTGACTCTCTCTATCCTCATTACCAATTTAGATATATAATTAAGATAAATATCTGGCCAGATGTTTGTTAATTTTTCTTAGATCAATCAGAATTTGTCCAGTCAAAAAAAAAAAAAAATCTTTGACCATAGGTTTTTATTATTTTGTACAATTAGATATGCTTAGTCATTCTGTTCTGCTTGTTTAACAACAAATAATTATCATAATTCTAACCACCAAGCCTCTTGTAAATTATGTTGGGTTGTCTTTACGAATCCTCATTAGTCAAGTATTTCTGTTCAGGGCTAGATCTGATGTCATATTTAGTTTTGGCAAGTGGCAACATACAGTCCAGTCATCCTTTATTTTTTTTCCTGCCCACTTTCCTGGACCTGAATTTCAAGTAAATGTTCCAGTGAAGTGCGGGTAGAAGGATTGGAGACACTGGATTACCTTGACAACTTGAAGGAGAAGCAGCGCTTCACAGAACAAGGAGATGCAATTACATTTGAATCTGAAGTAAGTAAATCAGCATAGTCATATAGACTGTTATAGTTGGACATTAAATATTAATGCTCTTGTTCAAAAAAGGTGGAGAAAATATATTTGAGCACGCCAATGAAGATTGCTATTCTGGATCACGAAAAGAAAAGCACATTTGTTTTGCTAAAAGACGGTCTTCCTGATGCTGGTGAGTTTGATATTAGTTTCTATTTCCTTTTTTTTCCATTATCTTCTGACTATCTTCTTTGAACCTTGGACAATTCCCATCATATTTACTGCTTGCATCAAGAATTCTAGGGAAATGAATAATTGAAATCAGAATCAGTAGAATCTTTTTTATAATGAAGTCCTTGGTGGCATATCCTTTTTCCTCCATGCAGTGGTATGGAATCCTTGGGACAAGAAAGCCAAAGCCCTGGCGGATTTTGGGTATGATGAGTATAAACATATGCTTTGCGTGGAGGCGGCAGCCATTGAGAAGCCCATCACTCTGAAGCCTGGTCAGGAATGGAAAGGAACGCAAGAGCTATCTACTGTTCCTTCCAGTTACTGTAGTGGGCAGTTGGATCCTCAAAAAGTTCTTCAAGGTTGAGAGGTTGTCCTACTGTGTACATCCTATACAGGTATGTTCCATATCCTAGTCGTAGAGTACTGTTAGATTATTGTATTTGAAGGCTCATTCACTGGTATTCCAATTTCTAGTACTTAAGCATGGATGGCCTTATGATGTATGATTTGCTTGGCATTTCACTGCACCAAGTCTTAAATCATCAAGATAAGACAATTGAAAGCAAGGTCCGCCGTACCGGTACCGGTCGGCGTACCGGTGGCGGCCCGGACCGGTACGAAACCGGTCCGTACCGGT